>JXTC01000016.1:1685741-1724875 GCA_002914845.1 Trema orientale | reverse complement strand
GTGAATTTTCTGATATTGATGGTTTGGATTTATTCTCAGAATTGAGAGTGTTAAGAGAAGTTATTCAAAATGAAAAAAATAACCCAATAAATACGCTTAATTATATAAAAAAAAGTTGATTCTTTTCCGAATGCATACATTGCCTATAGGATATTATTGACAATTTCGATAACTGTTGCTTCTGCAGAAAGAAATTTTTCAAAATTAAAATTAATAAAGTCTTACTTACGGTCTACAATGTCACAAGAAAGATTAACTGGATTAGCTATATTGTCAATAGAAAAAGATATTTTATAAAATCTAGAATATAAAGATTTAATTAAAAATTTTGCATCTCAAAAAGCAAAAAAAATAAACTTTAAATAGAATAATGTATATATATTTATATGTTTAAAAGGCCTATTTTAAAATTCTGCCTAAGGCCTCCAAACTTATCAAGCCTTTGAGTCAAAAGCTCAAAGAACTCTCTGCTCTGCAATATTCTGTAATCTTCCCTTTAGAACCCAGCAACATAACAATAAGTACGGCCCTGCCTAGCACAAAACGACCACGCTTTGGCCAAAAATAAAACTAAAATAACAATGCAATGAGACTAAAACAAACGACTAGTAAATAAAGAGTAAACGACAAACTTAATAGAAAAACGACAAGAAGCAACAAGTTATATGCTTCTGCATCACTATTCAAGGTAGAGTAGAGACTAGAGAGCCAAGGACAAAATGAAGATAGTCTAAACGGGCTTTGTCTATCTGAGAGCAAAAACAAATCTGAATGCCCAGATTACCATGAATGCAACACTCAGTGCATTTCACACCAAGAAGCCGAGACAGGAATTTGTGTACCTCTCAAGGAAGGCTGCCCACTTATGTCCTCGGTTATCACATTACACTTTTTTTTTTCAACTTTCTTTGGACTAATTTTTAGGATAACTTTATCAAAGATTGGGGCACTGACGTAGATAGTAGCAATTTAGACTAAAATGAGCTTTCTAGCAATGTTTTGAAAAATAACTTTTTTATGTGACAATGGTCACATAATTAATTACCATAAATTTATGATTTTTTTTCAAAAACCAATTAATGATCACTAGAGATGCAATAATGGATTGTCTGTCCCGACCTAGCCCAGTCCGACTTATTTTAGGTAGGTCCATTGCGGGCCGCGGACTGAGCCGACCCACCAAAGAAAAAGGATAGCCCAACTCATCCCATAGGCTACCCTATATGTGGAATGGACTAGACCGGCCCGCGGGCCAACCTGGGCTAGCACGTGGGCTAGGCCATAATAGCCCATCGTGGGTTAATCCATTTTAATTCCAAAAAAAAAAAAAAAAATAAGAAGAAACATTTTGTTTAACTTTAAAGTTATTTTTTTATGAAATCCTAAATAATTTACATATAATTACAAATTAATTTAACTGTTAATTAATATAAATAATAAAAAAAATATTTACTAATATTAGAAAAACTAATATGGATAGAACTAAATAATTAAGTAAATTATTAATAAAAATTTTATTTAGGATTCTTATTAAAAATCTTACAAGTCAAATAAGTTTAATAAGGAAAAAATAGTATAAAATGTTTAATATTACACATAACAAAATAAAAAAAATAAAAGAACAAAAAAATATAAGAATAAAAAAAATGGGCCAAAATGGGCTAGTCCACCTTAGCCCATCATGGGCTAACCCGTCATGGCTCAGGCCCAATCAAGCCCATCCTATTAACTTTGGTGAGCTGCACTGGGCCGACCTACGGGTCATAATATCATGGCTAGCCCAGCCTATAAATAATATACAGGAAGTTCTAAATACATCAACAATTCGACTATATATATTCATTTTCTCTTTGCATCACCAAAAGAATTGTTTTATTATTGTGCTTTTTTTTTTATGTACATTTCTCATATTCCAAAAGTAACCTTTTTATGTGTACATTCTTTACTTTGTTGTACTCATGACAGAAATTAACAATAAACGTGCAACTTAAGCTATTATTAATTAACTAGCATTGGTTTTATTAAAATTTTGAAGTTCATTTATCTTTTCTATATGATTATCTACCAATTTTATCATGTTTTCTTTCCTCACATTTTCGTATTTTTTTTAAATAAAATATAAAAAAAAATTAATCAAAATAACATGATAGATAAAAGGGAAAAAAAAAGTAAAAGTGATATTTATTTTTCTCCTTTATTTCTTTTGATATTTTTGTGGTCGTCGCACTTTTTTTTTCTTTTTTTTTTTCCTTATTGCTCTAACGACATTTTTTCAATTGTTGTAATTCATATATCTATTTTAACTATATAGGTTTTTATTTTAATAAAAATTACTGACACCGAGGAAACTTTTTCTTCGTTGCATGTGTTTCTTTTCATTAAAAAAACAAAAAAACAAATCTCTTTTAAAGTGTACATATGTTTATTTATATCAGGATCATATTATTCATCCTTTTTTTTTCCTCCTACCAGAATGAAAATAGTTAATTCTTAGATTGTTTTTCTCAAAAAATAAAAGATTCTTAGATTGTCTTTTTTTATAATTTTATTTATAGGTAAAATTATAGTTAAAATTATGAACATAACATACATGTAGTCTAATTGTTGATAGATGTAGGATTTCTCATAACAGATGGGCTAAACCGGTCCACTGTAGCAGGACGGATCCATTGCAGCAGGACGGATCGGACTAGGCCACGGCCAGAGTTACATCTCTAATGGCCACAATATTATAAATACTCCTAAAAAAATCGTTTTCATCCAAATCTACTAGTCAGGTCCATTCCCGATTAATCACTTTGTCGCACTATGACTGAGTCTTTTTATTTACCACCGCGGTCATATAAAGTTATCATAAATAAATGCCTTTACAATGTCATTTAGACAAAAAGTTATCATGAATAAATGTAGGATAATGCTTGAGGTATAACTTTTATATAACTTTTATACCAAAATTTTAATAGTAACATATAGGGTATAAAATTTGTCACCACTCAATTAGTAATAATATTTATTCTATTTGTAGTAAATATTATCACACTAATTAGATTAGATGTGTTGAGAATGTCATTTAGCTAAAACTTCAGTCATTCGAATTAATTTTTCTTTTTTTATCATCTGTTGACATAGATTTGAGGGGTATTAAAACCAAAAGTGGATTGAACACGCATATCCTTCCTTTACTTGGGCGAGACTGCTTAAACACGCAATAAGAATGAGTACTCAGATGGAATTCCAAAATAGCCCAACAAGAGTAAAGATATCAAAAACAAATATTATCTCAAAGAAAAGGGGTAGAACGAAAGGGTTGTAAGAGATGAACCCAACAGAAATGTGAAGCCAAAACAGAAACTGAAGTGCCTATTTCATTAACAAAGGAAAACTATGTAAAGCGAATTTCAAAGTACTGAATTAACAACTCTCGGAAAAACCTCGTAAGTACGAGGAAAGTTCTGCATGATCAACAAAATCTTAAGAGAAGACAAATATCCGTCTATTTTTATTATGCATTATTTCCATGCCGAACACATTGCAATGTTTCAATCCTTATCTTTTTTTCTAGTGATGAGCCTTTTCTTCTGCTTTCTTATGAGACTTGGCCTTTGCCTGCGAGTGGAAAATGGAAATGACAATTAAGCATCCATAAATATGCTTTTGAATTGCAAGTGTTTCCATAAATGAAATTTACAATAATAAATCAGAAAACAGACGCTGCAAATTTCGATTAGTCACGCTGAAAAGCCAAAGGCTACTAACTCCATGTCAGTTAGTATATCAACTAAAAGTGATTAATCTTTAAGAAAAGCAAAGTAGCAAAAATACACTAGGTACTCAATCAAAACATAAACAAAATTAGCAAGTACAGCATTCCCTATATATATGGGAAAACTACATCGAAGCACTTGCAATTGCTCTAACCTCAAAGTAAACAGAGCAGATTATACACACCACACACCACACACCTCATGACTAATCCTCAGTCTATCCAAATGATGCTTAACCAAATCAATTCTGCTCATATCCTATCGACTTCTCAGGATCCATAAGACCAAAAAATTTTGACAAATTGACATATCACTCGTAAATTGTAAAAAACTTAACCAAACAAGCAATATAAATAAAATCACTAGTCCATGGCGTTAGAGATATCCTCTTCTTACTCTCACCTCTTACACTAAGCACTGATGTTTCAAAGAACTGAACAATGATCTTCATCTCATATCTGAGCATAAAGTGCACCATAGATATGACAATTACTCAAGAATATGTGTGAACAGGAAACAGGATAAATCATTCAATCTCTTTCAAATTGAATTTAAGATTACTCTTGCTCGAATATTATAATGTCATGAAAAATGATAGACGAGAAGGACTATATCTGAATGCAGACTCCCTGTTTCCTATCAACTACAAGAGAGACTATAGAACAAACAATGAACTATCTAATACACATATAACCAACCGTGCTATTTCTCCAAATTGTGCAAAACTCTAAATTTGTCTTTCAAACATGTATAATGTATTTCCTCCAAAATCTCACACTTTTAGAAGCCTATAAGGAACTCGAATCCCACAAACGATGACATCCTCTTCTTTCGCTAATTCTTCCTTTTTGTTTGCAAGCAAAACACAGAAATATTCTCAGGAAAAAAAAAAAAAAAGGGCAATCTCAGGAATGAGATTACACTTATTTAGGACCCAAATGGCAAATATCGAAGGATATGTCCATTGACTACCAATATCATATAATCACTTCAGAATATTCACCTCATTCATTTGATAAATTGGATGATTAACTGTATTTATCATACAAGTGTGTGTCGATGTATGAATAACAATGTACAGTCATTTGTACTATGTATTTATCAGTTATCACAAATATAACCCATCTATGCCTGCGCATCTTTCTAGACCATAATCCAAACGAATGTAACATTGAAACTACTTTAATAGTCTACAGGTTAATCAGTATCAAAATGACCAATATGGAATAATGCATGTAATTACTTAACACCCACATTACCAAACCTAGTCCAAACCAAAGAAACCGACGACCATTAAATCAAACTTATTCTGAAAAAAAAAATCCAAATATTAAAAAAAAATACTGAAAATCGGAGATAGCCATCAACGAGATAGATTTCAAGAGCAAGATTTTTTTTAAAAATAAAAATAAATAAAAGTATAATAATTGAGGGCACATAGAGAAGCATAAACTGAAGTACCTTTAGGTACTTGAGTTTGAGGCTTCCATAAACGAGTCCGATTGAGAATGCAGAAGCACGAGCCACCTGCCAAATACAAAAATAAAAAATACAAATAAAAAAAAAAAAAACCATTATCCAAAACAAACCCCTTTTCAAAAAAAAGATAATAAATAGAAAATTTAAAGATTTGAAAGGAAAATAAAAAAGGTCAAAGTTAACTCGAAATTTTGATATCTAATTTCAATTTTATATTTTGAGAATTGGAGAAGAAGGGATTGATTTACCAAGGCGAGAGTGCTGGTTCCGGAGTAAGGGCCAGGAGGAGGCGCCATTGGAAGATGGGTACTTTCGGAGAAAAAGAAGAGCCGGATCGAAGAAGAAAAATGCAGTATGCGAAAACCCTCCAAGCCCTAGAATCTGAGGACTCAAGTGGACAATTATATTGGCCCCTTATGCAATTTCAAAAAGATGAGGGCCCAATTCCAAATTCTAAGAAGTCTAAATGATGTGATTACAAATTACTACTAATTTAATTAGTATGTTTTATAACGAGTTTTTATTTTAACAATTCTTTGCATTAAGGACACGACATGACACAATGACACCACACCACGATGTGATTTTTTTATTTATTATTATTTTTTTTTTTTTGAGAGAAACACCACGATGGGTTTTTGGTTTTTTTTTTTTTTTTTTGATAGAACCACGATGTGATTTAAAACCTGCCTATTTAGCTAACCCACTTGATACTTAATTGGAATTGATTCAATTAATTATTTGTAATTAAAATATACCACAAAGTAGGAAATAATTATTTCATAAAAAAAATATTTTGGGTTTATGGCACCAATGGTCCATGAATTATCACAATTGTAGTAATTTAGTCCTCAAAGTTTGAATTGTGCCAAATAGGCCCTAAACTTTCTGATTTGTAACAATTTGGTCCTTGAAATGTGTAAATTGTAACATATTATTAAATTTTTGACCAAAAACACAGATGAAAGGCACGTTATAGTATCTGAAAAGAATATTTAAAGGAAAATAAAATGAATAAAAAGACTTAAAAAGAAGAAAAGATGCATTTTTTGTATTTTTATAGTTCTTGAAATTACAAATTTATAGAAAATCTTTTTGTAATTGTTTATTTTTATTCTTGAAATTCCTAAATTACCTTTCAAATACACTTATCGGAAAGTGCATGAACTGTTTGTGCTACAATTGAAAATTTGATAACCAAATTGCCACAAGTATGGTAGTTTAGGGGTTATTTGTATTGGGATATTGCCCTAAAAAGCAGATTTTCAATTTTACCGTTTTAGTACAAACAACTTTTTCTTATATGCAATTATGATATTAGCTAGATTAAACTATCTTAGTTGAATAGTTTATTTATCTGAAAAAGATTTCATGACTTTATTAGTGTATAAAGAAACAAACATGATTAAGTATTAATTATGGGGAGACTTATTTCTTTATCTAAGTCTAAATAAATTAGTTCACAATCTGTAAATAAAGATGGAATATTTTATTTACTAAAGATTGTAGTGTTTGTCTATCTCAACGGAAATGATGTGTCTCAAATTATTGAAGTGTCTGACTTCTGATAGAAACACTAGTACAACATACATAAGTTATATGCATTGAACTGGACCAGACAATATAAAGAATAGGAGTGCCGTAACTCAATTCTTATATTACCACAAACTAGCTCTTAGCATGTAGATCTTAATCCTTGATATTTGATTGAACTTGCTTTCATGGGTTATAGCCTTTTGATTTGTTAAAAGACTAACCTCTATGAAATTAGAGGTGAACTCTGGCATATTGGAGGTTATGGCTTATGAATTGATGGGAACACCAAATAGTTAAGGACACTATGCATTATTGCCACTTTAGGTTCTTTCAAGATTTATGGAATAATTAAATCTAAGATCTTAGTATTCACTTTGTAAATTGGTTGATAATTTTGTCTAAATGGCCATTGAGAACAAAATTATTGACAACATTATTCCTTGATAGAAAGATGGTAACTTAAAGATAAATAGGTGTTGGAGGGGTATTACGGTAATTTCGCTTATCCAACTACGTCATTGTATAAGGATTCTATATGTGGTATAGAATATGCTAGATGGATCGATTAATCAATGTTAGTTGATTAAATCTCTATAAAAGGCATGACATCTAATCTAAGAGTGCAGTATTGGGCCTTTAGTGGAGTGTCCTCTTTACTAATAATATTTATATAAATACCATAATAAGAGTTATTATGTATTTATCATATAATTAGAGCTTAGATTATTTGGATCCATTAGGTCCCTTGTCTAACTCAATAAAGCTCATTAATTGGTTAGTGGTATTTGTGAAATTAGTTTCATAAAACTGTGTAAAATAATGATTCTACACAGAAGTTAGTATTTTTATAAATAAGTTTCATGAGTTAGATATATTTATAAAAATACATTCAAAGCCCAAATTGGAGAACAAGCCCAATCTTAGTTGGACTAGGGTTAGCAGTTTTTGGCCTCATATATATAAGATACATGAGAGAAAAACTGCACAATAACACACATTGTGCTACACGAAAATTAAAGGGACAAAGAGAGAGAATTTGGCCACCCTTAGGCTAAGTGAGAGAGAAAAAGTTTCCTGTCATCTCACAATCTCATCTCACATCCTGGTATTCCAAAAGATCAAGAAGGTGTTCTTGATCGTTCTCCAACAAAGGATTCAACTTGATGCCCACTCACCTCTTCAACCAAGAGCAAGAGGATAGGTAAGAAGATCTAGAGTTAGAGATTTGATCACCACCAACAAGGAGATCAAGGAGGAGCACACTACAAGAGGTAAACCCTAATCTCATCTCTAGGTTTTTGTGCATCTAGATTTGATTTATGTTATACATGATTCTGTTTATGATATATGCATATTATATGGTTATAAAAACTATTTTCATGTAAAAATTTTAAAGCCTAAATCCACTAATTATTCCGCTGCATTCATGATGTGATCATGTGTTCTTTCTATAGTTTGCATGCATGTATGATTTTTCCTAAGTATTAGGTCAATTATAAATACCAACAATTTGTGCCATTAACCCAAATATTTTTAATGACTTTCTTGTAAATAAAATAGTAAATATAATACAATGAACTAACTTGTCTTCACAAAATAAAACTTAAATTAAAAATCAAGTAAACCGAAAAATATAAGGAAATTAGGTGAAGAAATACACCCCTTTAATAGTGAGTTTTAGAAAGTATACATTCTTAATAATTTTTAGATGAAATACACCCGTTTTAAAAAATAGAGGTATAAAAATACTTATATACCCTTAAGTCGAGAGAACTAAATAGGGGTGTCGAGAGCTAGACAAGATATCTAGGAACTTGACAGATAAAACAAAAGTACATTTAAGTGTTTAGCACCAAATAAATTATTAAGAGTGTTAAATAAGGTGTCGAGTCACGCTAGACAATGTGTCTAGCAACCCGAAAGTGTATATATATATATATGGCACCAATCCAGTAGGTATTTTTATTTTTTACTTATGCATAGGTATCATTTTGGCCAATAAAAATTTGTCATGCGCAATTTTTTACATTAAAAAGTAAGAGAGAGAAAAAGCATTAATGATGCACGTCTTTTTATGCACTTCATTATAACCGTTGGATCACCGTTAGATGATGATCTAACACGGCTAAAAAAAAAAATACCTACACATGGGTAAAAAAAAATACCTACTGGATTGGCAACCATATATATATATGAGTTTTACACTAGAAAATAGTGTAGACAAGTGCTAGACAAGGTATCTAGCAATTTGACCTCCCATGTTTAGTCAGAATGTGGATCATTGATGAGATAAATACTAAGGACATTTTTGTATTTAAAATAAATTAAAAATTAAAAATTTGTACTCATCAAAAAATTATTAAGAGGGGTAGATTTTCTAAAATACATTATGATAAAGATTATTTTGCAAAGAACCCCTAAAATATATCATAATGGCATTTTTACTAAATACATTACACAGATCAACTTGAAACTAATACTATTTGAGTCAACACGACTTCTATTTCACTGTTTGAGCCTTGGCGAAGGTTTCATAGATAGATACAATGTTTAAGAAAAATATTAATTTTTATAAAATATTAAGACCAACACCAAAGTGCCACTTAACATGAAATGACCTCTCATAAAAATGAAAATTAGCCTTTCATAAAAATGAAAATTAAGTAGAGATGTCAACGTAGGTCTGCCCTTTTTTGGGCCATCCACATTTCGAAGAAAAAATACAGTACTGGCCCAACTCATATTAATGTGGGCTTGGACTACCCCAGTATATATAGTAGGAGTCACCCAGGTCCGCCTTAGTAATAGGTCTATCAACCCAATATAACACCTCCTAGTTTAACTATATTGTCATATACAGTCAAACTGTGAAATATTATTCTTTCTTAAACCATATCTTTAGTTTTATAATTAAAAAAAAAAAAAGTGGGTAAATTTGAACTTTCCAAAACCTTTAAACAAAAGCAATTATATGGCATTTCTTGCTGAAAGTGTCTTTCTAAAATTTACAATCAAAAGAGGTTTTCATCAGTTTATTTTGCCATCAGTAGTAGTATTTTCATCATACCCAAAATATCGTAATACAAAAACATCGTCTACAGGTCAAGTTCGTCCACATTTATATAATCATAGTGACAAAAAGCAAGTCAAGCAACCAGCTAGTCAACACCAAAATATACCTCCTCATTTGCATCACAAGAATAAAATACACTAAAGCTTAGTAAAAAAAAAACTATGGATGCTTATGTATGCTTTAAAATCTCATCAAGTTCCCATTGTACACTTTTCTTTCTTAAACATTTGAGTCCATGCCTTTCCTTAAACAAAATATTCATAGTTGGGCTTCGTAGCATATTGTTATTCCTATAAGTCGATAGGTCGTGATAACATTATACGAAATCTCTGGCTAAGAATAAAAAAAAAAAAAGGTGCGATCGTCATGTGAGGTTTTTTAAAAACTCCTTCCCTCATCAAAGGAGCATCCCACACCGTACTAATATTGTCTCGCTTCAATGAGATACATTATAAGATCCGTAAGTCCTATTTCAATAGGAGGGTCTACATCAATAGACTTACCTACCCAGCTCTGACAGACTAATAGTTGCAATTAAAATTTATCTTATAAAATTAGTACAATAGTACTAACTTTCGATTACTTTGTAAAAAATTCTTTATTTACATGTAAGACATGTCATGCAAATGCCATTTTATAACTTTCAAGAATAAATAATTTCATATAATGAGATATTATATGTAGTTCTTGTGACGTAGTTGTAAGTCTTTACTTACCTCATATCCTGAATAGAAATTGATAATGGAAAGGGCCAATATCCTCTAGAGACTGGTATACTAATCACCTGTCATAAATTAATATTATTCAAGATACACAATTTGCCAAAAGAATGTATCAAGATACTTGAACAAGACCGAAATCATAACTTTTACTAAATTAGGAAACTTGATCATAAAATGACTCAGAAACATACAAGTCACTTAAGGTACTTAGTAGCTGATAACTAGCATTGAAAAACTATTCAAAAAGTACTAAAATATGAATGTTAGTTCATTAATACAACAATTATCTAAAATGGCACTTAATTTTGTAAAAACTAGTCCATTTACACCTAAATAGTACTATTTTATTTTAACAACATTTGGACAGCACTTCTCATATTTTTAGGATATTCCTACATGATTAAAATCATGGTTTTAAATCTACAATAACATTTTACAAGCCAATTCTTACATATACACCTCAAAGAGAATTACTTAGAATGATATAAGCACACTTAAACTCTTTTCTGGTTTAAACAAAATTTAAAATAATTTATGCACTTATGTATGGCTACCAATAATAACTAAATTAATGCAATACATAATAGGATCCATGACATATACATTGCAAGTTGAGAAAATCAAATTACAAGTATAGAAAACTTAATCCACCAACGAAAACACTTGAATCTATAATTAGCAAACTTGGGGCTCTATGTGTAACTTTTAATTCTCCACTTAAATTCTATGTTTCTAGTAATATATAAGGGTTTCTAGGACTATTATTCATCAAATAATAGCTTTGATTTAAGAGCTTAAACAAATAAAATTAGCTATAAATTTAAAATTCCACATAAACCTCACGTTGACTAGTTTGAGCCTTTGTTAGACTTTTTGTCTTCTACCTCTACCAAACTGATTCTCAAAGCTTATAATAGATTTTAGGACTTAAGAGGACCTAAAAGAACCATTATTTAAGTGGTATCAAGTGGAGAATTGAAATAAGAAAATAAAACCTAAGAAGAAGAACTAGTAGAATTACCTGGACTAGTTTGGACCTATCTTGCTTTCTTGAGCTCTAATTTAAGTTCTACCACTTGTAAACTCTTTAAAATGGCTAAGAGAAGTTGAGAGAAGTATAAAAAGGAGCTAGAGAGATTCAAGTCATGGCTAGAGAGAAATGAAAAGAAAATGACCAGATTCGGTCCAAAATCAACACTTAATGGCTAAGAATAGGCATAACTTAAATTTTGAGGGGAATTTTGGGTATTTTGCACATTACTTTCCATGTTTCTAGCTTTAAAATATCCACAGTCACCACGTTATTGGTCACTCCCATATACCCCAGGTGTAAATAAAATTGGTGAATTATAACTTAGAAAGTAAAAACTAGTCATACTTTGACTTATGATCCCATATGACAGGTTTTATTGTAATATGGTAGAACCTAGCCCCATAACATATCAGGGTTATTATGAGGAGCCTCTCTCTGAAAACCCTAGCCTCTCTCTCTACTTGCATTTCCTCCTAACAAAAAAGCTAGCGCCGCGCTGTTTGGAGGCTAGAAAGGGAGTTTTCTCTTCTCCTTCTCCGGTCTCCTCTCCTCACCTTCTTCTTCCTCCTCCCCTCTGCTTCTTCTTTTTTTTCTTTTTCAGTTTTAGTAAGTCCATATCTAGATCTAGTTTGTAGTACTACCTTTTGTGTGGATTTTAGTTCGGTCCAGATCTTAAATATGAGATTTCTTCTCAGATCTAAATCTGTTTACTAGCCGATTTTTATTTTATTTTCTTTTTCATGGGCATGGATCTTAATTGGTGCTGGCCTCATATAGTCTACCCCACCAAGAATGCAGCCAGAAGCAAGTGTTGAAGGCAATAAATTATTGGCGGTCCTTGTTATCTCTTTCTCTTGAAGAATTAGGGTAACCCACACATTTGTTCGTAGTTGTGTTTGTGATCCATTTTTCGTCTCCTTTCTTTGAGGAGTTTGAAATTGTAATCCTTATGCTTACATTGTAATTTTAAGCTTTTGCTTCGATTAATAATATTCCCATGAGGAGCTCATTTATATCCGAACCTAGCCCCATAACCAATCATTTAACATAAAAATAAGTCAAGTAGACTCTAATTAATAATGCAAATATAGTATTAGCACTCAGTTATTAGAATGCGTAAAAATAATATTACATGATTAAGCTAAATATAAGCTAGTTTAGTGCAATAAAATACAAATCAGTGTCGTGAATGTCACTTTTTGTGCTTACCTAAAGCCGACAAATAAAATGCTATAAATGAGTCATTTCCGTCCATAATTTCTGTCCATAATTTAACAACCCTTAACGATTTGGAGTTAATTGCCACTGTTTTGAGAATTTAAGGGGTTAATTACAAAAAATTTTAATTTAGGGGTTACATTGCCAATCCACGAAAAATTCAGGGGGTAACTATACTAAAAACCTTAATATTAATATTTCCTCCATAATTAATTGTGATTAACTTGAGATATGGGTGTATAATTTGCGACTAACTGATAAGCATCTATTTCTTTTCTTTCTTTTTTTTTTTTGGAAAGAGATAAGTATCGAATTTTTCTTTGTTCTGTTGTATACAAATTAAAATTATTATTTTTTATAATATTTCCTTTAAAAAAAACAAAAAAAGAAATCAGAATTACACCATACCGTGCCTTTTTTTTGTTGTACTAGTGACATAATTATTGTTCAAAGGTATAGTAGAATTAGTCATGTGAGACATGTACCATGATAAAAGAGTTATATATATGGTAAATTAATGATATGTCATAGTAAATTAATTTTGTACATTGGTAAATTAATTATATATGCCAGTAAATTAATTAATATTATAGTAAATGAATTTATTACTATGGTAAATAAATTATATACACTGATAAATGAATTATATACATCGGTAAATGAATTAAATATTATGGTGAATAAATTATATATATCGATAAATGAATTATATACTATGTTAAATGAATTATGTACGCCAGTAAGTATATTATATAACATTAATGCGTTAAATTAATTTATATAGGGATGTAATGGTGAACTAAAATCATTAAACTTAAAAAAACGATATAGAAATCAATAAAATAAAAAGGGATATCCATTAATACATAACATAGAAACGTAGAAAAGGGGCATGTGTAGTTTTCTCTATTTATGTACAAAGCCTAAATCTTGTTTACTCCTATGGGCTTACAAGGCTTATTGGGCCGATAGTGTGGACTTTAAGTGGGCTACAAATCCTTTCAGCTATGGATCCAGACTATAAACTTAATCAATGTAATCAAATATTCAATGTAGGACGAGGAGAAGAGACTAGGTTCCTTATTGTAATTGTTCAGAACTATAAAGCGTACGTGTGAAAGAGAGTATAAATGGCCTATAAGCAAAGAAGATAAAAGATTAGTATAAATAATCCTAAATAAAACCTAAATATAATTATTTAATAGCGATGTGGCCCAATCTGTGTAGATGTAATACTGTTGGTAACTCTTATCTTACAATTTATTGACGATTTTAACCGGAAAAAAAAAAAAAATTCTTATCTTACAATTTGCGCAAAATCTCGATTCATGCTTCCTTCAATTTTGTATAAACTAGTCACCATTTTGATTGTAATTATTGTAAAAACCAATAAGTTCTAGATAATCCTTTTGGTAAGCACCTTTCGGCTTTGAAAGTTCAGCAAACCTTTTATGAAAAATGTTTAAGTTGTTTCAATATAGGTCAATCTTAAATTTTATATTGTTATTACCACTTTCTCTTAAATTTTTTTTTCCTCGAAAAATGGATTATGGTCCTCAACTTTTGGATTCATTGCTTGCAGTTAACATCCAGGTATTAATTAAAAAAAAAAAAAAAAGGTTGTAAATGACAACTCTAATCACATATATGTAAAGAAGCATAATATTAAAGTGATAGTCCAAGGGATCAAATGTACACAACAAATTAAAGTGTTATTTATATAAACAATTAATTTTTGCTCTTTCAACCGGTACTAAGAATCAAATTGAAGCAATTCATATTAATCCATTATCTAGAAATATTGAGCGATACGATATGTCTTATGAGATTGTGAGGTTCGGATGTCTCACATTTAGTTTTTGTTATTTTACTCGAAAGAGTGGCGTATTAGCTAACATTGCTTGAAGAATTTTATACACATACATATAACATCGNCAAAAAGCATATGATCAACACACAACAAACGGCGGTTAAGATTTCTTATACTAAATATAATTAAAACAATTATTTCATAAAATAATAAAATAGCTAATTTGATGGCTTAGACACTAATTTATTGGACTGTTTTTGCATTGAGAAATAGTAAAAGTCTCCTAGATCTAACACATCATGAAACACTGGTGTCCAAGATGCGTAGTTTTTTTTTTTATTATTTTTTTTTTATTTTTTAAGTGAGGCTTTAACGAATGACCACTACTTACTATAAATTTAAATGAAAATATTATACACACACTACCAAAACTTGAACCCTAACACCCCAAACTCATACACACATCCTTAAAACCTTAGACCAACTGAGCTGTTAGTGGTGTCCAAGATGCGTAGTTAGACATCGGTTAAGCAAAGTATATCATTTATACACGAATCACCTAGGTGTCAGTTTTAACTGATGTCTAAGAGTTGCTTATTTATTTTTTATTTTTTTTCCCTTTTGGTCGGTTTGACCTCAAAAATTCTTAAGATCATACTAAGTGTTTTGAATTATCACTTCTTGCATACCACATTAAAAATATGTTTATTAATCCGTAATGTAAAGAAAAGAAAAAAAGAATATCATTCTTTTTCACGTATTTATATACTAATTAATTATACATAAAAAAAAACTATAATATTCCACATTCATTTTTTTTTATTCCTCTCTATTCTTTTTTCCTTTGGTTCATTTTTCAATCGTTCTATTGCATATTATATTGCATATTAGTAAATGCGGCCCAAATGTGATGCACTTTATAAAAGCGAGTATGTAATAGGAAATTGGGTTGTGGACCTGTGGTGCTATATCCTTTGTTGTCTTTTAGCTATGTGAACTGAAATCCTTTGTCATCATACTCATCCGTACGTTAGTTAGCCATTTCTCTTGATGCCTATCGATTTAGGAATCACTTTCATAAGGCAAAGCAGAAAAAAGGTGGTTTTGTATTTGACATCGGTGAATTATATTCTCTCAATCCACACATATATGCATACCAATGAAAAGGTAGGCTACAGAATTAAATAAATAACAAAATAGCTATAGATATGAGTAAAGGGCTGCTGACGTGTCAATAATACCATTATAATACAATATCCCGGTTCGGGATTTCTTTCAAATGGAATTTTGCTCTAATAGTTAACCATTGTTTCTCATTAGCTCTCTTTCACCGGGTTTCATATGTTAGAACCATATAATTTGGATAAAAATGAGAAGGAATTTTTGCTAATTATACAACATGGTCATACACTTACCGCAATTTTTTAAGGCTTTTTTTGCAAAATAGCTTTTTTAAGTTATAACTTGATCATATTCCATTGACTATAAATTATAACTTAAAGAGACTATTTTGTAATAAGTTCTAAAAATAAGCTTAACGAGTCTATTTTGCAATAAGCTTTAAAAGTAAGCAATTTACTAAAAGACACTTTTAAAGTGTCTAATTTTCTCAATTTCTCGTCATTTGATATCGGCTAAGCCAGTTTATTAGGCTAATAACCTTACTTATAGTTATAACAAGTTAGTTATTTCAGTCCTCTGCGGAATTAGAAAGTACAGAAAAATGTTACATTATATGCTATATGCAAGACAGTTCTTGTCTTGTGGGCAAGTTTAGTGAAGGAAAGGTCTATCACTTTTTGACTTCCTTTAACTCTCTTTTGCAATTCTATTGTACATCTTGGGAATATTAAAGGCAGACATTGAAGGAGTTTCTCTTTCTCAATAGCAATATAGGAGATACTGCTCTTGTCCTTAATTAATATATCATTAATTTTAGCATAGACTCAATAGTACTGTCGCATTAATCTCACTAAACTTTGTAATAACAT
The DNA here is from genome assembly GCA_002914845.1 of Trema orientale. NCBI lineage: Eukaryota > Viridiplantae > Streptophyta > Magnoliopsida > Rosales > Cannabaceae > Trema > Trema orientale. The sequence continues at coordinate 1,708,249 of JXTC01000016.1, read as the reverse complement.
TTCTCCAACAATTTTAATGAAAATGAGATGGTTCCATATTATGTTGACCCACCGAAGATTCCGCTTAAATCTTATCATGTTCATTATATTCATTCTTCTAGGCTTATCAAGAAAGAATGAAAAGGAAAAGACTAAGAGAGAACAAATTCGCCTCAAACATTCGCACAGGTATGACATTGTGTACCATAATATTGCATAATATTACACTGTCCACGATTCGTACGACATTGTGTACCATAATATTGCATTATATTACTTTCTTACCCAAACTATCCACGAGAAAATATCACTTTGGACAATTAATTTTTATTTTAGAAAAAAAAAAAGAAAGAAAGGAAGAAACAATCTTGAATGTGCAACCATGAATCCTAGTGCAGGTGTCTCTTCTTCTGAATAAAAAGAAAACTAAAATGAAAGTACTCAAGTAAATATGAACTATGAAACATAATTTACTTTCTTTAGAAAAAAATAAAAAATAAAAATACTGATTTAAACTTTGATACGAAGAGCAGTGCCTAATGTATTTCTTTTACACTCTTTCGGTGTTTCACTTGATATATGAATTATACTATTCAGTTTCACATTTTAATACTATAAAAAATCATAATGAAATTCACCTATTAAGTAGTAAAATTAAAAATATATAAAAATTAAAAATATAAAATAAAAAAGTGCGTTTAAGAGTCATTTAGAAGAAAGAGTTATGATGCTCACTTTTATCTAGTTGGAATGGGTAGCACAACTCCACGCAATGACCTGACAATTTTACCATATCCATGTGTGTGTGAGACTTAAAAGAAGACTTGGACTTATGCCTAATTGTCCTTTCATTTGGCTTGCCTGCCGTGCCACACACGTCCTAATTCTATCCAAAAAAAGAAATATGGAAATGATGGATTATATTAAAAATTAAAAATTAAAAAGAAGAAGAAGAAGAAGAAGTCTAGGTCTGCAATCCTTTTAAAATTAAATGAAAAATGGAAAACTAGCCATGCACAATTTTTTCTTAAATGAAAAGAATGAAAGACTACATAATGAGTACCAATTTTTTCTTAAATGAAAAGAATGAAAGACTACGTAATGAGTACCAATTCCAAGTCTTGCTCGTTTTTGCCACACCCAAACCCCAAAGAGCCCCAAATTATAAGTTATGAAGAGAACTAGACTAAGTTGAACACAAGATCAATTCCTTGAAAGAATGGATTATATATCCTAATTATTCTTTGGGTGGATCTTATGTGGATCCTGTCGTGAAGTTGACCTTAATAAACAGTGGATGATTATGGTCATTATGCCCGAATGACCATAATATTAGCCATATAGCTTCGGATCACATGAACGTGTTAATTACAGTAAATCACGTCATGTTATTATTACGATTATGAAATTAAATAACATTTTTTTTATGTATTTTTCATTTTCATATAATCTAATTATCACAAAAAACAACTTAAATACGATCACGAAGTCTATAACGATATTAAGACTGGCGTATTAACATATTTTCGAAGTTTCAATAACCCAAAAATGGTTTTAAAAGTACATCATTTATGATTTTAGATGCCCTTCTTCCATAGACAAGTGCACAAATTTGCCTTTGTCCTCACTCATTCTAAAGGAAATTACTAAGAGCGTCTCTAAAACAATTAAATTTCATTGTGCTAATGTCATAATTTGGCATATAGAATATTAATCAATCCTCTAATCCAATGTTATATGTTGCACTAAATTTAATATATATATATATTTGGTGTCAAATACAACATCAAGTATTGTTTAATGTGAAATGTGGTATTTAATTTTATTAATCATAATTATGATTTTTAAATAATAAAATTATCAATTTTTAATAATCGATTAATTACTTATACACTTTTCAATACTTAATTAATACACTTTTAAACTTAATAAATTATAAAATTAAATCATCAATTACTAGATAATAACAATTAAAAGTAATTGAAGATAATATAAAAAAGCAATATGTGATATTTAACATTACGCGCTAATTCAAGTATAGCCTATTATGTAAATTTTGTCGTGATCTTACAAATATATAGACACCCGGTGCCCTATCACACTGTTCATTCCAAATTATAACCCGCAATACAATTTTCAAGGACCGGGGGATTAGAGTATTCATTACCCTACTACAAGAAGACAATATAACGTTAGTACCACTACCCCATTCTTAGGGCTTGGACTAGCCAACCATGTATGAAAGTTCGGCTTGACTTTGACCACCGAAATCGAGTATTAACTATTAGGAAAAGGCCCAGAGAGTGGGGTACCGTTATTCATGCGTTATTTCCTTTTTATTTTTTATTATGCATTTTCTTTTTCCCTTTTTAGTGGTCATGCCTTCTCTTCTACGGGACCCAAATTCGAATCATAGTACACTAGTGCAAATAATCCTCAAACCTAACATAGCATCCTTTTATTGCAATTGGAATTTCCCTACCTTATCTAAACACTATGTACGCAATTGTGGAGGAAAGAGAAAAAGGATGAAAAATGCTTTCTTAACGTATTTGTTCTATACGTATAAATATGTTTTCTAACTCGCTGCAAACTTATCTTTTTTTAATCAAACCAAAATTTCAAGTAATGCATGCAAATGATGACATGACATTATATATAGGTGAATTTTCAATTGTCATTTTTGTTTTTATTCTATGAATAGGTAAATTTAATCAGGTTGAAAATTGCAATAACAAGTCATCTTACTTCATTTGTTAATTTTTAATTCTTTTTTCTTCTTATTTTTGTTTATTTTCTTTATTAATTCTAACTTTAATGTTTTAATTTTTTTTAAGAAACTTTTAATCACTTTTAATTTAGAACTATTATGTATTATAGTAAATTCGACAGTTAACCAAATTTCTTTTTCACAATACAAAAAGTAAATTCCTAAGTACTTCAAGAGGGGAAAAAAATTAAAAAAAAAAAAAAAGAGATACATTCCTAAGTAGGCATAATTCTTAATAATAAGAATAAAATTTTTCTTTTTCTAAAAAAAATTATACATAAAGAGACAACACTGAAAAAAACAAGAAAAAAACATTTGTTTAAAAAGATTATACGTGAATCTCTTTAATATGTGTTCATATTTTTTTTATCATCAATATTTGCACGTATGTTTAATTGAATTCTATATTTTAAGTTTATATGGGAACCAATTAAAAGGGGAAAAAAACTATGAATGTTATTTTTCTACATAGTTAAGTCAATAGAATGTAAGTGCTTAGATAGTAGAAAAATGATATAGTTAACAGGAAAAAAAGACAATTTATAAATAAAAATAATACTTAGATACAAAATATATTTTTAAGGATATATCCATTATAGCACATCTAAAATATGTGCGCGCTAAATTTGACATTTTGATGTTGTAGCATAATAAATATAACATTGACCCATATTTTTGAGGGAATGCTAAAGAGCGTAAAAGAATATAACAAATCATAGTCAAATCTATATATCAAATAGTGAGATTAAAAAACATAAAAGAAAGTACATTTAGTATTCCTCATTTTTGAATTGGAGATAATCTAAGGATTGCTCCAACAACAAGCGAACCAGAATATCAAGGGGAAAAAAAAAAGAAAAAGAAAAGAAAGAAAAGAAAAGAAAGTTTCTTTCTACTCGAGGAATGATGAAAAGGACAATTTGTGAAAATTGATACATACGTGTATATGTATATATATATATATAGGGTCATAATCAAATAAATTTTTTTTTTAGTCATTGGATCATCATCTAATAGCTACTATGATTTGAGTAATTGAAAAAAATAAAAAATAAATACACATTATTTAATATTTTTCTCTCTTTACATTGGTATTGTCTTTCACCATTTGCTTTTCTTAGAAATATACAGAAATAAAACCAATACTAAAGAAGCAAAAAGCATAAAGTATATACGGTTGTGGAAAAAAAAAAAGATACATAAATTAATTAAATGATTTTAAAAGGTTTTAGGTTTTACATTATGAAAACTCAAAACTATCTTGTGATACATGAATATGCTGGTTATAATAACCGTGTTTCACTTGCAATTTTGTAAATAAACAAAGATAGTTTATACTCGTGCAAATAAATAAACATAGTTTATACTCTTTTTAGGTAGAAGTCGAATCCAATACATTCATCTGAACTAATTGCCATCATGTTTCTTTACTTCTCTTTTCTTTTTTCGTTTTTTTAATAAAAAAGTGAAGTACTTGTGTTTTATTCAAGAGATTATATTCCGATCTAAAAAGAATTGAAAAAAGAATTGTTCTCCTCTACATTGGTGATAAGATTTTACGTGCAAGTTTAAAACAGTGGCTATAGTTTGGTAAAGATTTCCAAATATGCCTAAAAGTAAGTACATCTCATGCAAGCTTGAATCAATTCTACATTGGAATAAAGGAAAAGACAAATTCATTTTGTTTATTCGTATACGATGACCAATAATTGAATCAGAAATATTGTTTAGGGATTTCACGAATTTTGTTGTGTAATAAGATATTAAACACAAGTATATCAACTCTTTACTAAGTTCAGATAGGGATGGGGTGGTTCTTAGCTTTTGTGACCAAGATTGGGAAAGTTGCCCAAAAACTTGTCAAACTTAATTCTTCTTTGGGCTCTCTTTGTAAGTTTTTTCTTAATTATGCAAAACCTAAATATGCATATAATCAATAATTCTAAAAATTTTAAAATTTATGATTTTCATAATTAGAATATAAATAATAGACGTACTTGAATCCATCGCATTTAAAATTTTAAATTGATAAATAGTATTGATGCAAAATTCTGAGTTTCTCTCCCTTAACCATCTATACTTTAATAATAATACGTTTAATGATGGAATACGTATACATCTGATAATGGGTGGAAAGAGGAGCGGATTACATTTAAATACTTTAAAACATATTTTCCATCAGATATGTTTATTCATAAGAGTTGTATTGTCCTGAAGAGTTATAACTCTTCATTGACTAATAGAAATTTAAATACACTTAATATTATTAAACAATTTAATTTATATTGATAAATACAATAGTAATTTATTACAATCACATAGGTCATATAAAGAAATGTAGCATTCTCCCACTTGGCCTATGTGACGTATTTTCTTCATGATTTAATACGTAATATAATACGTATAACATAAAGTTAAATTCTTTATTAATTAGTCAATAATACATATCATAGTTGAGCCAAAAAACTAAAGTGAATCATGGTGGTCATACATCATAATTTCAGCATAATCCCTTCCATGTACCACGATATTAACTTTCAACCCAATATGACGAATAAGTGAGAATATCAGTAGTGGTCCAACATTAATGTCTATCAAAGACTATTTCTGTTATTATTAATCTAAACTAATTATGTATACAAAATAAGAAAATATGAAATATCATAAATACATAAATGAGCTCAGAGTGTCAAATAAATAATCATAATACAAATATATATTCTTTCAATATATTCACTAAATATCTTTGGTACTAGTCCTTTAGTTAATGGATCTCCAATCATAAGCTTTGTGCTTAAATGCTCAATTGACACCCTTCGTTTCTGAATTTCTTTTCTAACGATAAAGTATTTCAATTCCATATATTTAGCACCTCGTTTTTCGAGAAAAAGACTGCTGCGACATTATCACAATAAATTTTCAATGGCCTGACAATACTATCGACAACCCCAAGTCCTGAAATAAAGTTCTATAATCATAATCCACGAACTCGGCTTCTGTCGTAGATGCAGTAATGATAGATTGTTTTCTACTTTTTCATGACATTGCTCCTCCAGCTAAAAAGAATAAGTAGCCAAAAGTGGACTTTTTGCAATCAAGACATCCAACAAAGTCTGAATCTGTATACCCAATCACCTTTATATCACTTTCAGACCACCTATAGGTGAGCATGTAGTCTTTCGTTCCTTGTAAATACCTGTTAAGTCCATAAAAAATAGAGTTATTTAGCTTTATTTTACATTAAATTTTGCTATGTTCTTGTTTATTTTAAATTGTTTCAATTATTTTCCTTGTTATTTTGATGTTTTGCTTATTTGTGCATATAGGAAAATAAAACAAGGGTATTTGATATGAATTAAGGTGAATTTGTGCGTCACAAATGGGTTTTTCAAATAATTGGGATCGAAACTGAATCCGATACAGATATAATGCAATGGAAATGAGGCAAATCAGAATAGTGGCACTGCAGTGCCAAAAGTGGCGTAGCAGTGCCAACTCTTAGGAAGTTTTAGCGCGCAACGCTAAAAATGGTGTTGTGGCACCACCATCTGCGTCCTAGGTCAATAATTGGCGACTGAGATCAACTTTTTGATGATCTAAGGGTCCAAATTCGGCCTACCTTTAGTTTACAAGAGTCACCTCTTTAAAACCCTATTGGCGACTGAGATCAACTTTTTGATGATCCAAGGGTCCAAATTCGGCCTACCTTCAGTTTGCAAGAGTCACCTCTTTAAAATCCTATCTTTGGGGTTGTAAGAGACATGTTAGGATAGAGAGAGAGAGAGAGAGAGAGAGAGAGAGAGAGGCATCCATGGAAAGAGAAGAAGAAGAGGAAGAAGAAGAAGAATACAAGCTCCAATCCTCTATTTCTTAATTTCCTCCACAATATCAACACCACTCTTTCTTCATATCGTCTTTTCTTCATTTTTTTATGAGTTTTTCTTTATATTTTTCTAATCTAAAGAGTAGTATAGTTGAGAGAAAATCTTAAAGGAAGGATTTAAGAGAGCAAGAACCGAGTTTGGAGGAGAAGATTGACAACATCCATTAACACCTTTAAGCTCTTCAAAAAGGGAGAATTCTAAAATCTTTTCTCTTTGATATTTTGTATTTCTTGAATTCATTATGTTAAAATGTTATTATTCTCAATTTATATTATGAACTAAATATTTATTTGTCTAGTTTTACTATGTGAACCAACCTAATATCTTGTGTTTGTTTATTTCTTTCCTCTTTAATTAATCAAATCTATTGTTGAGTTATTTATTTTACCTTATACTTATTGCTTCTATTTAATTGATCACTAAATAGATCGTTAAGTGAAATTTCTATGAGCTTGGAAAAGGGATTAGAAATTTAGATTTAGGTAAAACAACATAAGATTACCTAGTTTAGGATAAGTTTGTACAAACAACATTCAGCTTATACAAACCTTACTTCATGCCTTTTCTAGACTTCTATTTAGATTTCTTTTCATCTCCTTGATGAGTAGTAAGATTAATGGGTCTTTTGATTCTTCAGCCTTATCTCTTCTTGTACAAGCATATTGGCCAATTCATTAACATTTCACTTGTCCTTAATAGTGTTGTAGTTCATTTAAAAAGGCCAATACTGCTCAAGAGACAAGGAATTTAGTATGAACTGTACTAAAAAGTACTCATCCACATATTCATTCCTGAAGTCTTTAGCTTTGCTACTATATTTGTCATTCAATGACATATTCATGCATGGTACAAGAACTATCAAATTTCACGGTGGTCAAATTACCCATTAATGTCCCTGGAAGTGACTTGTCAGCAGTTTGGGTACGCTCTTTCACAAATTTCATAAATTTCTTAGCACCATTAATTTTTAGAATAGTAGACTTAATGTTGTTTGCTACCATCTTTCACATAAATATTAAGCTTAATCTGTTTGATCTTTCCCAAAATTTATGGTTGGTCTTTTCTTCATCACTGCTTATAGCTGTAATAACAGTGGGTTTCTCAACTTAAAGTGATAATCAAGATCCAAAATACCTAAGTAGAATTGGACCTTGTTTACACCAATTAGAGAATTCTACCCATTAAATAAAGGAACAGATTAAACATGTAAATATAGTGAAACAGGAACAGATACTACAAATATAATAAAATATTTTTCAACATCAATGCTTTGAGATATCAAACATAAAATAGATTCAAACTCATAATGAGAAAACAAAAATTGTATATTAAAATTCTCCTTTGGGAGATACTATAATATACCATTAAAAATAAAATGATGCTAATAATAAAATCACTTATTTGATAATTATATACAGTCTAATTAAATATATTTGCTATCTTTAGATATACAAAAAAATCTAATAAGGCATATTAATTATCACATTATATTTATTGCTTATAAGAATAAATGATCTATCTTTGGGTGATCCTAAAATATCTTATAAATAATAAATTTCAACAACTCACATAATGATATTATATCTAAAATTTAGACATTCAATTATAATTTATAAGTATCTAAAATGAGTGTTGAAAAAAAGTATTCAATTTGATTGCTATATAACATTCTAGTTTGTCCACTTTGATGACCAACAAACAAAAATAATATGAAATTCAAACTGAATAATTTTTCATAATCATAATTTGCTAATATAATTAATCTTATGATAAAGTAAATCGGAATTATATATAAATCCAAAAACTGGTAATAAAACCAATGATGCAGAAATTATTAGGATAAGTATACAGATACTATTTAAACGGAAAAAAAAATAAAACATCATAAACTGTAACCATAAATACCCGATTTTGATATTTCATATAGGCATATATATAGCTATTATTTTATTCTTTATCTCTAATTATGGCATATGTATCTTACACTCGTCAGATATTCACAATAGGTCTTGAATTCAGTAATAATCCAATCTTGTTATTTGAATTTATTCTTCAAACTATACTTCAGATCCATTACCATTCATACTAAATCTATAAGAGAATAACAATAAATAATCATTATATTCGATAATCAATGTCATTGAAACTAAAATATATTGATCAATTTATCGGCAATAAAGAGAAAGTAGAATTAATATTGATAATCGTACGTGTGAAGAATTAAACTTTAAACTGCCAAACAATATTAATGTAGAATTCTATACTTTAATAGTAATACATTTAATGATGGAATACATATATATATATCTGATAATACATATATATATCTGATAATGGGTGAAGAAAGGACCAGATTCCATTTAAATTCTTTAAGACATATTTTTCATAAAATATGTCTGTTCATAAGAGTTGCATTGTCTTAAAGAGTTACGACTCTTTATTGACCAATAGAAATTTAGATACACTTAATATTATTAAACTATTTAATTTATATTGATAAATACAATATTAATTTATTAAAATCACATAGGTCATATAAATAAATCTAACACTCTTATATATTGGATTTGGGATTTTTTTTTCGTAAAAGGGAATTGAGGAAATTTTTAAAAGTAATGATAAAGAAAACAAAATTTTGCACTAAAAACTTATACTAGATAATGTGGCATGTATTTTAACCACTAAAAATATTACCATATCATTAGTATAAATTTTTTATGTATGATTTTAGTGTCCCAATTTTTACTAGATTTTTAATTATGTTACTCGTTATGTCGAAGGCACTTTACCTGAATAGAAAATTTCCCAATTTTCCTTTTAAAAAAAAAGTTATGTACACTCGTATGTAAATCGTATTGAACTTCTGTATAAAATTAATTTACGCTAACACCCTTTAAAATGATTATACAATACTATTTCAAAAGTTAAAATCAGTATTTCCATCAAAATAAGGGATTTAAAAAAAAAACAAACAAACTATGATTTTAACCTTTTAGCAAAAAAGAAAACGAAAAACGAAAAAAACAATGCATTTCCATTTATATCAAATAAAACTTTTCAATTTTGTTTTTCTATCAGATTTCATCATATTCAAATATACGGTCAAAATTAGGGCTCAAAATTATTGCAAAAATATATTTATTCTTTAAAATTATTGATTGACATCCACATATTTAGTCTAAACGCAACTATCTAGACCAAAAAATAATCTATAATCTCTCTGGAATCCAATTGTAATACCTTCACACACAAAAAAAATCTTTTTTTGAATTTTGTCATTTGATTTGAAAAATTAAAACATTCGTTTTCAATAATTTTAACTATAATTTTGACTTTATATGTGGATCCAAAAAGATTTGATAGAAAAACATAAATAAAAAGTTTTATTTGATATTAGTAAATAGGTGTGGTTTTTTTTTTTTTTTTTTTTTTTTTTTCTTTGAGGCTAAAAGCCAAAATATGGTGGGTTTTTTTTTAATATTATCTTATTAAAATTATACTAATTTGTTTAAATAAAAATAATATCATAATTAAGAGGTGAAATTTTATTGGCTTTCTGAAAAAAAAAAATTAACACTGAATTTTATCTCTATAATAAAAAGAAAAAAGTTATCATTGTAAAGATTATTTTCAGTTCCGTGGATATCATATTAATTTTGACATATTTTATGTGAGCACTATTATAATGTTCTCACAGAATTTCTTTTTTTTTTTTTAAACGTTTGCCTCTCAAACTATGTAGAGTGTCTCACTATACTCCTCAAATATTAGTGATTTTAGTCCAAAATACTTATATGAGTTTTCAAGAAACACGCCTAAAATTATGACACTTTTCATTTTCCTTCTATTTGTCTAGTAGCTAGAAGGATATTTTAGTAGTTTGAGAAGCAAAGTTGAAACTTTTTATAATTTGAGAGACATATTATTGAAACATTTTGCACTATTCGGAGGCAAAACATATAATAAATCTAAAAAAAGAAAAAGAAAATGCTGTCAAATTTTACAATATACGGAAATTCTAGTGTATAAGAGGTTAAACTGCTCCTGCTAGGAGGCTTTTTTTATTTTATCCTACAGCCAATAAACGATTGCATCCTTATCTACACCATGTACTAGGCCACATAATAAAATATTAACTTGGAAACATTGTGATAGCACGGTTAATTTTCTTATAAGCTTTGGACGTCAGGGCTTATATCAACAATGTATGGTCAATGAGGCAATAACCAAAATTAATTTTGCCATGGAATCAAGAGGCAAAAATAGCTAGTTGATGATGTTAAAGTCGTTGTAGAACTGGTCTTCTCGTAGAGAATATATCTGTTAGCTATGTAATTGACTTGGGTCTAAGAAGATAGATTGAGTTTTATATGTCTGAGTTTGTTTTGGGCAGCTAGTTAGTAGCATTGTAGCAAGCGAGTTCGTAATAAACAAGCGGTCAACAGTGTTGATCAGTCACTGACAGCAGACCATGGAAAACGACAAACAATTTACTTCAAAGGTTGAATTGTGTGAGCAAATAAAAACCAAAGTAGAGAAAAGAGAAAAAACACCAAATTAATCGTGCCTTTCTTTTATTATTTCTTTGGTGGGGCATATCTCATGTTTTGGATAAAATGTTTTGAATTTTTCAACGTCGTCGCCTAAAAGCCGCTCGATATATAGTCAAACGTGATCAAAGTTTTACACGAATTTTATTAGAAGTGTTCTATTGCTATCCCTCTTTTTTCTTTCACACTCTTCTTTAAATTAATCTTTTATATACAAAACTAGCTTTATATAAAATGACATAAATACACATTTTAAATATTAAATAATACAATATTTTTCTTATCACACCCTTCTAATATATATACCAGTAAAATTAGGAGGGAAGGAAAAATTAGGAGGGAAAGAAAATGTGTAGGATGGAAAGGAAAGTGTCTTTCCTCAATTGTTGTTTGGTATGTAGGAAGGAAAGAAAATTAGTATATTTTAAAATGACTATTTTGCCCTTTTTATTAAAATTTTAAAAGTAGTATACAAGGTTAATTTGGTAAATTTACTTTAAAGCATTTGTAAAAAAACTTTTCCTCTCCCTTTTCTCTCCATTTTTGGGAGGAAAATATTAGAGTGGGTCCCACTATATTTTTCCCTCCCCTTTTCTCTTCCATTTTCTCTTCCCTTCCCTTTTCCCTCTTACCAAACAACCCAAAATTTTTTTTCCCTCCACTTTTCCCTCAAAATTTTTCCTTCCTCTCCCTTTTCCTTCCTACCAAACATAGCCTAAATTAATCTTTTATATACAAAACTAGCTTTATATAAAATGACATAAATGCACATTTTAAATATTAAATAATACAATATTTTTCTTATCACACCCTTCTAATATATATACCAGTAAAAAAAACCACAAATGATAAGACACAACAACTTGTATAACGAAATCTAGTTGTAATCATAACGTAAGATTATGCAGTGCATTAGCATAAATAAATATTCAATGATAATTTAATTGTAAATTGGTTGAACCGTGTTTCTAGGTTTTTTTTCCCTTTTTTCTTTCTTTTTTCTTTTTTTTCTCTAATTGGTCGCAACCCTGCTCTCTTCTTTCTCCTTTGCCGCTTTGATGATGAGATCTTTTTGATATATATTTATATATAAACTGGCTTTTAAAAGTCTATATCTTCGCATGTTAGTAATTTGGTTTAATTTATTATATGTTTTTTTTTTATAAATCTTTATCTTTAATTATACTTATTTAATCGTATCGTAAGTAACTATGAAATTTCAAATATTTAAATTTGATCACATATATAAGTTATAAAACATGAAAAGATAGCTTTTAATTATTTGAAGATAATGAATACCATTCAGTCTTAAAAAAGAAATTAATGGTGGGTGGGCAAAGAAAGTTTTTATAATAGGCAATTTGGGATTAATGAAAATTTATGAGGTGTGGCAAAAAAAATCCTAAAATTTTAAAATTTTTTGAGGGGTTTATTTGGATTACAGGTGGAAAAAGAAAAAATAGGAGTGACAATACAATCATCTTTTTATTAAATATGCTTCAAAGTACAGATCTATGCATATACCCACTTAAAAAGACTTAATTACCCCAAAAATGAGTAACTATCCTTTGTGCTTCCAAGATTTAACTTATCCTATCTTTCCTCTTCTGCTCCACCATGCTCCTGTCTATTCTAGTTCTCTTGTCCATAGAACTAACTCAAAAAAATTCCCTATTCTTTTCTATGCCTCTCAATTTCTCTCCATCTCTTGACAATACAATACTAATCAAGTGTTTAAAAACGTTGTTGAAACTAAAATCTACAATCTCATTGAACTTGTATTATCAAGTTATGCATGATTTATATTAGTACCAAACTTATTGTAGATTGGGTCTTAACTTAAATAAGAGATTTTTGTTTAGATGTTATGGAATAGTTTACAATAGCTTAAACTTGACTTTCAAGACGTTCTGTAATTAGATTCTATATTAAAAGTAGGTTTGGGTCAATTTATACGAATTTATGAAAAGTTGAACGGTATGTCAGATGAATATATCGAAAACTTCGATAAACTTTGATGCGAGTTTGATGAAAATTCGATGACACTTGATGAAAATTTGGTAAAGTGCTTTTTCAAAATGGTCTCTTAAAAATTACTCGATGGTCATCGAAATAACATCGTACTACATCGAAATAGTATTGAATTATCATTGAAACGATGTCCAAATTAATTGAATTGGCATTGTAACCATCAAATAATTTTCCAAAAACCATTATAAAAAAAACATCACATCGAATTTTTATCGAAATTGTATTGATTGTGTATCGAAATAATGTTAAAATTCATCGAAATTGACATTTATTGTGAAAGACAATCCAAGTTTTTCAAAAACTTGCAGAAATTAACCCAAATTTATTTTTTTGTAGAATCTAACTATAAAATATTTCGAAACTTAAATACAAACTATTTTACACTATACCATGACATTTAAATATTAAAATCTCTTAAATCGTAATTGAGAGAGAGATTAGCAGAGAGAGAGATCGTATAAAGGATAGGGCGAGTAAGAGAATGTAGATCTTGGAAGGGAGGGAAATGAGTGAGTTTTTGATTTTTGGGTTTTTCCCCTAGGTCCCAACTATGCTTCCGCTTTTGTTAGGAGCATTTTTGTCCTATAGGTATATATTTGCATAATTTTTTGACTGTGTATGGATGTGATTGGGGCAACTTTGGGGGCATTTTTAATAAAATTGTCAAGGTTTTTTTTTTTAAAATGAAAATTGTCAAGTTTTAAGTGTAAATAAATCAATATAAAGCAGAAACAAACAACCGCAAGATTTTGATTATTAGTTTTTTTAAAAAAGAAAAAAGGAGTAGCAATTTTACCTCTCCTACACAGCTACACTAGGGGTCTAGGATCCGCCTTACAATATATGGCGGTGAACGGTAACCTTTGAATCCACATAGAATCTTTTTGTAGGGTTGGGACCGTTGGGTGAGACATCTATCTCACCGCAAGGTGACTCAATCAGATTCGTAGATTCCTCAACTCCAAAAACCTAGAACTTAGAACGAGCGCCAGAGGCTGTCTTTCCCAAGCCTCTCTGTTTTCACACACTCGCTTGAACCAAACCTCTCAAAGCTCCTTCCATGGCGGCCAAGGTCTCTTCTTCTCTCTCCTCCTCTCTCTCTAAACCCACTCCTTTCCCTCTAACCCCATCTCAAACCCCTCTCTCTTTCTCCCCCAAAACCCTCCCAAAACCCTTCTCCTCCTCTTCTCCCACCAAGACCGCCTCCTTATCCTACACGCACAAAACCCCCTTCATCGCCTCAGCCAAAACCCCCATCTCTGACTTTTTCCCGGAAAATAAGCAATACCCAGATGGAGATTTCGATGGCTATGACGACTACTTCCGTGATGATGACGAAAAGCCCCGCGAGGAGTGCGGCGTGGTAGGCATCTATGGCGACCCAGAAGCCTCTCGCCTCTGTTACTTGGCCCTCCACGCTCTACAGCACCGAGGCCAAGAAGGAGCTGGAATCGTGGCCGTCAAAAACGACGTGCTTCAATCCATCACCGGCGTTGGGCTCGTCTCTGAGGTCTTCAACCAGTCCAAACTCGACCAATTGCCTGGAGACTTGGCTATTGGCCATGTACGGTACTCGACCGCTGGGTCCTCTATGCTTAAAAATGTCCAACCTTTTGTTGCAGGGTATAGGTTTGGGTCCGTTGGGGTTGCCCACAACGGCAATTTGGTGAATTACAGGGCTCTTAGAGCCAAGCTTGAAGATAATGGTTCTATCTTTAATACTAGCTCTGATACTGAGGTTGTTCTTCACCTTATTGCTATTTCAAAGCATAGACCTTTTCTTTTGAGGATTGTTGATGCGTGTGAGCAGCTTGAGGGGGCTTATTCTATGGTGTTTGTGACTAATGACAAGCTTGTTGCGGTTAGAGACCCTCACGGTTTTCGTCCTTTGGTCATGGGAAGGAGGAGTAACGGTGCTGTGGTCTTTGCCTCTGAGACCTGTGCTCTTGATTTGATTGAGGCCACATATGAGAGAGAGGTCTTTCCTGGTGAAGTTTTGGTGGTGGACAAAGATGGGATTCAATCACTTTGCCTGATGTCTCATCCTCAGCCGAAACAGTGCATTTTTGAGCATATTTACTTCGCTTTGCCCAACTCTGTGGTGTTTGGGCGTTCGGTTTATGAATCCCGCCGCGCTTTTGGCGAAATTCTTGCAACTGAAGCTCCTGTGGATTGTGATGTTGTGATTGCTGTGCCGGATTCCGGTGTGGTGGCTGCTCTTGGCTATGCCGCCAAGGCTGGTGTGGCCTTTCAACAAGGGTTGATAAGGTCTCACTATGTGGGAAGAACTTTCATTGAGCCATCACAGAAAATTAGGGACTTTGGCGTGAAGCTTAAGCTTTCGCCGGTTCGAGCCGTGTTGGAAGGGAAAAGGGTTGTGGTTGTTGATGACTCAATTGTGAGAGGAACCACTTCTTCAAAGATTGTTAGGTTAATAAAGGAGGCTGGAGCCAAAGAAGTTCATATGAGGATAGCCAGTCCTCCCATTATTGGTTCTTGCTATTATGGAGTCGACACACCAAGCTCTGAGGAGTTGATTTCGAATAGGATGAGTGTGGAGGAGATTAGGGAGTTTATTGGGTCGGATTCACTGGCTTTCCTGCCGTTCGATAGCTTGAAGAAGTTGTTGGGTACAGAGTCTCCTAATTTTTGTTACGCTTGTTTCTCAGGAAAGTACCCTGTGGAGCCTAGAGAGATCAAAGTCAAAAGGGTTGGAGATTTTGTGGATGATGGTTTGAATGGTAGTTTGGAATCCATTGATGGTGGTTGGGTTCAAGCTAACACGAACCAGAAAAAGGAGAAAGATAAGGAGTATGAGGAGAGTGTTGTGAAAATATAGAATGCTCTTTTGTTATAACTAGCGCTGGTTTTTTTTCTAGGGGGTATGCAGCTGTGTGATGCTGTGGGAAACTGATTTCTTAAATTGTCTAATTACGTATAAGTGCTTCTTGAAATTTTGGGCTCTGAAATCCTGTTGCCAAAACTTGTTTCCTTCCTATTCAGTTTTGTTACAAATAATTAATTTTTTCGGAGTGTTATCTGAATAGTATTATAGTTGTACACAAGGGATTCGGAGCCTAATGGAGTTTGCTTCCCTTAACATGGTTTTGTCTTATATAAGCATAAAATGTTCAAGTCCCAACTCTGATAATTAAAATTTTTTTGGCTAGTATGTTTTCTTGTCTTGTCTTTTTATTTTCATTTTAGTTCTGTATTTGTTAAAGGCATATTGCTGGTTGTTTGGATTCTCTTAATGGATTTACATAGTCTGTACGCGTAGGTGGCAAACAGGGGGGGTCCAAATGTCAGGTGGAAGAAGAAAATCTCTCTTTTATATTAAATGGTAAAGTTCAAAAGAATTGAGGAAGGACACTCTCGTGTCTCATGGTCTTGTTTTCACACTTGGCCCCATGTGCCTAGACATAATGTTTATTAACTTTTATTAAGAAGATTCAATGGACGGCTACCGAATTGTAGAGAAAATTGCTACGGCCTTTTCAGAATCGTTTTGAGATCCGAACGATGCTGAAATCTCGTTGAACATGTACAGGTTATGGGGGTAGAGCAGCCGTAGAGGCCTTGGAGAAGTGGCGTAACTAAAGTAGAATCTGCGCAACTTTGCAACTGTGACTCGCAAAAGAGTACGAATGTCTCGGATTAACATTTCTCAAGATCGTAGAAACTCTATTTAGGTCCAATAGCGAGTTCTACTGTCAGATTTACGTAAATGATGGCAATCCAAATGTTCACCGCATGCTCTCAAACTCAATCATAGTAAATTTACCAACCAAAGAACATTATAGTAATAATACACCATAGTAGATGTGCACTGAATCTATTTTAAATCCCTTGCAGTAATGACACACCGTAAAAAGAAGACAAACACAACCAACGACTCCTGACAAAACATCTCATTTAGTGCCCCAAAAGAAGATGACAAATAGTTTTCCTTCTTTTCCTGGTTTGGCAGGACAAAGATGTTACATGAAATGGGCTACATTCTCAAAGCAGAGAAAAGATGTGTTCATTTAGTAGAATCTGAACAAAGCAAACAATTATTTTGCTTCGTTGCAACAATGACAACTTATTCGATGATGAATTAATTTCAAAAATTTCAGGGAGAATCCTCGTAATTTAATGACTATCAAAGTAAATAGGATATGATCTCTGCTCTTTGCTTTCTTTTCCCAAAGTAAATAAGCACACTTGATCTCATCAACACTGGCATCCGCAAAAGCAGTACTGGTACACGAACGAAATTTCAAGAGCTAAATTCCCCCACCAGCTTCATTGCGACAACACCATGAATAGAACATTAGCCATTTTCTGCCCTATCATATGCATTAGATTTATGCTTTGGAGCAAATGTGAAACCCTCGGGAACCTTGCCAAGCAACATTTCTGAGATCCTAATCTGCAAGAAGTGAAAGGAATATCGTTAATCTACAAAGTTGAGAGGCATCATTTGGGATTGATGATCAACTAACATAGGATGATAATGGCATACCCAATCAGCGGCGGAATCAGAAGCCATCAGTGTCTCAAGGTCATCCCGACCAAAGTAGGATGGTGGTCGCCAGTTCAGTCGTTGTGGGATGACATCAAGAAGACCAACGGGTATGTATCTACATGTGTAGCTAAGCCATTCCAGCAGGAAACGCCTAGTTGTTTCAACACCTGCAGGAGATACACAACAGTTAATTTCATGATAAATAAATTCAATAACAAAACATGGTAATATAGGCTCAAAAAATAAACCTTTCGTGTCGGAACCCCAATGTTCAAGGCCAAATTTAACAAAATTCTTTAGAATATTTAATCTTTCTTCAGAACTGATATCCCAGTGCCTTTGCTCCTTGATTTCAGTAAATATCCAAGGCTGCAAAGCAAAAGTGGCAACTCAAAAGGTTTAAACTAAATAGACAAAAATGAAATACTGAATTCACAGTTGCCGGTAACAAGCCAAAACTACATACTACAGAGTACAGACCTTAACTAGCGCTCCACGAGCAATCATGCATGTAGAAAGCTTGGGGCAGTCAATCTTGTGTTGGTTCCAATCTAGATACGAGAAAATATCTCCATTTCCCATTACGTGCAAATCATCAGGGGCCTTTCTAGCACACTGGTAGATGTATTCCCAATCTGCAAGCTTGCTATAGCGTTGCTGTCTTGATCGACCATGTATTGTTACTGCACTGGCTCCCCAGTTGCCAATGTCAGCAATAAGTGAATCAATACGATTTTTTCCTTCAAAATAGGCTGTCCGCACCTAGTAGAAAAAGGTACAACACATCTCAACCACAAGGAGACACAAAAAAATTAAAAAAAGCGAAAAATTAATAAAAGGACATAAATGAAATCTAATTCAGCAAGCGAAAATTTGGCCACAATCTCAGCATTTCAAACTTCAAAACATGTTGCATCAAGCATAACAAGTTACCATAATGTAAATTCAAGAAAAAGATAAATATCACTGGAGCAAATATATGCCAATTGCAAAGAAATAATATCATTTCATCAGCAGCTTTGTTCAGCTCAGAGGAAAATATAAGTACCTTAACAGTTAGCGGTTTCTCCACCGTACCAGAAGCTGCTTCTATAATTCCTTTCATTCGCATTGGTTTTGTAAGAAGGGCAGATCCAGCACCCTTGTTCACAACAATATCGATGGGGCACCCCATATTTATATCAATAAAGTCCAACGTGCACTCCCGATCTATGAGCTCAACAGCACGTGCCACGGTGTCCGGAAATGCCCCACATATTTGTACGCCAAATAAATCCTCAGATGAATGTCGTCTTAGCAGTGCCCATTCTGATGCTTGACCCTGTTCTCATAAGAAACTGTACTTTTAGGGAAAAAGAAAAATTGAATGAAATGTCAAACATCCAAAAAAGTACAAGCATGGCATCACAGAAAAATTAAGAGAGGGGGGGTTGCATTGGCTGATTTTTTATTTTGCCAAAGCCTATTTTCATATTTAATTCAAACACAAGGTTCTTCCTCCGTATTCAAAATTGGAGCAAAAAATGCACATGCCGCCTCATAGAATTCAAAATAACTTGATAATAACTGTAGTAGATTGCAAAACTGCATACAAGAGCCCCTACTTACTACTTCCTCTTAGTAGTCGAAGTCCGTGCAGGCATAGTAGTAAAATCATACTAAAGAAGCTAATACCACTTATATTTCAAGCTAATCAAATTTCTCAAGTGATAAATGAACCTCTTATCTAGTCATTTGTAAAATTCATAAAACCGGATTTTTCTTTCCAATTTTGGAACAAATAGAATAAATCTCGAAGGAACTCTTTACTTACTTTAGTCTGTGTAGACACAAAATCTAACCCGAAAAACATACATATGTATCTCCAACGATGAAGATAAAAAGGGACCATATTCTCAGTCCAAAAGGCTTATACATATATAAAGCCTTCTGTATCCTTGGAGAAATAAAAAGCGCGCTAAACAACTAATTTAGATCTTCCAGATAATCAGCCTATGCAACCATTAATAATTCAAAACAGTAGAGACAGCAACTCCAATCATTAACTTCAATTTTTCAGCCAGCGAAAACAACATACAAACCTGCAAAAGATTAGTACACATCGCCATTTCACCACATGTCACATCCGCCCCTAAAACTTTGCAAATCCTTCTGAAAGGAAGATTCCCAACAGTGGTAAGAGGTGCAAGATACAATTTTTCTCTAAAATCAATAATCTTCTTTTCGCGTGGGTGTACTTTCAGGCTTCTATCTGCTTCTGGGGTTATAATATCAGCAGTAGTATCTGCTTCTGGTTGTTTGGAGCTTTCACTGACAACTTTCTCCACGACACTAACATCTGTTGCAGTGTAATTATCAATACATCAACTAGAGCATTGGTACCTCTAGAAATTAAGAAGGAAGGAGGAAGAGATAAGGTGAGAAACAAGGAAAGACCTCCATCTTCCACTTTGCCTGAGCAACTCTCCTCAACTACACATTTTGGTTTCTTCAAAGGCCGTGGTTTATTGCTTTCAGTTGTATCATCAACACCAGCATTTTCTTCTATAGCAGAATTTTCAATTTCCGTGTCCTTGCTAGCCAATGCACTGGAGCAATTTCCATTGGCAACATGACAATTATCAGAAGCAACTTGATCATCCTTTCTATTTTCTAAAATCTTAGCTTTAGAATTGGCATGCCCCTGCAATAGAATAACAGGATTCCACATTAATCCAAATACCATTAGAAGATAGCATACGTTTCTCCTAGAAACCGATTTAATGTCAGAAAAATTGGATAAGAAATACCCATAAATATATTGGATAGAAAATGAATTAAAATTTTCACACAAAGACTACTATAAATAATTTTGGATCATAGGACAAAAGATAAAATAAGAGAATAAGAGTGTGGAACACTATAATGCACGAAACACATCAGTTGCATACAATCCAATTTTGAGGGTCATTTTGAAAAACTTAAATAGGTCCCCAGTGATGGACAAGTCAAAACGTAGAGATCTATAGAATACCTGAAACTGCAGACATGCAACTAAGTGAACGTATCAATGGAACCATACATCACTAGAAAAGAAGATATAAACAGATCATTCTCTCTACAAAATTTCATGACTAGAGAGAATTGAAGCAAAATAATATGTGCAAAAGCAAGTAAATAAAGGCACACAAGCACAGTGATACAGTGATAGACAGAGACAGAGACAAAGAAGAGAATACAATACTCAAAAATGAGTGATAACATTTGTTAATACCAGGAGTCCAAGAGCTTTAAGTTTGGCATCCGCTTTCGGGAAGCTCATTTTATTTTTCCACAACAACTTTTGAACATCTTTGCTCAATCCATTCACCTCCGAACTATTCCTGCGAGTACTTCTAGTTCCAAAAACACCTTCTTGATGCGTACTCGAAAATCTACACGCCAGACCATAAGGGCATGGCTCTTCTGCACTAACAAACGGACATTCTCCCTCTAAATTATCGAGTTTCTGCATTTAGAAACACCCAACTTTCAAAATTTCTGAATAATAAATCTATAAGAAAACAAATTGAACCCCTTAAGCCGCGAGCAAGTGCAAAAACTCGATGACCATTACACTACCTGAGCCTTGAAAGCCTCCAAGTCATGGCTGAAGCGGCACTTATCACTATAGGGACAGGAATTAACATCCCCTGTCTTTGCAACCTCGGGGCAGATATTTGAAGAAGACTTCTGTTGCTGCAGCGTTCAACAACTTCATTTATTTATTTTTTATGTTATTTCTCACAAGATACAATTACAGTGAAATGAATCCCGGACCACTCACTCACACACACACACACACACTAATTCACACAACCACTTGAGCTAGCCCGGAGTGCCATGTTAACTTCATTTTCAGGCCATATAATCATCGAAAGTATCTTATTTTCTTTCTATTTTCTTTCCCATAAATATATTAGAAATAAAATGTCAATGAAAGCACTAACTGAAAACCTCACAAGTCACAACATATTTGATACATCACTACATAACATATAGCTATACATATATATATATATATAGACAATGTTAATTAATTGCAGAGACTCAATTCTTGGTCACATCACTTCCAGTTCATAAAATTGACAAAGAAGCACCATCCAAAGCTCTAGACCATGATAAGCAAAAACCCCAAACCGTCTATAGATTGGTCAAAAGTTTCAATCTTTTCATTGCTCAAATATATATATATATAACCTGGCGGCGTTCACGTTTGAGTTGGCGCTTAGACTTCTTCTCCTTAACAACGGCCGGCTGAGCAGTCTTCTTCTCCTTCGACTCCGAAACGGCACCGTCCTCTTTGTCGTTGGAAGCGGGTCTGACCGGCGGAGGACGAAGGAAGCCCGGCTTGACCGGAGCGATGGCCCTGGCGACGAGCTCCTCCGGCGTCTGCTGCTGCCCGTTCGAAGCCGATAAAGGCGGTGGTGGGCCCGACGAATCGTTTGGGTCGGGGACGAGTCGAACTTCGGTTGACTCGTCCATGGCGTAGCCGAGTTCCGAGTGAGTGAGTGAGTTACGAGGGTTTAGTGGTGTGGAGTCTAGTGCTTGCTACTATTACTATCTGAGAAGTGAAAAGAACCAAAGCCAACCAGAAGGAGACTACATACTACTTCAGTAGGGTTTGGTTTTTGGGAGAAATAAAGAAACGACATAAGGGTCCTTGTCGTTTTGATGAAAAACAATGGTATAAAACTGTACTAAATAAATAAAATACGATGTCAGAAGTGGGATTTGAACCCACGCCCTCATCCGAGGACCAGAAC
>JXTC01000016.1:1665174-1685722 GCA_002914845.1 Trema orientale | reverse complement strand
TGACTTTTGTTTCACTTTATGTAACTTTTAATTTTAGTTTGTGAGAGAAAAAAAAAACTTTTTGATTTATATTTTTCAATCAAATCTCACTAGATGCATACATAGTTTAAAACAGCAGAAAATGATGTTTTTAATTTTTGAATTTATCAATTGGTTTCATATACAAGCCAAAAACACAATTATCTAGACTAGTAATATGTGGTCTGTACTTATCGCATGTTTAGTTTGAAAGGAATTAACTTGGGAATAAAAAGATTATTCTAATAAAAAGTATATTCTATTGTTTGGTTGTATTTTTAGCAAAAGAATTGACATTCTAATAGATGGAATTGTTATTTCACTCCACTACCTAAGAAATAATAATTCTATAATAACTTAGACTGTGAAATACCCCGTTTTTCGTTTTTTGTTTTATCAAAATATCTAAAAATAAGGGTATTTTTGTTAATATAATATTTTTTTATTCCATTCCAAAAATATTCCAAATTTCAACTAAAAGTAAAATATTATTCTTATTCCATAGTGGAATATTATTCTTATTCCTTTTCTAATTCCGTTCTATTACAATTCTCATTACCATTCTAATTTCATTCCACGAACCAAACACAACCTTAGCCTATAACTTTTGAGGAACATGAAAGTATTTAAACACACCAAAGTTTTGTTTTGTTTTTTTTTTTTTTGAAATTGCCCTTTTTTTTTTTTGTTTATCTTATTTGATTTTAAAGGGTAAAGACATATTTTTCTATAATTTAAACTCTCATTTTGACAACCTTAAGAGATTTAATAGAAAAGCACAAATATTGAAAAAGATGTGAGAAATATTGAAAAAGATGTGAGAAATATTGAAAAATATGAGTTAAAAAAAGTCCTAACGTGTTGGTTTCTTCCTGGTATTATCCGAAAAAAAAAAAAAGAACTTTTTCTTTCTTCGCATAATAATTAAAGTTAAAAGAGAATTTGTTGCTCTTGTGCCTGTTTTTCTATTTTATTTATTTATTTTAGGTTGTGAGGACGTTAACTTTACAAACTATAACTTTTATAATGTTTTTAAAGAATGTCTATATTTCGCATTTGGCTTAAAAGCCAAAAGTATTTAGATGGGAGTGTTGGTTTTAAATTATGGATTTTTTTCATTTTTAAAAAAAAAAAACCGTTGCGACTCAATGGTTTAATATGTACGAATTAGAATATATTCTGTGTTTGGAAATAAGTATTTGGATCGTGCACTGCTATATGTTCAGTATTTGGACCCCTCTACTTTAGCAAATGAAAAGGATCTTCTGTCGTTCATTGAACATATCACATTTAAATCCTTTCAAAAAAGAAAAGAACATATCACATTTAAATCATTTAATGTGACCATCAACTACGAATTTGAATTTTTATTGTTATTTCAAAATTTTTAAGAAAAATAATGTGTTTTTACAACGAAAAGACAAGATCCCTTAAAAGGAAAAACAAAAAACAAAATAAAATAACAAGAGGATAATTTCATTGAATAGACCATCATATTCATATTAGTACCTCATCTGCTCGCTAGAGAAGGAGCTGAGAAAGCCTACTTTGGCTTCTTAATGCACGAAAAAGCATTTCATTTCAATAATCTATTTTAACGTAAAACAAAATTTTTTGTTTGTTAATTCATTAGTAATACAATAATTCTTTTAAAATTAAAAAAAAAAAAGAAAGAAAGAAAAAATGGTTGATCGCATACTCTCTCTACACGTTAGAAAGAATGGCGTACCTAAATAATCCAACAAAATTGTGTTGGTCTCTGCATTGCATACCCAAACCACAAATGCGAACTAGATGAACATCAAACCTAAGATTCGTTGGTACATACACGCTTTGTTATGGACTTGGTGAAAAGAACTCTCATAGAACTTGTACATAAGATGAACAAGTAGGAACAATCTTGTAATTCTTTTAGCTATGAACAAATTAAAACTCTTATCTCCCGGTTTGTTTTCGAGGAAAATAGGTTGTTTTAAATGTCCTTGTGTTCCTTATGAATGCAAAGTAAATGCAATCCTACAAAACAAAATATATCACCATTCACCAATCTTGCTTTGATAGATATGCTAAACTCACCAAATAATTGGTGGGTTTTTACTTTTTGACATCTTAATACTCTAAATTAGAAAAACCCTATATCTAACCATAAGTCATCAAATCATCATGATATTACAGTTTAAAGGCCTTCATTTGTGTCCAAGTGAGATCAGAAACAAATTGAAACTAGAATAAAATAAATAGTCCATTCTTTACTGAAAACAAAGAAGAGTTTTACTCTTCTAGTAAATCAAGCCCTAAACAAATGCTTTTACATTCAAACGTATCTACCAGAAACAAGGAAACAACAATGGACATTACAAAATATATGACTTAAAGCTTGTATATGACTTCATAACATAGTGCCCGAGCTGGACATTGAATGCAGGTTGAGTTTATAATTAACACACCTTGAAGACTTCTGATGGAGACTAAAGAACTAATGAATAAATGCACTTAAGTAGTCCGCAGCATCCTTAACAACCTACTGATTTGACTCGGGTTTTGAGGTTGCGCTGCCATTCTGCGACTGTGCCGAGGCTTGCTGTTGCTGCTGCAGGATGTTAAAATGGTTAGGAGCCTGCTGCTGCTGCTGCTGCATTTGGTACATCTGGGGGTTCATCGAAAGTTGTGAGACCATGCACTTAGAAGAGAGAGAATCCCCGCCTAGTTCAGATGTTGCGAGCTTCAATCGTTGAACCTCTGCAGTCAATGCTTCGTTTAGAGCTGTCATATTCAACCACAGGCAGGAAAACAGCGTAAGAACTCTTCATATACCCCAGACTACCCACTAGAATTGATGAAATACAGCACTTTCATGTATAAATATTTGAGTACCACAAGTCTACGGAAGATATATGTGCACAAAATCTGAGAAAGAAGTGAACTTGGACTGAAATTTTTATTTGGAAATTATGATATGTCTATTTAAGCCTTACCTCTAATTGGCTCAGATGGTGTGCACAAGGGGGGTGAATTCGTAGTTTAAGCTTTACCAATTTGAAACTAGGGGAAATCTCCTCTTTGGAGACATGGTACGAACAATAATTCACATTCCAAAAGCTAGTTCAGCATATATATATTGTCGATTAGAATGCTTTGCACATTAAAGCTACCTCTTGAAGCTGTGGGAGATTTTCTTAAATGTTGTCTCAATGTAATATTTCATTTTCTCCTCAAAATTTTACGTGTCATTTTTCAGTGTTTTGATTCATCAAGAAAGGAAATGGAAGTATTTTGACATTTTCTCTAAAACATAACTGCTTTGTTGGTAGCAGTAAGTGGATGTCGGAACTAAACAAGTGACTTTTCATGTTTATCAAATCATTATTCCAAATTTTATTTCATATTAAACAAGCGATAAAAATCATCACTGCATTTTCTTTCCACAATGACAAATGTAGCAAATCATGTTTACCAATCAATATAAGAGAATAAAACAGAGAATTTTGTGGGTCCACATTCAGTATTAAAGGGAGGAAGCATCAAATACTTATGCAGAGAATAAAGTTCTAATATCAAGGAAAAAGTTACTTAACAAAATAAATAAGAACGCATTACGTATCTAACATGCCATGCATTGTTTCCAAAATACCAGAGGAAAAGGGTCAAAAGATACTTCTCTGGAAACTAGAATACAAACTAAAGAAAATAACATACAAGAAATTATCTAGAAATATTCGGATATAATAAATTACTGACTCATTGATTAAGCCTAAAAGACCAAAAATTATGAAGTTGGAAAAAACAAAAAACAAAAAGAGGAAGCTACGTACCATCTCGAAGTTGTGCCTGTTGCTCCATAGCTTGAAGCCGAAACTTCAACTCATTATTCTGATTAGTGAGCCCGACAGAATCTCTCTGATAACAAATAACAAAAAAGCACCAACCAATTCAATGATATGAGAAATAAAAAGAGTATTGAATCAATATCTGACCAAGTCAACTCTCTACCTGTAGCAATGTAAGCTGTGCAGACAATGTGGTAGCTTCTGTCTGTAGAGTCTGAACCTTGTGCTCCAACTCCGAGATATACCTCATCTTCCTTTCTTTTGAACGAGCAGCCGATTGGCGATTAGCCAAAATCCTAAGATGAATCAATCAATCACCAAGATTATGAATAACAAACAGCATGTTGAAAATAATATTTCGGTATGGAATTTACAATCGGAAATAATGATGGCATTACAAAGTTGAAAAAATGTAATACCTTTTTGCACGCTTTGGATCAGTCAATGCAATCTCAGCAAGTTTATCATTAGCCATAATTTTCTTCAGTTCAGCCCCACTAAACTCCCCATTTCCAAACTCCAAGCTGAAAGCATTAGAATTTCCATCCATGGAGTCGCTTGGCGAATGTTGTCCAGGACGATTTCCTGGCGAAAGAGGCACTTTCGGAGACTCTTCACCAAAATTCAGCTTTCCCATGAAACTATCCATTGAAACACTCCTGTAATGTCGTGTGGTCGGGGCAATATCTCCACCAGCACTCCTTTTGGTCCCTTCTCTCTTATGATCAGTCAAAGAATTCAATCCAGTTCTCTCATTTACACTGCTTTCAGCTTCATTATCGCTGCTATCACCTCCATTAGTCTTCGTCCCACTAGCCCGGCTATCCAAATCCTCGCGATTCTCATTCACATTCTTCTCATCAGTCCCGGAAGAATTCAAGGCATCAATGCTATCCAAATTCATATAAGCAGAAAACAAATCATCAACAACTTCCCCTTCCGATTTCCTCTCCCCCATTCCTTCAGCATTGCTTTCGACACCTCTTTCCCAACTCGCTTCCTTTTTCACCAACTGAGCTGGCTTAACCATCCCAGAACTTTCCCGACCGGACATAGAGCGCTCGAAACTACTGGAAACCCCCAACGGAGTAAAAGGCGGTGACGAAAACCCGAACGGAATATCGCTACTCGACCGCCGGTGAGCTTTCCGGGGGGGCAAACTCTCCCCAACCCTCGGAGAATTGCCTTTGGCAAACGGCGACGACAGCGGTGGCGGTAAAAGGGAATGAGAACTAGCGACCCTGTCTTCCATAGACACGTCAGCCGATAATTGGTCCGAAATCGACGTAGATGGTGAGTCCCGGAACGGTGAAGGGCTTAAAGGAGGCAGTGAATCGAGGGAGAAGAAGGATGGCTGAGACAAAGATCGAGAATGGGTGGGGCCCGGGCTGAAATTCTGAGAACCCATTTGCTGGTTCGCCGGACGGGAGACCGGGATCTGAGAATACGGCGAAATGGGTGGGATCTGGTGCGGGTGTGAGGGCGGTATACCCACTCTTTTTCCACTATCACCACCATTGAAGTGTTGAGGGAAATGCCGAGAACGAAACTGTGAAGGGTTTAATTGAGGTATGTTCAGTTGTTCAACGGCTAAAGGTTGTTTCAGAATTGAAGAAGACGAAGTCCCAAACGAAGACTGAAGCCTCTGAATCCTTTCAGAGTGAGCTTCTTCAGTGTCACCCATTTTAAATTCACTTCACCACCACCACCACCACTACTGACTACTATAATATATTATATATGTGTATATATACTGATCAATAATCAGTACTACAAAAATCCCAATTCAGAAAAATGCTTCAATATCAAAACCCAGTTCTTCTTTTTCCAAAAAAAATGACTCGAACACACCAGATCAAACTCGAAAAATCTGCATTAAAAATTCTAAAAAAATCATTATCTAGAGAAAACCCAGAAGAGAAAAAGTTCAGCATTTTCGTGTATATAAGTTCAAATGTTTAGAACAGTACCTTAGAACCAGGAACCAGTTTGAGAAGAAAGAAGAAGCTAAACAACAATGGCCGAAGGAGAAGTTTACCTTAACAATAAGAGCTGACTATTGTTGTTGTTGTTTATCTGCCATAATTGGCGGAAGTTCCTCTAAATCTAAGCCTAACCCCTTTTTTTCTTTTCCTTGCCTTTTTTTTTAACTTTATTTTGTTTAATAATATATCAAAATATATATTTTTTTTTTTGGCGGAAATGCCGAAGGGCTCTGAAACCGGCGTTTCTCTCTCTAGAACTTTCTCTCACTAGAAACGTAGACGAAAAAGACGATTACTACAGACTTGAGAGTTGAGACTACCACTCTAACGCCACGGATACAATGAGACTATCACAACGCGTGAAGTGAATTTAATAATACTATCAATTTTTTCATTTAGGCGGAATTTGCATTTCAACCGCATTTCAATTTCATTCCGACCTCATTTGTCTTTCATTTCTCATTAACGAATTTTGCTTTGTCATTTTTTTTTTTTGAATTTGCCAAATCGGAAAAATGGGATAATCTTTACTGTATACGCGCTTCTTAAACGCGTACTTTCCTTTCTTTCTTTCTATTTTTTAAAGAGATAACTGTAAAAAAATATCCTGAAGTTTGAGTATTTTATAATTTAAACTCTGAAATTTAGACTCTGTAAAATAATACCCTGAGATTAAGAATTTCTAAAAATTAATACCATGGATAGATTTTTTAACCAATTTTAAGAACGAAAAAATAATAATATCCTCAATTAAAACTAGATTAATCTATATTATTCATCTTAATTTTGAGGATATTATTGTATTTTATTAGTTAAAAATCAACACAGGGTATTAATTTTCAGAAATTCGTAATCTCAGAGTATTATTTTGCGGAATCCAAACTTCAGGGTTTAAATTACAGAACATCCAAACATGAGGGTATTTTTTTATAATTATTCCTTATTTAAAATATGGATAGAACATTATTATTGTTATATTTTTCACATGTTGCATACTTGCATCCTTAATCCAGGATCAAATTTTTAACTGGAGCTAGCTCAGTTGGTCCAAAGTTTGAAGAATGTGTGTGTGAGTTTGGGCAGGTCAGGAGTTCAAGTCTTGGTAGAGTGTGTGTGTTATTTTATTTAAATTTATAGTAAGTAGTGGTCATTAATTAAACTAATTTTAAAAAAAAAATCTAAAACCAAATTTTAAATTGAAAAGAAGAAGATACGGTGCACTAAATATACTACCATTTATGGCAAAATTGAGCATTGATAACTTTTACGATTTTGGTGTAATGAAAAATTCGTTTTTTGTTCCAATTTATATTCGTGTCAATGATACTTACTAATTATGTAATGTTCTTAAAAAAAATCGTGTGCCTCGTAATTAAATTATTTGCATATTAAAGATGATCTACAAACGAGGCAAGTTTGATTTTTTGAAATATGATTTATGAGAGAGAAGGGGGAAAAAATAAAACAGGGTTATGGAATTTTTTTTTTTTCTTTTTTGAGTGGAACGTGGTTATGAATAATTAAATTATATAAAGACAACTAGTATAGATGAGAAAGATTTCACTAAGAAAAAAGGTTTATGAAAGGTATGTAGAATAAATAATAATAATTAAAAAAAAATCTCTTTCATATGTTTTGGTTCAATTTCAACAATTTTCACCTTCGATCTCTAATGAGAATACAAATATAACATGTGATTTCAATTTATATATAAATGTCCCTCTATAATTTTAGCAATTACAGTATTTTTCCATAATATGGATAATAATTTAATATTTTAAAATTTATAAAATTTATAAATGCTTCGCATAAAGAGATTTGAACTTTAAACCCTAGAAGGTGTGATTAAAAGTACACTCGTGCTAACAGAATTAATTTGAAGTCTCTATTGAGAAGAGACGCGTTAAAATTGCACGCATAAAAAAAAAAAAAGAAAAGAAAAAATTCGAGGAGCAACATTCAGGGATGAATCTGCATTTAGACCAGTGGGGGCTACTCAAGTTTTTGACATTAGAGTTTACCTTTATTTTTAGTTTTATATTTATTTTAGTCTCTATAGATTTATTTGTGTTTCCTAACCCACACGTATATTATTTAAGCTATTGCCTCAAAAAATTATATATTTATATATTCGCCATAGATTTCTTTTTGCCCTCTCACTTTGTATCCTCAATCATATTTTTTCCGAGAAAAACCGTTAATCATATTTTTGTTTTCGTTTATTTTTATAAATTTTGCTTGTTCTCAAAGATTTATTGGCTTAATTAGTAATAACAATCAGCATATATATTAACGTATGTAAGCAATACAACTTAACTAAGTTTACATATTACTGAACAAAAAAAAAAAAAAACATTGCGATGATTATTGTATATGAACATTGTTAACTTAACTAATTTTACGTATCTCTTTAAAGAAAAAGTTAATATATTACTAAAAAGAAAAATACATTATGTATGTGCATTGTTTCTGTCTTTATTTGTTTTTGTTTTTTGTTTATTTATTTATTTATTTATTTCTTGAGATTAAATTAGTTGTACAAAATGAGAAAGATATTTTAAAAAATGGCAATGTCACATGAAATCCCTTATGGAATATATGTATTTTTTTTTTAGGGACATATATGCAGTTTTTCAATTAATATCTTGATAGAAAATTTATTACCAAGCAATTAAAATTTTATCTAAAGTTGTTGTCTTATTTTTAAATTTTTGTTTCTCATAATGACTAAAAAAAATAAAAACTTGATCCGTAACTGATAATATTTGTATTTGAATTTACATATGTCTAATTTTAGCAAGCACCAAAGAGATGTTTTTATTATTATCCCGATCCCATTCTATTCTTAGAAATTAGGATTTTTGGTGTCACATAAGGACATAACAATATTAGTTTAAATATTTTATGAAGAAAATAATTGTAGATTTTTCGAACTCTTTTTTCTAATCTATGCCTTCACGATTGAGGAAAATTATTTAATTATAGTTCTTTCTCAATTAAGACGTACAACGCATGTGACTCGCAAGACACGTGGATGAGAAAGTTTTGTAATATAAACTCAACAAGCAAATTACAATTTTTATTCCACTCAAAAAAAAAAAAATAGAATTCTTATTAAATATACATTATACTAAAACCACAAATTTTGTGACAATGAACTTGTGATTGGTATGAGATTGGATTAATTGTACACGTGCTCAAAAATTTAGATGATATATTTAGCAACCATTAATACAAATAATTGGAACATGTAAGTGTAGATAGTCGAATGTTGTTATAAAAACATTTAAGTGTCTTTTATATTTATTTTCTTTTGGAGTTACAGTGATTTTATGAACATAGATTCAAGACATTTTGGTTTTCCTATTTTCCTTTATGGCTCTTAGAAATGTAGATTTCAAGGACTAAACATTCTGTTTAGCAAAAATTTATTTTTGATTCATACCTTGACCTAACTAAGTTATTTTGTGATGTCTAGTCTCACTTATTTATGTAATTATTTTTAAAACCGAGTACTTTACAGTTGTTTTTTTTTTTTTTTTTTAATTCTTAAGCATATAGATCAATAATTATTATTACTTCATTCTTAATGCCTTGATTAGAGGAGCACAACAAAAGGAATCAACGTATTCCAAGTCATATTATTAGATTTCGATTATAGCCCAACTTTACATTATCCTATGTTGTGGATTAACCCTAGGTTTTATATATATCTTTATTGTTCCCAAGGTGTTCATTATAATATATGTTAATTATATATATTGGTAATGGAAAATCAATGCATACATAAACATATGTATTTGCAGTTTGATTCTTATGATTACATATAATTAATATACCCTTAACTTTATACTTAATTTAGCCTTTAAAAATTGATAGGTAACTATACAAAATAGTATATTTACAAAATTAATTCCATAACTTGCTTAAAGAGCACTCTGATTGTGACGTCAAGAAAGCATTTAGCATAGAGATTAGAGAAGACTCTCCGTAGCAGTGTCTCTCGTGAATGCTACCCAATATAGACCAGTGCCATTATCCCAATAGCACCGTACTTGAATTTTACAATTCATGCACGTCTCACAAATCACAAAGTCATATATTAAATTAATATATATATATACATATAGATATAGATGCAGCCTGCCCTTTGAACGTGGACATGCATTAATATTGTTAGAATATAAACACAATTTTATATATTTTTCATTGGTTAACATTAGGTCATGTTTAAAGGGTAACCCCTAAGTTTGGGAAAGTAAAATTTTGAGTGATTAAAAAAATAAAAACGTTGCACACATTATGATTCTTGTTGACCTTTATTATTATTCTTATTTTTTTTATCGTTTAAAAAGTTTAATTAGTTTTCAACTTTATAGCTCGGCCACCAGCCGACAATAACGATAAACATATTAAATAATATTAGTAAATAATTGAAATAGAATGCGGAATGCAAGAAAATTACCACCAACCCTATCCCTTTAATGTTTTTTTTTTTTTTTTTCATTGCTTCACCACCAAAGATGGCCACATTATTGTCCCATCAAATTTACCTAACCAAAAAATAAAAAATTTGGGGAATAATTTGGGAAGGTTCTTATCGTCTTCTTCAGAAAATTTTTAATTTAGATGCGTTCACTATTACTAACTTCCTGTTGAATCAAATTCTGTAGAAAGCACCTAATTTTATGAGAATCATTCTGACACCTAATTTTCCAAGAATCATTGACCTTTTTCATATCGTAGGAGAGATTTGTATTCAATTGATAGTTTGTAATTAAACAATAACCTTATATTTATGATATAACATCGCAGAAAATATTGTAAAGGTTGCTTAATTTTCTGTAAAATTTGATAGGATGAATTATTTCTTTGTCCTTAAAATACTATTTGATCATTTTCATTTTAGTTCTTGAACTTCAAACTAAGGATAAGTGATCCATAGGCTTTTTAAACAATTTGCAAATTAGTTCTTTCAATAGTTTTCGTTTCACCATTAACCAAAATTGACTAAAACAACTTTGAACTTCAAAGTTTAGAGACAAACACTAAAATTAACTCTTTCTGTCGATAAAAATAATAAAAATTGTTGGAAAATAGATTTACTATACCATTTTGATTAGCCATTTTGAGATAGACTTATGAGTGTAACCTATTACATATTAGTGAGAGGTCATTGTTAATATGTGTTCTCATCTACGAGTATATGAAATACAAATATTTACTTGCTCAAAATGGTAATGAGGTAAATAAGAAATTGTCATCTAAAGTGAGCTAACTGAGAAGGAATACGAGTGAGAATTTATTAAAGTCTCACATGGAAAATGAGCACAAACCAAGAGGTGTATAAATAGAGTTGTTTAACTTTTAGTTGATAATTTAATATGTTGAGAAGCTCTCTTTTGCACGTGTATACAGGAGAGTTGCAAATTACGAACCAGTCCAGCATGTGCTTTGTGTACGCCCGCATATCCTGCGGATACGAATATCGAACCGAAAAAGCCCAATATATATTGGGCTTACTTTTGCTATTTTAATATTTTATTTTTTCCTTTTCTCAAAGTCTAACTGAATGTTCTGGAACCTGTAACTCTAGAATTCATTGGACCATGACTCATTTAATATTTTATTTTTTCCTCTTCTCAAAGCCTAACTGAAGGTTCTAGAACTTGTAACTCCAGAATTCATTGGGCCTTTATTTGGCTCCTTTAATATTTTATTTTTTCCTTTTCTCAAAGCCCAACTAAAGGTTTTGGTACCAGTAACTCTAGAATTTATAGGGCAGCTCAAAAATGCATGTTACAGCCAATTTTCAAGGCCATTTAATTTCTGAATCTGCTAAAAATATTTGGCCTTATTAGAAACCTTCCAAAAATATTTTTAGCATTATGGTCAAGTTTTATGACTGAGTCTCCCCCATAATACTATAAAAGGAGACCTTCTCCTTCTCATTTCCACACACAAACATTCTCTTCTCCTTTCTTCCTAATTTTTTCTCTGTGGTGGTTAGAAACGATTAGTTGGTAGTTATGAGCTTAGAGTGTTCGAGTCTTTGGTCTTTTGGTGTGATGGAGCTCTCTAGTTCGATTTCTGTAAAGTTGTGATGATAGAATTTGGGCACTACTCATTTCGTTAGGAGTAGCAAGATTGGTACAACCTTGCTATTTATAAGCTGTATTATCCTAGGAAACAGACAACATTGGTATATCTCTTAGCACCTCGGTGAGCAGACGTAGCTGTTTTAAAGAAATTGTGTTTTCATACAAGACTCAGTTTGATTTCTTTAAACTTTTTTATTATTTTGATTATTACTATCGTAATTATTATTTTCTTAGTTGTAGTGAATTAATTTTAATTTATTTTGCTATGCTATATTTTGTTGTTTTTATAGCACTTATTTTTCTAAATTTATTATTATTTGCAATAATAGTTTTCTAACAAAAATTTGAGCACCGAAGGATTAAATTATATAGTGTACGAGTAGACGTGGCAAAAGAGCCGGACCTAGATATTTAGGCCCATCATTCTAGCCCGCATGGGCTGGGCCGGGCAGCCCGCTAAAAATATTTAAAAAAAATTTTAAATAAATTTAAATATAAAACTTTTTCCAATAAAAAAAATATTTTTAAATAACTTTAAATATAAAATTTTTTCTAATACTTATAAATACACATTCTTTCATTTTTTTTTTTTCACACTTTCATATTTCAATCTAATTCTAAATAATTTTCTTACTATTTTTGTTTTAAACTTTTTTTTTAATCAACTATTCAACTTATATACTTTTAGATTATTTAATTATTTATAAATTTTTATCACAGGAAAAAAATATAACATATTATTTATTTTTTTTATAAATTTTATTTTTAAATTTCTAATAATTCTAACTAATTATACAAATATTAATCTTATTTTTTTAATTTGGGTCAAGAACGGCCCGAACTGCCTAAGAGTTCGGACAGGCCTACGGACTAAGCCGAGCTCTATTTTTAAAATTCTGGTCTGACCCACTTTCTTAGACGGCCCGATCCGATCCATTTCTCCTCTCAAATCTGCTTTGCCTTGTCCGTCTATTTTGCCACTTCTAATACGAGAGCAAACCGAGGAATGATCCATTTTGATATGATCTAAGAATAAAAAATGTGCGTTGTAAGTAAGTGGTCACTGTATTTTATACGTAGCCATGTTCGATGGATAAAAATACTATAGGTCGGTGCTTTGCCAAATGTCACAAAATGACAGTGGGTACAAAAAGTTAGCCCTATAAAGAACAAAAAATATGGTCTTGCGGTATTGAAAATTCCTCCTTTATATATATGTCAGTCAGAATAAGTAGATGGACTAAAACACTTTCGTGTGCCTAATTCCCATGACAAACTCTTTCAAGCAAAAATTCCATGACAAATCTGGTAAAATCTCTTCTGCATGCCAACCCCACTAACTGGCAAAAGAGAAAAGCTATTGGAGGAAAAAAGAACCTCTGTGTTTGATTTTGAACCACAAAACAAAACCTACAAAATAAAAACAAGTGTTGAATTTTACTCACCTCTTATTCACCTACTTATATACATATTTCTTAGGAATGTGAAAGAAAAAAAAAAAAAAAAAAGACAACTCGAATAAACCGACAAACCTATTATTGAACACACTGAAAAAATCGATATAGAACACACAACTACGTATGAATTTAACCTCACAGGATCATATTTGATATATTTTAGTATTAGATAAGTTCAGTCGAGTTAACCGATTTCTCCAATATATATTTAAAGGTCAACTTCTCCAATATATATTGGATAACACTACAAGTCCCAACTTTTGTACCACATTTTTTGTACCAACATATGTGGCATGTAAGTTGTCACCATTTAATTGGTGTATTAATACTTACCACAAATAGAATAAACATTTTCACCAATTGAGTAGTGACAAATCACATGCCACATGTGTTGGTATTAAAATTTTGGTACAAAAGTTGATACCTCAAGTATTATTCATATATATTTAAAGTCCCAATCGGTAGGTATTTTTCTTTTTATTTACCTATATGTACTTTTTTAACTAATTAAAATTAATATACCAATTATAATTAATTCATTTTACACGTCTTTTTATTAAAAAAAAAGAGCATTAAATAATGTGTATTTATTTATTTTTTCTTTAATTACTCAAATTATTATAGCTAAAAATATACATATTGATAAGTAAAAAAACAAAAAAGAGTTAAATGAGAAAATAAAATAAAATTTCACTATAGTTCTTTATTTTTTGTCTATCATCAACAATTAATTGGTTTCTCTCTTTTGCTCACACGTCTCTCATCAAATATGTCTGTGATTTATTTTCGGTGATTTTTTGGGCATTTAAGTTTCTATAAAATCTATTTTCACTCTCTACCTTTTTTTCTTATTCAATTATGCTCTATTTTCACGTAGAAATTCCAAGAATTTACTTTTCGGGAAAATGATATTTGAAATGGTCATTGAATTAGTAAACTATTTCAAAACCGGCCACTAAACTAGTGACTGTGTTAGAAACAATAGATAAATTAGTGACCAAGTTCAAAATAATCACTAAATTGGATATTAACTATTTCAGATGTCAATTTTCCAAATCTTAAAAAAAAACAAAACAAACAAAAGAATAACAAAAACAAAAGAGTACAAAAAAATTGGAGGGAAATTTTACGTGATTTTTCTTTGATTTATCCCAAGAGTAACTTTAGAACCCATTTATTTATCTTACCAAAAAAATCGTAAAAAAGTCAAAAAAATCATTCTCAAAAACTCATTTTTAAGTCATTGGCTCAATAATATCACCACCTAAGTCCTTTTCCCTCTAGTCAGGGTCTTGCTAACAAACAACGGTGCTAACAAAAAGTGGGTAATTAAGGGGAAAAGTGCCCCCATTCTTGCTCATTTTTGCTATACTTGTTTTGAGAATATTTGGTATTTTCGGAATTTCGCACATGTAGTAACAACCATTAGGTCCATTACCCCTTTACTGTCCAATCCACAAGTGAAATACTTTACAGGATGAAATGAGATTCGAAGGTGGGTTTTTATTATTTAGGAAAAGAAACAAAAAACAAGTAAATAAAAATAAAACAGTTTTAATATAATATTCCAATTAATGTATTTCTATTAGCGAATAAATTTGAAAATAACAAATAACATATTGGTAGTTGTAGCTTTACTATTAATTTCTAGACTAAAATACTTTTGAACACTCTCAACACTCACACTATTAGAACGGACTTCATTTTTCATACGAAGAAATTTGTATTGAACTTTTTGTCCAATATATATTCCAACTTATATGAGATATTTTATGTTGAAAAAAAACTTGTACACATTTTAGATTGTAGAGGCAATTTTTCTACCTTATCTAAATGTGTCAAGTGGCAGGGCACACACGTATAAGAGTATGTGGCTGAAAAAAAAAAATAATGTAGGAGAGTATGAAACCTCATGAGGGTTATAAATTTAAAGGAAACGTTCAAGAATTTTTTTTTTTAAAGTTCAAGAAAAAATTCATTCTAAGCGTTAATTACAATGAATAAAATGATCAGATTGTGAGTGACTAGATAAGGTCTAAATTTAGATATATTGTTAAGCTTGTTAAGTTTTTATGCAACCTCCTACCAAATGAATGATTCTAATTCTAAGTATCTCAATTCATATTACACCTTTTTAATATTAACTTCATATTACACTTTTTTAATATTAACTAAGATACTAAATGTGGTTATATCTGGATTATGGCCCATATTTATTGTATAGTTTAGAATAATACTAGGGAGGACCTACCCCCTCCTTTTTCCTTCGCAGACCTTTCCTTTGCTTCTGCAAGTCGCTCCTCTCCTCCTTCATTAACAGGCACTTCCTCGGTGGGTGAGGGGACGCTCCCTTCTTCCCGGTATAAGTTTTTAATTTTTCAGTTTTTATTTTGTTTTTGTTTTTTTTTTTTCCATATAATCCTTCCGTTTGTGAAGGTAATTGTACACCATAGATCAAGTTCTTTGTACTACCCATATCTAAATCTGTATTGTTTTGGGTTATACGCTCCCTTCTTCCCGGTATAGGTTTTTAATTTTTCAGTTTTCAGCTTTTATTTTGTTTTTATTTTTTTTTCTCATATAATCCTTCCGTTTGTGAAGGTAATTGTACACCACAGATCAAGTTCTTTGTACTACCCAGATCTAAATCTGTGTTGTTTTGGGTTGTACTCTGTTTTTCTTTCTTTTTCTAGTATATACTCAGATTTAGATCTGTGGTATTTTTATGGCTGTATTTTAGTTTTTTCTGTTATATATATATATATTTTTTTTTTGTGTGCCTTTGCTAGTGTTCTACTAAAACTGAGGTTTCCGAGAGCTAAATTTAGAAGATTTTATATAGTATTTAGTGATGGATATCATAAAAAAAGCAACATTTACTAATAGATACTGTGAAAAGGGCGGTGTTTACTGATGAATATCGTGAAGAGGATGGCGTTTACTAATAGATGCTATGAAGAGAAGATTGCTTAGGCGTTTACTGATGGACATCTTGAAGGAGTTCTATGTGATGGCTCTAAGGTTTCGCTTGGAGCTTTTTCTCTGTAATGCTGGATATTAACCTAATACTTAGGAAAAACTATACATGTATATATCATAGAAAAATATATGATCACATCATGAATGCATCGGAAGAATTAGCGGATTTAGATTTTAATTTTTTTTTTACATAATTTTTTTTATAACCATAAAACATGCATATATCAAACACAGGATCATGTATAATATAAATCAAATCTAGATGCATAAACTCTAGAGATGAGATTTGGAGTTTACCTCTTGTAGCATGCTCCTCCTTGATCTCCTTGTTAATGGTGATCAAATCTCCAACCCTAGATCTTTTTGTCTATGCTCCTGCTCTTGGTTGATGAGGGGAGTGGGTACCAAGTTAAATCTTTCGTTGGAGAACGATCTTAACACCTTCTTGATCCTTTGGAACATCGTGACGTGAGGTAAGAACATGAGATTATAGGAAACTTTTTCTCAGCCTTGGCCAAAATCTCTCTCTCCCTTTCCATCTGTTTCATGTGTAGCATTGTATATTACTATGCAGTTTTTTCTCTCATGTATCTTATATATATGAGGCCCAAAATTGCTAATCCTAGTCCAACTAGGACTGGGTTGTTCTCTAATTTAGGCTTTAAGTGTATTTTTATAAATATATCCAAGTCATGTAACTTATTTATAAAAATATCAACTTCTGTATAGAATTATTATTTTATACAATTTCATGAATATAATTTCACAAATACCACCAACTAATTAATGAGTTTTATTGAGCTAGACAAGAGACCTAATGGATCCAAATAACTTAAGCTCCAATAATATGATAAATATATAATAACTCTTATTATGGTATTTATATAAATATTATTAGTAAAAGAGACACTCCACTAAAGACTTAATACTGCACTCATAGATTAAATTTCATACCTTTTATATAGATTTAATCAACTAACCTTGATTAACCGATCCATGTAGCATATTCTATACCATATGTAAAATCCGTATATAATGTCGTAGTTGGATAGGTGAAATTACTGTAATACCCCTCTAAAACATATTTACCTTTAAGTTACCATCTTTCTATCAAGGAATAATATTGTCGATAATTTTGTTCTCAATGGCTATTTAGATAAAATTATCAATCAATCCACAAAGTGAATACTAAGATATTAGATTTAATTATTCAATGAATCTTGAAAGACCTTAAAGTGGTATTAATGTATAGTATCCTTAAATATTTAGTGTTCCCGTCAATTCATAAGCCATAACATCCAATATGTCAGAGTTCGCTTCTAATTTCACAGAGGCTAGTCTTTTAACAAATTAAAAGATTACAACCCATGAAAGTAAGTCCAATCAAACATCAAGGATTAAGATCTACATACTTGAGCGAGTTTGTGGTAATATTAAGAATTGAGTTACGACACTCCAATTCTTTATATTACCTGGTCTAGTTCAATACACATAGCTTGTTTAGGTTATATTAGTGTTTCTATCAAAAGTCAGACATTTCAACGATTTGAGACACATCATTCTCGTTGAGATAGATAAACACTACAATCTATAGTAAATAAAGTATTCTATCTTTATTTACAGATTGTGAACTAGTTAATTTAGACGTAGATAAGGAAACAAGTCTCCCAAAATTAATACTTAATCATGTTTGTTTGTTTATACACAAATAAAGTCATAGAATATTTTTCAGATAAATAAACTATTCAACTGAGACAGTTTAATATAGTAAATATTATAATTGCATATAAGAGAAAGTTGTTTACACTAAAAAGGTAAAATTAAAAATATGATTTTTATGGCAAATATCTCAACACATAAGTGGGAGGTGGTATGTTGCAATCATATTTCTCATAATTAAAAATATGGTAACTCACACTTTTGTTGATTTTTTGAATGAAATTGGTGTTCGTTGAAGGATGTTTCTACTTTTTTGTAGAAGCTTGTACTATTTTTATATCCAATTTGACTAGTGATTAATTTAATTTCCTTAAGGAACCTTTCAAAAAAAGAAAAAAAATGATGGGATCCCTAACATTATTCATTTTGGGGCCAATTAAGTAGAATTTTTTAAAGTTATCTATAAATACTTTTTTTTAAAGCTAACGGCTAAATTATTTGAGCAGTTGGATATATAATAACAATAATAATAATAAATATATTTTCTATTTTTTTATCATTAAAAAAACGGGTAAGATAAATTGATTAGAACGGATCAATTTTAATTGGATAAAAAAATTGGATATATATGGTACAAATAAAGCTTTGTCAACAATCAAAACAGAAGAAAATATTCTGAATTTAATACCAGATTAAAATTCAGAGTTTTTTTTTTTTTTCAGAGTTCTTAATTCAACAGGAATAAATAAAATAAAACAACAACCCACCGCTCCCACAGTGTACGGATATTCTTATTAAATATAAATTTTGTAAAAAATAAATGAAACAAATGGAATCCTTAATCTCCCTAGTGATCTAGACCAGTCAAAGGTGGTATCAGAACGTGGTTGGAATACAACCGTAGATGGCGTCCCGGTGTTGACTTGAATGAGTGGGCAGCCATCAAGGAACACGTGTTGATAGCTACAGCAGATCGCTTTTTTTTGGGGACAGGTGGCAAGTTTATCGTACGCGAAGAAAAAAGGTGAAACTTATCCACTACGTCGAGGTAATTGTCAACAGAAAGAAGTGAACCTGGGCCCACATAATAAAAGGCGAACCCATTAATTGAAAATGAAAGCCCGGTACTGTCATTCTTTGGGCCCCACGTAAGACAACATCCTTCAAAGATGGATCCACAAAACCAAAATAGATAATAATCAAAAGCTGTCCTGAAAAATAAAATACTAATAAAAGGACTAAAACTTCTTAGCAATTTACCTTTTGACATTTGGCTCGAATTATTATTTCAATATTTTCTTCTGTTTTACGAAATATTTGAGGGTAATTTGAGGTAAAACACAATGGCCTGTTTAAGACACTTGGTCTATGAAAGTTTCCCAGTTTGGCTTTATCGTTACTCTTCCTTTATAAGTAGATTGAAAAAGTACCTAATTTTGCCCCCCTCCCCCCAATTATTATAAAATTATATTTACTCTTAATCTTTAAAACAACTATATTTTAGCAACGATTCATAAAAATATCTT
This sequence comes from Trema orientale, assembly GCA_002914845.1. Lineage (NCBI taxonomy): Eukaryota > Viridiplantae > Streptophyta > Magnoliopsida > Rosales > Cannabaceae > Trema > Trema orientale. The sequence goes on along the minus strand of JXTC01000016.1, from coordinate 1,666,170 downwards.
ATTTTCATCTTTACAGTCACTTTATTATTAAAAATAAACAAAAAAAGAGTGTGTGTCACTAATATAAACTTTCAACAAAGTACCATAAGCAATTTGCAAGACAAAATTAAGGTAGTAGAAAAATTTTATTTTGTTTAAAATATATGAAAATAAAAAAAGAAATTTTATTTTGGTACAAAAATTAGTGACACCCTTGTGGCCATGATTTAGTTTCAAATTTTTTTTTTAGACTCGTCATATTAGGTGAATATTATTTTAAGATCAAATATTGTTAGGATGAATTGCATTTATAATATTTAAATATTTTTTTTGAAACATTATATGAAATAACTTGGGGCTTTTGTGTCAAAACCTAAAAAACCCATGATCCTATTCCTAATCATATTATGAGTTTAATGTAGCAATCACATAGTATAATGAGTTTTAAGAAGACCAAAAAAATTTTGAAACTAAATCATGACAATAAACGGATCATTAATTTTTGTACCAATATAAAATTTATTTTTTAAAAATATTTTTTAATAAAATAAAAAATTTTCTACTACCTCACTTTTGTCTTACAAACTGCTTAAGATGTCTTATTTAAAAATCTTATGTGAGTGACACATGCTCATTTTTATTTGTTTTTAACAATAAAGAGATTATAGAGATGAAAATGAGACGTTGTGATGGATCAAATGATAAGATATGAATGTTTTGAGATTTGGGGGGCTAAAGTATGATTTTATAAAAATTTAAGGGCCAAATATGGATTTTTTTCATTCAATTTATAACGGAAGGGCCAAACTGGGAAACTTTTATTAATATCTTAAATGAGCCATTTCAAAGGTTGGGAGCCAAAATGGGATTCAGTCTAAAGTAGAGGTGGCAAAATGGCCCGCCCCGTCCATCGCAGGCTTTAGAGAGTGAGCGGGCCGGGCCGGGCCGGCCCGTCCAAAATAAAGTAAGGCCCGGCCCGGGCCCGTTGGCCTGCCGGGCTTTTTGGCGGGCCAATAT
>JXTC01000016.1:1614833-1662484 GCA_002914845.1 Trema orientale | reverse complement strand
GGCCCGCGGGCCACTCTACCGGGCCATGGGCCGGCCCGTTGGGCCCGGCCCGAATTGCCACCATTAGTCTAAAGTGCTAAAAATAAGTATTATCCAATAGATTAATATAGACTGCTTTTGAAGACTGCTTTTAGCTTTTAAAATCAGTTGGAGAAAAAATATAAGAGAGCGAGATATTTGGTAAAAATTTACTTTTGGCTATCAAATTTTGAACTTTATTGTGTTACCACTATTTTAAGCATAACTTAAGAAGCACTGTAATTAATGGTGCTTCTACAAAGCCGCATAGGTTTCCATCATATATATTTCCTAAAATATTATTAATTTAATCTATAATTTACAAAATATTTAAATGTTGTTTTTGAACAATATAATAGTTTTGCAAAGGAAATTTACCGTAATACATAGATATTTTTTTTTTAAAAAAAAATTTCTCATATCTGCATTTTACTCATAGTACAGTTACATCAGACATACAATACAATTGTAGAATAATACAACAATACTAAATTGACCCTTATTAAGATACAAATAAACATATTTTCAATAGAGACTTTCTCTTCTTTTAGGACAAGGAGATGTGTTATATGCTAGTCTTTGGTGATCATTGGACGATTCTTTCTTCTTTTTTCTTTTTTGTTATGGAGAAATCTAATTTTTTAAAATAAAAACAAGGAAGTAAAAATATTTTTAGATTGTAAATTGGTCTTGTAGTTGTCATGCAATCCTCCATATTAAATTTTTTTTTTTAATACGCAAATAACCTTTTCCAAAACGAGTGGAATAGAATCAAGTTCATTTTGATAAGTATCTCTTTTTCCTTGCAATAAAAATCCCTCCGACTATAAGAATCCTCAAGACCTGAAAAGCATAATTAATTCTCCCCTCAAAAAAAAAAAAAAAAGAAAAAAGAAAAAAGAAAAGCATAATTCATCCTTTCAAAAAAGGAAAAAAGAAAATTATAATTCATAATTTTTTTTTGAAGGAAAGAAGAATAACTTTTTCAAATTTAAATTCTTTGTTTAATTTTTGTATCACAGTTTATGTTTAACCAATAAATTGATAACACATCATATTATAAATGAAAATGATAAATTCAAAAAACCCATTATGTAGTTTTTTTTTTTTTTAAATGCCAATCATATACCTTTTTTCTTTTGAAGGGAACTAATTACATAGATTTAGATCTTAATAATAGTGATATTTATTTATTGATTAGATATGAAGTGCGACACCAAACTAACAAGGACATATTCAACTTATCTGAAAGTAAATTTCTATTTTCTACCTTAGGTTCAACTCGAGGACATGTATGTTTTACATTAAACTAGTCTCATTGACAATAAAAGAATAATGTTATGAATCTTACTTCTTATTTCGTCTTTTTAATACTACTTATTGTGATATGTGAATTGTCAATTGACAATATTTAATTAGTAAACATCATTACTTTATACTTATTATAAGTTCTAATTTACCAATTGATCTATGACAATTCATATATCACATTAAATAGTATGATAAAAATGGGATAATATGTACGATGTTTAGACATTTAGTATTATTCTTCACAAAATGGCAAGGAAACCATTCTTCTGTATTTTTTTTTTTTAAATTAGAAAAAAACTTGCTCAAGAGCCAAGAGGAAAGAATTCTGGGTATCAGCACTAATATTTTTTTCTCAAAGGATGAAAATAACCAAATACTCTACGGTCAGCTACTCATGAATTGTTAACCAAATTGAGATACAACATTTCGTCATTACTAGGAACGGGCCACGCACCGCAATAATTTCGACTGCAACTTGTCAACCATATAAATATGACAATCATAATTGTGATGGTCCAAAAACATCTATCAAAACTGTGAATAGATTAGTTTAAAAATTATTGGAGCATTACTTGTCACTTAGCTAGTCCCCATCACTGCGTAATTTCAGGTAATCCTATATATATATACACACTTCACATGATGATAATAAGAAATAGAATTGAGACGATATTATTTGTATAATAGCACATGATGATTACTGTAGTTGTACATATTTCCTATTAAAAAAAAAATTATACATATTACTGGACCAAAAATACATTGTAATGATTTTATGTGCATTGCTTCTTTTTTTGTTTTTTGTTTTTTCGGTTTTGGTATTGTTTTGTTTTGTTTTTTGTTTTTCTTTTTTTAGATTAGATTAGTTATACAAAACGAGAAAGATATTTTTCAAAAAATTGGCAATATATGTAGCTTTTCAATCAATATTTTAAGAGAAAATTTATTAGGAAGCAACTAAAATTTTATCTAATGTCTTATTTTTAAATTTGTGTTTCTCATTATGACTAATAGAAATAAAATCTTGGATCCGATATTTGTCTTTGAATTTAATCACATTATATATTTCTAATTTTAGCAAGCACCAAAGAGATGTTTTTATTATGGCTTTTTACATAAATCTAGGCCTATGGTCTAAAATATTGAAAAATCTCAGATGGACTCAAATGTCTGAGAAATTCTGAATCTAATAATACTTAGAAAAATACCAATTTTTAGAAATTAGTACTTTTCAAAGGCACTTGAGGTAATCAATCAAGTTACTTAGAATAATCAAGAGTTACTTGAGGTAACTAGTTTGATTACCTCATGTAACTTGACTAATTACCTTAAGTACCTCATCAATTAGTGAAAAATAATATTTTATAAATATTTTCAAAAGTGATATTTTTCTAAATAGTTATGAGATTTTTCAAAAAGCATTTTAAAATCTAGAAAATTTTCAATTTTTTCTTTTTAAAACTTTTCTGTAAAAAATCAAATTTCATCTTTTTATTATTATTATCCCGATCTGATTCTATTATTACAAATTACAATTTTTGGTGTCACATAACGATATTAGGTCCAAATATTTTGTGAGGAAATTAATTGTAGATCTTTCGAACTATTTTTTCTAATTTATGCGTTTATGATTGAGGAAACTTATTTAATTATAATTCTTACTTAATTAAGATATACAACACATGTGACTCATAAGATATATGGATGAGAACGAATTTTATAATATACTCAATTAAGACGGCCCAATTGGTGGTTTGCCAGCCTCCCTGGCCTAGTTATTAACCCTCTTCTGATCGACCCAGAGTATTAGGCTAGGCCCGTATTATCCTTCGTGACGTCTATGGTAGGATTTATCCTAGAGAAATTTAGGTGAATAACTAAAATTTTAAATTTAATTAAGTAGATGTCCATTTTTAAAATTTTATAGCTAAATGTCCAGGTATATATATTTTTACACTTGAATTTTAGTTACTGTACTAAAATACACTTGGTATATAATTTTTTATACTTAGTATATAAAATTTTACACTTGGTATATAAGCATATATACCGGATATTTTGCTATAACATTTGACAAATGGACATTTACTGAAATTAGGCCCAAAATTTGGTTACATTTCTATAAGCCCCTTTATTATATTTGGTATACTTATGCCTCAGAGGTTGTCCTATTTGGCATAATTATGCCTCAGGGCGCGCCTCTAACTCTACTTGAACCCAAGATATCTCGGAGAACAATATGGGTTTAGTATAACACTCTGGGTCGGTCGACAAGGGATTGGTAACTGGGCCGAGAGACTAGTAGACCACCAGTTGGGACAGGCCTAAGTGTTACAAGTATGCATAAGTAATTAACTAAGTAATACTTCATTTTATTAATATGAAAACGTTTACATAAAAACAACTGCTTTTATAAGCTTCTCCTACTAAGTCCAATAATAGCAATAGCTATGGCCCTTTCCCAACGCGATTTGTGAGATCCTAATAATCTTTTAGCAAATTCATGATGTTAGAATGGATGGAATTGGCCCAAACCATGCACAAAACTACTTTAGGGAATATGGATTATATCAGGGAAAGTTATTTTTCTGCCAAGTAGTGGAAAAATTATCCACATATCTTCTAATGATCTGTTTGTCCCCCACTATCAGCTTAGTCACCAAGTTTAAGTTATCTATAAATAGGAGACATATCTTTTCATAAAAGAATAATAATTCGAACCTCTACACATACATTTCAGCCTTCTATCTCTCTCTCTGTCATTCTTGTTTCCCAGCCTCTACATTTCTGAGAACTTGCAGAAACTTTCATCTTTCTCTACCTAATAGTCTTTAAATCTCACCTTACTTCTATACAACCATTAGGATCATATTCTTCACCTATTATTACCATTTATTTCTTATCATCCTTTGTCCATCACTGCATGTAGGATTAACTCTTCTTTTTCTCTATAAACAATAACTAATCAGATCAACATACATATGTTTTAGCCACTTCTCTTTGTCATCTTTGTTTTCTTTACTACAGGCTTAAAAACCACCAGCTTTCTTTATCATTTCTTTAACCCAATAAGCTAAAATCTTATTCAAACTCTCATATAACACTTGGAATCATATTTCTAGTCTAATCATCATGCTAGTAGCATTTAAATATTAGACATTATCTATTTTTAATATTGCATGGATGATCAGCCATGTTTTCACATAAAACAATGGCTATTCCTTAGCATACTCCCCACCCGATAGATTGCAAGTCACAATCAACTTACATGCATCATATTAGAACATTTTCTTAAGTCCTAAGAACTCATTTTATGGGATTTTGTACAAGTCAAACACTTATTTTCATTCTACATACATGATCAAGTCACGATATTCACATAAGTAATTTCACACTGCTAACAATTTCGCTAATTTACCAGTAAAACCATATTTTCATGCATTCATATATCTCCTAAATTCAGTTTTCAAGATGATCTTTATATTTAATAGAACTCTATAAGGGTTGAGTCATCTAAAGATCCCAACCATCATGCTTTTAGTAATTTTTGTACCTAAAAGACATTTAATAATAATGCAAGGCTATTTTCTATTTTTTGTGTAGATTTATTCACCTTCAGTGCCTATTATTTCCCATTATTTACATTTAGCCCCTTAAATTCAACAATTTATTTTTCAGTTTGCCTAACTATCAGCGTATATATATATATATATATATATATATATATATATATATATATATATATATATATATATATATATATATATATATATATATATATATATATATGGGTGATGTTTCAATGGAGATTTTTGTTTTTGCTCCATGGATGGGTAAAATTATCAAGTTGAATATGACCTATAATAGCAAGTAATTTCATCTATTTTTGATCAATTAATGTTTTATTCAATTATTTTTCTTTTATTTGTTTTTTTTCTTTTTTTGATTTTAACTTATAAGTTTAATTTTTTAAATTTCATTTAATTTGAACATATTATGCTACTCATATGAATAAGTAATTTTTTTGAGAATATAAATAATGTTAATTTTGTTTTTATATGAGATGTAACGTTAGTTTTTTTTTTTTTTTTTTTATAATGAAAGAGAATATTAGTTTTGAAATTATTAAAGAGAAAGAATATTTTTTTAAGAAAAAATTTTGATAAAAAATTAGTATTTAATAGTTTTATATTAACGGTTAGTTGTTTTTTTAAGAATATATACATAACCTTAGTTTTTTTTTTAGGAGATATATAATGTTAGTTTTGAAATTATAAAAAAGGACTCATTTTTTAATGAAAAATTTAATATATATATATATACACAATTAGTTCTTTAGGAAAAAAAATCTAGATATATATACGGTTACTTGTTTTTCTATTTATTTTTTAATAAAAATAAACAATAGAATGAAAAAAAGAAAAAACAATGAAAAAGGGATTGGAAAAAAAATTTCCAACTCATAGGTCACATATAAGTTACTAATTTTTTAAGTCATAAATATTTAATTAAATTTTTATTTTTTGATAAAATTATTAATATCATTATAACCATCAAATTAAAATCCAATGGTCCAAATGAAAGTACCCATCAATGGAGCAAAAACAAAAATCTCCATTGAAACATGGCCCATATATATATATATATATATATATATATATTCAACAAGTAAATTAACTACCTATATAAATACAAAACCAGCCCTAAATTTTATGCTCAATTATGCTATCTTAATCACTTAAATAATAAACTAGTAATCTAATAATTTCGGAGGTAAAAAATAACCATGAATATAAATAACCAAGAAAGATGTCCTATTCACCCATTTGAATAGGTGTATTTAAATATTATTTTTATAGAATTGGTTATAATTGGAATGTAAGATATTTGAAGTGAAATAAAGTAGAATGAATTATAATAAGAATGAGAAATATTAGAATAAACTGTTCAAAAACAAGGGAGGAACACCGTCTTTATTTTAAGAAGAAAAAATCCATTCTAATATTTGATGTAAGTAATGGACCATTTAAACAGAAAAACTGAATTGTTGAAACAAACACCCATTCTAATGAACCATTTGAATAAAAGCACAGGAACTGTTAAAATAAATACTCATTCCAATGAGTATAGCATTTGAATGGCATAGAATTGGTGAACCAAACGGTCCAGATCTTCTCAATTTTTATAAAGTCCTTATTTCTCTTTGAGTTCATATTTAAAATCTTTTATCTTCTTAATGTCTATAGAATTCTTATTTTCTCCTTTAAGTTCATTTTTAAAATCTTTTCAAACATTAGATATGCATATTAGAATCAGTCAGTAAGTTTTAAAATCAGATCATAAAGTTTTATTCTTAGGAAAAGAAAGATGATTGATCCTTCAAATCTACCACCTTTACTACCCATGAGTGCTCAACCAAGTTCTCAAGATGTTTGCCAGCTGACCACTCCTTCGAAAACAAGTTTCATTTCTTCCTACTCAATCCAACTCGAAGGATGATTTGAACGCTTACCCAACACCCCAACCATGTGAGCATCAGTAAGGACTAAGGAATTAGTTCTCCTTATCCTCCCAATGCAAAGACACCATGGCCGTCGATTGTGTTGATGAGGATCTTCGAATCACACTATCACCTTTCTTCTGAGTGGGCATTGAGGGTGACTTTTTTGAAATTGAAGGAAAAATGAGGGAAAAGATGAAATCTGAGATTTATTGGGAGCTAAATATTTTCAATTGTATCGTTTGCGGTTTTTCTTGATAAATCTGTTCATTATCATAATATTTAGAATTGGTTTTGAATTATAAGGTGGATTTGCATATAATTTAATCAATTTATATTCATGTTCAAAGAGCTTGATGGATTATGCACGTGTTATGTTGATAGAATTCCTGAAAAGATGATTTTTGCATTTAGTTGTATGATTTATGGGTTTGTGTTTTATAAGTTAATTTTATTCTAGTTTGCATTGGTTTAAACGAGCGTTGGTGTGTCTTTTTGGTTTGGACTTGAAAGCAAAATTATGTTAGTAGCTTAGTATCTTGTATAAGACTTAATGATTATAGGTGTAAATATATGCGATTATGGAAGAATTAGACATTCATAACCCAGAGTCCTATAAATTTTGACAAGTCGTGATTTTTTTTTTGATATAGACAAGTCGTGATTTGATAAGATGTTGGTTATGCACGTCCAGCGTTCAACACACCAAACATGCTCGAGTAACCGATGAGCCGACAATATTCCAAAATTTTTGGGAAAAAAAAAAGCATGAAATCCGTCAGGTCCAGAGCTTTATGAGGACACATGCACTGAAGAGCATTAAATACCACCATCTCATCAAAAGGTCCTTGCAGCCACAAAACATCACCCTTCTCGAGATGAGTACTAATAAACCTGGTGCTTTCAAAGATAACTTACTCTGTAGACTCCGAGCTATGAAAGATGTCTGAAAAATAAACACCCACACACCGTTATTATCTTTAATACGCCGAATTGCATTCTTCTTCTTCCTATTGGATGCTCGAGTATGAAAAATTAGAGCTGAAAAGAGTATCTGATTTTCATCATATTAGTCTGTGTAATGTTGTCTATAAACTTGTTATGAAGACTATTGCTAATCGGTTAAAGAGTGTTGCCAAGCCTTATTTCCTCCACCCAGAGTACTTTTATGCCAGGGCGATTGATCACTGATAATGTGGTGGTAGGATTTGAGATCTTACACTCACTTCACAAAAGAAATAATAGTCGCAAAGGATTTATGGCTTTGAAATTGGACATGAGTAAAGCGTATAATTAGGTCGAATGGAGATTCTTAATAGCAGTGATGACGAAGATGAGATTTTCATTACATTGGATAAATCTCATTTTTGAGTGCATATCAACGTCGAGTTTTGCATTTTGCGTTAATGGTAAGATCATGAGTAAAGTGGTTCCTTCTCGCGAGCTACATCAAGGTTACTCTCTTTCACCATATCTATTTCTCTTATGTACTGAAGCCTTATCATCTTGTCTGATAGCAGTGGAAAATGAGTCCCTTTTATGTGGTTTTGCTTGTTCCAGAAGAGGCCATAAAATTAATCATTTGTTTTTTACCGATGATTGGCTCATTGTTTCTAGGATAGAGTTAGAAGATAGCCATAACTTAATATGAATTTTTTCTGGTTATATGAGAGCATCGGGGCAGCAGATTAGCATGGAGAATTTCGCTATCACCTTTAGTCCGAATGTTCGGAAAGAAAGGTGAGATGCTATTCACATTATGAGTATGATGAGGGTGCAATCACATGACATGTACTGGGGACTTCCCACAGTAGTTGGGTGTAGTAAGTATCAAACGTTCTCGAATATTAAATATCGCCTTTGGAAGAAAGTACAGGATTGGAGACGTCAATTATTCTCTATTGGAAGTAGAGAAGTCTTAGTCAAAGCTATCTTTCAAGCAGTTCCTTGCTATATTATGAGTATTTTTAAGCTATTTGCTTCTCAATGTAATGATCTTCGATCCATTTTTATTCACTTCTGGTGAGGCTCTTCTCAGCGGAATAAGAAAATAGCCTGGGTGAAGTGGGAAAAATTATGTAGGCCAGAAGCTTTAGGAGGCCTTGGTTTCCGGGATCTTCATGGCTTTAGCAACACGAATTTTAGAAGGTAAATATTTTTCCGATGGTAATTTTCTAAGAGCAGAAGCGAAAAATGTGTTCTTATTTGTAAAGAAGTATCATATGGAGACGGGAGTTGTTAGGAAAAGTATTGAGATGGCGCATTGGTGATAGTTTGTCTGTCAGGGTGAAGGAAGATCTATGGCTTCCTCGTCCATATACTTTTATGCTGATTACAAGATCATTAGAACCGGACCTGAAGGTGGTTGATTTAATCCAGAACTCAGGGGTTTGGAATGAGCAATTAATTTCACGAACCTTTTAGGAGTTGGATAAACAGGTGATTTCATCTCTTCCTCTTAGTCTTAACCAAGTTATGGGTGAGTAGAAAACATAATTTACATTCTTTTTCTAACCAAGTATTTAATTCTAAATGGTGAAAATTTCTTTGGGCACTTTCTATCTCATTGAAGATCAAAGTGTTCATTTGACAGGTCTTTTTTGATGATGTTCCTTCTATAATTAACTTAGTGAATCGCAAGATGCAAGTTGATCTTTGTTGTTGTTGGTGTACAATCGGAAGAGAATTGAAATCCGACCTTCTCGTATAAACTGAATTAGGAAAATTAATGATAAATGACAAAATTACCCATGATAGATAATATATGTAGGTTTATATCACATTTTTATAGAGATGTCAAAGTAGGCTGGGCCCATATTCTAAAAAAACACAGTACTGGCTCGGCTCACATTAATGTGGGCCTAGGCCAGTCCGTTATTTATAGAATGGGCTGGGCTGGACCTCAGCAATAAGCCTATCGGCCCGACCTATATTTCTACAGGCCTACATTTAGTCATTTTATATATAATTTTAAAAATATTTTTTAATTAAAATTTAAAAAAAATCTTAATTAAATATTTTCATTTGCATGCTTTTAGTGTTATTTATCTACTTATTTTTGTTTATTTTCAATTTATTCAAATTTCAAAAGAATATGAATGAATTTTAGGCCTATATTCTAGCTCACACAAGTATATTTGATATTTTAAAGAATAAAACAACAACAAAATTAGGCACATATTTTAGCTCATATTCGGCCCGCATAGGCACGATTTACTTAGGCCTGCATAAAATATAAGCTGAGCCTATGGCCATGCCGGGTCCCTTAATAAGAATATAGGCCGAGCCGGGCCTAGGCCTGGTAGAAAGCCTACATGAGCTTATCAAATATGGAGCGCCTGACCCACTTTATATCTCTATATTTTAAGTTTGTGTTTAGATATATAAATAACTTGTTTGGAAATTATTTTATTACTTATCATAAGGTCATTTGAAAATTCAAAATATTATTTGGAAACTAGTATATACAATTCTTAAATTTATTTTAAATTTAAATATATCGTTTATTAAGGATAATTTTGTCATTTATATCAATTTTACTAATTATAATGCTATAAGGTGGCTGAATTTCAAAAATAGTCTAATTACAAAATCTTTTGTAATAAAATAAATAAATTCAAAGGGTTTTCCATATTTCTTAGAAAGCATAGAGTTTCATAAAAAAGTTATGAGATGCGAGATCATTTTAGGACGTTTTATCAATTAAACAATTACAATAATTTATTAGATAAGTCATCAATAAATCAATGAATTGTTTTGAAAAAACAATCAGGAAATCAGTAATCATAAAATGAATATGTCATGGTAAATCGTTTATATATGCTAAGTAATTCATAATTGAATACCAAGTTAATAACATAATTAGTTATTTACTAAAAGAAAATGATACTAAATCATTAGTGAATTATTTAAAAAATAAAATAGTTATTAATCAATTTTGATACCGTGGTAAATCATTTATTTTGCCTCATGATTTATTGATTAAATCAAATAAATAACTGACCACGATTAATTAGTGATTTGATTTTGCTTTCTTTTACATATACCATTATTAGTTTCAATTTTTTCTTTAAGCATATAAAGTACGACTATTATTGACTTGATTTTGTTTTATTTTCTTTTTTTCTTTTTAAATGCAAATCAAGTGAATAATTGATGGGTGGCTCTATTGCCACCCCCATTTTTTTTCTTCCTACTCCCTTTTTAATTAATTAGTTATTCCCAAAAATATCATTTTGTAGATTGACACGAGTAATCTCATATATTATTAAATAATACAAAACTAATTCTTAGCATACCCCTCACATCCCAAATATATCATTTACGAAAATTATGTCAAATAAAAAAAAATCAAAATTTAATTTATACGATTGTATTTCTACGATAAATTATGAAACCAAAGATTTTATTATATCAATAATTTTTATTGTAATGGAAAACGTAGCAATCCTAAGAGGTGATTTCTTAATTCATATAAAGTATATGCAATTTCTTAATCGTACAGTTATTTTTTTTAAAGAATAAATCATAAAATATACGTGATTTCTTGATCGGATATATATATAATATATTAAAAAAAGATAATTCATTTACATATTTATCCTAATTAATAGAAAGTGTACGATATATATATTTTAAGGATAAATTATTTATTTATTTATTTTTTTGGCATTTTTCTCTTTGTGGCAACACTTTTTTCTTTCATTAGCTCAGTTATCTCACAAAGAATTTAATCCTCTATGTATAAATGAATTTCATTTTGGATTCGTTGTGATCTTTAACTGTAAAATCTTTACTCCGACCATGAATTCTAATTCTTCTTCTTCCTAAATATAATAGGAAAATAATACAATATAAATGGAGAAGAGAGAAAAAGGAAAAAAATTGGTTTCTTAAATTGTAATGGATAATAAATTATTAGGATGGTTTGAAAAGAATTTTTTTAAAAAATATTTACTATTTGGTATCTTTGTACTTAACTAAAAATAAAAAGGTATGTAAAAAAATTTTCAAAGCTTTATAGGGGTTTAATTAGAAGAGGGGTGGTGAGAGACAAAAAAAAGAGTGGCAATAGAATCATCCATAATTGATTTACCATTGATTTCTCATTTTTTCAAAATTAAATTATTTTTATATTTTAAGGTAATTTTTCGTTAACTCTCTCAAGCAAACGAAAATAAAGTAAATGTTGCAGATAACTAATCTGAGTTATTTACCACCAATATTATTGATTTGATTTGATTTTTTTTTTCAATAAATGATTTCATGTAAATAAGTAAATCATTGAGATACCTTTAACATTTTTTTCTTAATTTTAATTTTTAGTTCATCTTTCAACATCGTTTTCTATTTATTCTCTTCAAATTAATGAAATTAAACAAGTAAATAACTAATTTACGATTGATCTACCATATTAATTATAAGATTTTGCCTTTTTTTATTAACCTTTATTTTATTAGGTCAAGTAAATAATTGATGGACGAGTAATTTCCTCTTTGATAAAACTGAGTAGATGACCAATTTTTTTAAATTGGTTTAAGTAGACGTCGTTTTAAAAATTATAGCTAAATATCCATTCTTTTTAAAACGTGAGTTATAGAATATGTTGTATTTCTATTTGTCATTAAGTAAGTTGGACATTTAGCTATAAACTTTTGAGCTTGGTCATATGCTGATCTTTTTTTCAAGATTATTTTTTTAACTATTTAGTTTCTCCAAAATAAATGGGGTTAATGGCGCGAATGGTCCCTAAGCTATCCAACTTGTGACAATGTGGTAATTTGGTCCTTAAAGGTCCAATTGTAGTAATTAAGCCCTTAAATTTTTCGATTTAAAGTAATTTGATTCCTAAACAGTCTAAATTGCAATACGCTGTTAAATTTCTGCAAAAAAAAACATGCGAGGAATATGTAGTACTATTTGAAAGTATATTTAAAAGGTAATTTGGGAATTACAAGCACAAAAATTTACAATTACAGAAAAATTTTCTCTAAATTTGCAGTTCCTAAAACCCTAAAAAATTCGAATACACATTTCCTTCTCTTTAAATTCGTTTATTCAGTTTTTTTTTTTTAAACACTTTCAGATGTTATGTGCTCATCATGAGTGTTTTCAGTCAGAAATTTAATAGCAAGGTATAATTCAGACAATCAGAGATAAAATTTCTTCAAATTATATAGTTTATTTAGCTTAATTGCCACAATTAGTAACTTTGGGTACTTTAGGGACCGTTGTCCCATAAATCGAAATGAATAATTAATATACCACTTATTTATTGTGTTCTTCCCATCTAAGTACATAACTAATTTACAAATTCTTACTCAACATTATTAATTTTGATTTGATTTTACTTTTTCTTAAAATTGTTCGAGCAATGAACAAATTGTTTCTAGAAAAAGGCACCAGCTCTAAAACAACCATACATATTCATTGATGAAAGTACCATGATAATAAAGCAAGCTTCACAAATTTAGCATTGAAGACCAAATAGGTCAAGTTTGAGAAGACAATCAACGGATTAAACTAATTGATTGCTTTGAACCAGATGAGAAAGGGAGAGGGTTGAGCTGATTGATCTAAAGAGAGATCTAAAAGAGTCTCTGAAACTTGGGGCCGATATTTGCGTTGGAGGTTTGAGCAGGCTGAGAACAGAGCTTGCTGGAGATGGAAGAGGAGAGGGAGAAATGAACAAACAAAGGAATGTGCCTTTGAATCGAATGACAAACTTAGAATTATAAAAAATATAGATTGAAAAAGGAATATTATTCTACGTATAATTTGAAATGGACATTTGTGAAAGGATAAATGATCTTAATGATTCCTAAATTATGAAAAAAAATCTTACCGTCGTTAAATTTTATCATTTTGGTTGTTAAACTAATAAAAAATTTATTTCAGTTCTTTTTGTTATATATATATTTTTTATTTTTACTAGAATGAGTGGAGGAGAGGTCTATGCTCTTCAATTGTACTTATTTCATATATAAAAACATAGTTTAACATTATAAAGAAATTAGAACATAAATTAAAGTTGTCTAAATAATTGATTGAATAAAAATTAGCTACACATTAGAAAATAATGTATTATAAAACTGTCCAAAACATCATGTTTTATTGGAATCAATAATATAGAAGGACAAATGCATCTCAATTACTAATTCTGTTAAATATCAAATAAAGTATATAATAAAAAAGACTAAATGAATTTTTTTTTAATAATTTAAAGATAAATATAAAAAAATTTAAAGTCTAGAGACTAGCCTAAAACTTTTTTCTTAGTTCAAAGATCAATAAAGTCATTTATCTTTTATTCAAAGTAACTCCATCATTTGGGTTACTTTTGTTCAAAGTCCTTTCATCAGTTTAGCCTGCCTCAGTCCACAGCAGTAGTAATTGAAACTTGGGTCCAATCACCAATGTTATCCGATTTTTCTTTTAAACTTAATTACCTTTTTTTAACACACAGCCAACACAACGCTGTCCTGGGCTCCTAGCTCAGCCGGTAAGAGAGCATGCCTTTTGTCCTTGTGGTTGTGGGTTCACGAAAGGTTCTATCCAATTCTTCATCTATTCTATTCTATTCTATATGGCGTAAGTTTGCCCATCTTGTACTGGGGTCTGGGGGGGATTTTACCCAAAATTGAAGACCCACTTGTTCTATCCAGCTGCTAGGGATTGGATTCCTTATCCAATTCCTCTGCCAAGGTATCACTAAGCTCTTTTCTTTTTCTTTTTCTAATTTGTTTTGGTGCTTATAGTTATGCATTCTCTCCTTCTTTCTCGTTAGTTTTATTTAATTTAATTTGTATATGCTACTTGCTTTTATAGTTATCTTTTTTGGACTTTTTGTTTCTCTTCTCTTGTCTGATTAAATTTTGTAAACTTGAGGCTTTTCAGTCTCATTCTTACTCTCTCCATCCTTTTTTTTTTTTTTTTTTTTTAATTTGGGTTGAATAATTAGCCGAACAACATAGCTGAGAACTCATAATTTATTAGTTATAACTATTGCGTATAAATTATTTTACTTGCTCGAGAGCTTCGATTGCTGATGGATATCTAGCAAAAAGTGGATAAATATGGGCCTGCACCTACCTGCCTATGTCATCCAGGAACCACCAGTCATATTTTGTACATAATCTGACCATGTGATTTATTGTCTCAAGTTATATTAATGCACCATAACATTCTTTTTATACATATATTATATTCCTATTATTGTGGAATAATTTCATTGCTGGTTTCAAGTAGTTTTAGTTTTAGTGTCTCAGCTCAGCCTCCCAGCAAATAGCAATGCCAATGGTAGTGGCAGCCGCAGCAGGAGGAGGAGGAAGAGGACGAGTATTATTGTCAACATACCCTCACAATCTCGCTACTCGTCCTCTGAATCTAACTACTCACCAACACCACCACCACCACCACCACCACAACCGCCAACAGCCATGGCTTAGGCTTTGCCCCCGTCCAAGAACAAGACCAAGATTGCGGATTGGCGCTTCTCTTCATGAAGCTCTCTCCTTTGCTTCTTCTTCGTCTCCTCACGAGTCCTCGTCATCTCTCTTCCAACTTTCCGAAAGCGCGGGGTATTCGTTGGCCAGCTACTACACGTCCCTGGGGCTCTTCGTTATCTCTGTACCAGGCCTATGGTCCCTCATCAAACGTTCTGTGAAATCCAAGGTAAAAACCATCATTCCTCTCTAAAACAACAACAACAACAACAACAACAAAAAAAAAAGGGAAAGAAAAATTTGTTTTGGGGTTTTATTGAGCCTGAAGCCTGAATTGGGGTGCGATTTTCAGATTGTGCAGAAGACCTTTGTAGGCGAAGGAGAAGCAAAGAAGCCCCCCAATCAAGTGGCAGGGGAGATTATGTCCTTCTTCACTCGTAACAATTTTGTGGTCACCGATAGAGGAGAGACCATTACGTAAGCATTTCATGATCGTATGTAACTTATTTTTTGAGCATATGATATGAGACATGGATTTGGCTTTTCAACTTTCTCCATATTCTTATGGCTAATGCTATGTTGACATGAGTATTCGAATCAGCCTTTGATTCTAAATTCATTTCATGGTAAAATGGTTTGTTCTTAGTGCAGCAATAGATCTCCGAATAAGATGGTTTCTGTCGTTAGCGAGTCGTTGAAATGTGTTTGTTATGTCTTAAATGAAGGTTTGAGGGCATGATGATACCAAGCAGAGGCCAAGCAGCTTTGCTCACATTCTGCACATGCATCAGCCTGGCCAGCGTCGCCCTTGTTCTTACAATTACTGTTCCAGATGTTGGCAACAATTGGTTCTGGCTCACCATCTTAAGTCCATTAGCGTAAGCACATTCACTCTCTTGGACAAAAATTCATGATTATGGTGCCATGGTTTATGTAATCTTTTGTCGAAGTGGCCGTGTTGATTTTGACAAGTACTAATTACATTGAAAATGGAACAGAGGAGCATATTATTGGAAACGAGCTTCAAGAAAGGAACAGATCAAGGTTAAGATGAGTGTTGGAGATGACGAGACGCTGTCGGAGATCATTGTCCAAGGGGACGACCAGCAAGTAGAGCAAATGAGGAAGGAGCTGCAGCTCAGTGAAAAGGGCATGGTGTATGTCAAGGGCATATTTGAGAGATAAAAATTAAAACAAAGAAACAAAAAGACGAGCTCAGAGTCAGGTGGGTTGACACAAATACCCCTTTTTCAATCCATTCATCAATGGGGAATTAGGTTATGAGGCTTGTTCAACAACTGATCCCTGAAAATTTTGTCATGTCACTGATGTGTACGTTTACAAACTAGAGTACGTAACATGAGTAAACTTCGAAAACTTGAGCTGTTCTTAGAATTTCAAAGTATGACTATATTCTTAAATTTTGCTTCTAACCTCTTCATCCTTCTTGTCTACATACAAGCAACAAGTAAGCCATGATCATGCACTAGTTTACCAGCTCCAATCCCCAAAGGAAAGAATAATAGCAAACGACACACTTAAAAAGATCGAACAAGCAAGAGAGTCTTGTAGTAAAAAACCACGTTCAAGATGGTTATGTTTTGCACCCCCAGACCATCCACATGGGGATCATTATCTCAAATAAAAGTAGTAAAAAAGACAACAAAACAGATAACAATATCACGTTGTTATCATTAAAAAAAAAAAAAAGGAAAAAAGATAACAATATCACGCAAAGGGAGGGAGGGTAGGGAGCCGGTCCCTTGCGGATTCTTCCGGAAATATCATAGTGACATGGACAGGACCATTCACCAAAGTCACCAGCATTTGGCAAGGGAATGCAACCCAGATGTGTGCTGACCCCAATGACCACACGCCATTCTGGGTTTTTAACCCTCTCCACGTCTTGCTGTGGGTCACGGAGAGAAGCGAGGTCAACACCCTTTGCCAGCTTGATATCATCATTGGTTCGGTGCCTGATGAAGACTGGCTTGCCACGTGTAACATGCTGCCGGAAGGCTTATTGACGCCACGGGTGTGCCTAGTAAACTTGTCATGAGGGCATGCCAATGGACGTTGCCTACGAACACTTAATATGAAAGTTAGGGACACATTTGGAATTGTGCAACTTGTTCATCTTAAGTCCCATGCCCATTCCGGTCGAAGTTATCCTGCTTCTCAATGAGAAGATCACACATATGCGATGTTTCAGAGACGGTAAGAAAAAGTGGGTCTAAGGCCGCATGTTTGCTCGGTGAAAATTATGTTCTCTCATGATAGAAAGCTAAAAGCTCAAAATGCTCTTCTGGAGAGCCATGGTGTTGACTCTCCACTATCCCTGGCACACAAGGTGCAAAGTGAGCCATCTATTAATATGCAGACGTGCATGTGTGGTGGGTACTTGGGAACCACGAGGAGACCCTTGTATCTCAAGGAGGAGAAACTCGTGGACAGTTTTAGCTATACAGTATTATGCTATTTGTCCGTAGCAGAGGTTTGGGGGGGCGTTCTGCTTGCGAGCTCCTATGCCGTAGCACAGTTTGTGGGCAAACTTCCTAAAGGCTGCGTGAGGCTCTTAGATCACACATACCTTAATATGAGATGGTCATGGGAAGCAGGTCACTCATAGGGAGACTAGACGATGTACAGTGTGCCAAGACCATGAATACCTCAACGCAAGTTAGTCACCGACAATCCACGTTTAGAGGAAAATATCTAGAGAATACATGGTCCTAAGATCATGCATGCCTTAAACACGTGTTGGTCACAGAAAAACCACTCGAGGGTGTGTTCTACTTGTGGGCTCTCGTGCCGTAGGCACGGTTCTTGACCCAGACTTCATAGAGGAAGCATGGGCTCTTAGATTATGCATGCCTTGATATGAGATAGTCATAGGAAGGCCATTCATGGGGAACTTATAGGATACATAGTGCGTCAAGACCATACATGCCTCAACGCAAGTTAGTCATCGACAATTCACTTTTTAAGGAAAATATCTAGAAAATGCAGTGTGCCAAGATCGTGCATGTCTTAACACGTGTTAGTCACAGGAAAACCACTCGGGGTGTGTTATGCTTGCGGGCTCCTGTGCCGGTTTGTGGCCCAGCTTAGGTGTTAACAAATATTGCACGGTCAGTTGCTCATAAATTGTAGACCAAATTGAGACATACACATTTGGTCATGCCTAGGAACCGGGCCACTTACCCCAAAATTTCGACTGCTACTTGTCAACCATATAAATATGATAATCGTGATTGTGCCAAAAACACCTATCAAAATTATGAATAGATTATGAATTATTGGAGCCTTACTTGTCACTTAGCTAGTCCTTATCACTCCGTAATTTCAGACAATCATATATACTTCACATGAAAATAATAGGAAAAAAAATAGAATTGAGGTGATATTATTTGTTTTATAGCACAATAATTATATAGGACAGTCTGGGCCTGTTTTGATTTTGAGAAAATTTCAGCCTTAATTGTTATTTGGTAAATTTGTTTTGATCAAATTATTCTGTATTTTAATGCTTTAAAATGGAACTTGAAAATATATTGTTGGATTAAAAATTTCAAAACCGATTAACATAAAATCCAACTGTATTTCACAATTATCTTGCTTTTTTTTTTAAAAAAAAAATGTCTGAAGTGGCTTAGTCATGTTTAATATTTTCTAGAACATATTGATTGCAATAACTTGCATTTAATCATGTTTGGATTCTTTATCATGTTACCGTTATCAAGCTTTTGTAAGCAAGGGTTACTTACCTTTTTGCTTTTGCAAAAGCTTTACGAGCAGTGTAAAATTTCTTAAGCATTTTGTTATCGAAAAAAGATTCATTAGAAAGGACGGGACATTCCCTGACACACTCTTTGTAGACCGCTGCGGTGAAATGACTCAAATATATAACTTATAGACTAAAAGTTTGAAGATCTCACAACCTCAAAAATAAATAAAGTGTGATTACCACTCATGTTAAGCATGCAACCAGATAAATTGCTTAATCAATCATGCTAGCTATGCAATCAGATAAGTTTGATTAATTTCATAAATTCATATTTAATTTCCACATGTACATAGTATTAGAAATACTGCAATCAGATAAGTTTGCTTAACTTTATAACTTCATATTTAATTTCTACATGTACATAATATTAGAAATGCTTTTTTTTTTTTTTTTTTTAATTCGAACTTAGAGAAAAAAATTCGAACTCAAGACATCCACAATAGTAAGAAAAGGAGGTTACCATCATATTATGCTGAATTATACCCAAAAAAAAAATGAAAAAATAATAAAAATAAAATTAATTGATAATCCTTTACTATCGTATGAGTGTATTGTTTAGAGATATCAAATCTTTCGATTTCACATTGGATCATTTCTATCATTTTAAATAGACAAACTATTTACTGGTGTGAAACCAAACCTAGCCAATATTTTGGACTTGGTCAAAACTAGATATTCTTTTGAACGCCGTCACACTTAAATGCCATTAATGATAAGGATTCACAAAACAACGACTTTGATGCCTTTTAGAAATCCTGAACATACTGCCCACTAAATTAAACAGTTAATTTAATAAACAGTACTTTAGATTATAACTAATCCGGGGATAAAAAATCTCATGAAAAGGATTACGCTTGAAAAGTGTAATGATATGAACATCAATTTTATGCATTGAAATAGTGCAACAACTCATATGTCACGATTTTAAACCACACAAATAATTATAAGGGATACTATCACTTTTATATTTTGTATTTTGATATTTTGTTCAATTTATATCTTGTATTTTAATTATCAATATTCATCCTTAAATTTAAAATATGTTACAAATCTATACATGACACCAATTTAGTATTGTTAATTTATCAAAATGATTTAATAAATTTATTATCGCATCAGTTTTTATACAGTTTATTTTCAATTTTTTAAACGGTATCTTGCTAAATTAACTATTCTAAATTGGTGTTACGGTATAAATATGCAATCGATTTCAAATCTAAGGATTAGTATTGATAAAAACTAAAATACAAGATATAATTTGAACAAAATATCAAAATACAAGATATGAAAATGATAATATTCCTAACTATAAACAATGTGGTCCTAATTTGTAATAACATATGATTTAAAATCATGTCACAATAATGAATATGAAATTGGTGTCCTATGTTACTCTTATAGTCATATAAAGAAAAAGAAAAATATATGCGCACCAATAACACGTAATATCGTCATTAACAAAATAATTCAATGAGCATCTAACCGTAAATTTTACTTACGGAACCTATACTTCAATAAGTATGTGATGGTTTATATATTAGAGCCTCCAAAAATGGCTGCAAGATTATTGAGATCAGTAATGCCTGGTGTTTTTACTCATGTTTTTATAGAACTAAACAACCGAAAAAAAAAAGCATATGTACGCTTCTAATTAAATTTGATCATCATCAGAAACTAACCGCACGATTATTCTTACTACAACTACTCGTAGTGCCTAAAGGTGGCCATGAAGACGTTCGTTTCAGCATTTTGTTATCACCAATGCGATGTATCCAACTAGGAAGCTCTTTGATCAAATCAGACAGATGATCATCATCACTATCATCAACGATTAGCTCAACTTTCATGAAAGCCAGTGGATGATCCTGAACCGTCCGATCTTGTTCTAGATCAATCTCCAGCATATCGGATTCAGTAATGGAGTCTGCCAATGGCAAAATATCCAGATTACGATGCTTGTTGACGTGAACAATAGCGGAGAGAGCCATAACAGTCCAAATGATGACGGGAAAGGCAATTAGAAATGGAGCATAATAGATGATCCAGTGGAACCCTTCTTGTAACCGGCTGTAGAGGATCCATTCAACGGTCATGGCGGTGCCTAAGATGAAGGTGGCGACGCCACTTGAGACGAAGACTCTGAAGATTTTTGGATTGGGGAGGGAGAAGAAAGATTTCGCATGCGAAAACCATGACTGTTGAGGGGCTTGAGCAGCTGCTTCTTGGCTCATCATGTTGGCTAAGCATGAGAATGTAAGGGGGGAGAGAGTGTTTGGAGGACAAGAAAAGAAAAAAGGCAGAGTTGGATTAAGTGATGGAAATTATGATGGAATGAATTTGAAATTGAAATAGATAAGATGGTTTAACAGAATTTGAGCTTGGATTTAGATGAAACCACGTGTTTTTGTTTTGTGATTCTGTTATGATCTTAGGCTGATTTACCGTATATAATTGTAGTGCATGATGACATGTGAGAATGCATGCCCATTTTGAAATCATATCATTTCAAAATTATATCACAATACAAAAATATCTAAATTTCACGGTTCATAAACATAAAATAAACTACAAATTTAATTACATCTAACAACATATTTAAGATAATCCACAAACTATGAATGGACAACTTTTATCAGGTCAATCTTTTTCCTTTGGTATTACTACAGCTTGTTTTATTAAATGAGATTATTTTTTCAGTAAAAATTGAAGAAGTCAGTAATGAATGGTTAGTTTATACACAAGAAGACAAGACAAACAATCATATGGTACCATTTTGCCAACATAAGACGAAATTTCTGATCAAAGTAGGTTTAAGTCACAAGGATTATGCAATTCTTTAGTTCTTAATGCTCACATGATTATGTAGTTCTTCTAATTATAAGCTGCAAATTGGGCTAATCTACTTTTCTGGCGGAAGATGCGAATAAAGAAATGCATGCGTGTAACTTGATGTTAGTTCTTCAACCAGAGGTGAGGGGTGCAAATGAAAATATTTAAGTTATTTGATGGCCTAACTAAAACACAAAACGAGATAACTCTACTTGTTTTGGTACAAAGTGTGTGACTAGCAACTACAACCATCATGAAATTCTTAATCAGATGGCTATAAAATTATCCAAATGTCTCTTAACACATCACATCTCAATGCCTCCTTCCAAGTTCTCCAAAAACATGGCTACCAACAAGGCAGTAGCCTTGAGCCTGCAAATTGATCTCCTGCTTTATGAAATGAAAAAAGGTAGGAAGAAATCTCACAATGCTTTCTGAAGAACCGAATTCGAGTCGAGCTTGCCATGTGGACAGAGGAAAGAGCCAACTAGACTACCACATCTACAAAGTGTTGTACTTTACACATGTCCCTCTCAATGGGCATAGAAATCATGGGTTTAATCACAAAACATTCTATGCCAACCAAAGGTGTGGAAACACTCCTTTTCAAGTAGCTCCCGTCAGCTTTTCATTCAGTTCAGCCAATCTGGTAATGAAGAAATTAGTCGAAACTCAAGGAGCAAAGAAAGAGAAGAGTGAGGCGCTCAAACGAAAAAATAATTACTCCAAAATGATTTTTTCTCAAGCTATTTGATTGTAATATATCGGTTTGTCCCGTGTCTGGCCCAGTATTCCCTTAGATCCAGTGGCATTGATAGATCATGGCCTTGGGCCGCTAGCCGACTGAGCAATCTTGTGAAAACACTTCCACTCATCTTTCGTCCACCCATTCTTGCATGCCGCTTATTTGGTATCTGCGGCAGTGGGTACACTGACATATGGGTTGTACAACATGATGACTGCCATCCACCACTCCCCCATTTGTAGCACTGTCGGGGAACTCCAGTGCACGAACAAACTGGCACTGGCATGGTAGACTCGTCGAAAGTGATGACGTTCAAGCCCAAATCCTGACTTTCCCACTCTGTTCTAAACTTCGTGCCATCAGAAGTGGCTCGTCTATTCAAATCCTCAGCTACTTTCTTCCGCGGCGGCTTTGACTCCTTGGAAGAAATTCCCTTGTTCTCCTTTGGTCTCTTTGCCTGACGTGACTTGATAGCTTCAGAAGATATAACTGTAATGGGGAAAGCATCAGTTATTTGCATTTCCTTTGAATCATAAGTAGCTTCAGCCATGTTAGGCAAATTATTTGATGGGTGGTTCATGCGCTTCACTCCACGTTGAACTCCATCACTCAGTGGTATGTTCATGGAACCATTCCGTATTTGAAGGGCTGCAAGGGCATTGTCTCTTTCCATTAGGGCTGAATCCTTCTGCGCAAATGCCTCATCTCGCTGCCGGAAGGCCTCATCCCTTTGAGCCAATGCTTCATTCTTTTCAGACAGTGCCACATTCCTCTCTCGTATAGCAGCGTCTCTCTCAGCAATTATGGACATAATCTTCTTATTCATAACTAATGCATTTGGTTCCTTTACTTGATGTTGGGCCATCATATTCCACTGCACATTTAATTTTTATTCCATTCAAATGAATTTAGAATTGTAATGATTAAAAAGAAAACACATATATAAATTTCTCTAGAAAATGCCTTCTAATTACCGGAGAGTGTGTGCCTCTGTAATAGTCCACTTTATGTCTGCTAGTTTCATGTTGTCCTTCGTCCATGTTACATTCAAGCTGCTAGCAGGAAATACAAAAATCAGTATCACACCTCTGAAAGTTCATGCTAATGAGCTAAATGTTCAAAAATCACAAGCATAAGCACATCGCTCTAGAAAATATCAGCAATCTAAGAAACAGTACCATAAACCATAAAAACTTCCATAGTTTCAGTTATGGAGAAAACCATGTTTGAAGTGTAATCATGCAGCTAGAAGTTCAAAAATCACAAGCGTAAGCACATCGCTCTAGAAAATATCAGCAATCTAAGAAACAATACCCATAAACCATGAAAACTTCTATAGTTTTAGTTATGGAGAAAAACATGTTTGAAGTGTAATAATGCAATAAAGGATTTGAGAATTGGCACAATAAGTTAATACCAAAACCAATTACACCAACATCCAGAATTCCTCTCTCCTTTTAAAAACCAGATGGAAATCTATTGCCAATAAAACTTTCTTAATTTCTAAGACCAACACTAAGTTTAAGCATCTAAGCTCAAAAAGCAATTTTATTTTCCTTTTTTGGGTTAATTAAAAAGTTAGATAACAGTAACGCAGCGAAAGAGATTGGTGATTTGCATCATAATTCAATAAAAATAATGAGAACATAAGACAAAAAAAAAAAAAAAAGAAAAAAAGAAAAAGAAAACTGTATTCTATAAATTATTATGACTATGGTAGAAAATAATATATACATCAAGAAACAAAGAACGAAAGCTTATTAAATTACCAACAAAAAATGAAAGTTTATTAAATTACCCACTTACAGCAGCTGCATCAAAATCAAACCCTTCAAAATATCTATTAGAAGGAGAAAAAAAACAAGGATAGAGAATCAATCAAATGATTAGTGGCTAATATTACCAAGATGTCAAAGAAAATACATCAGCTGAAAATACCACAACAAGGAAAAGAAAATTTGAAGTTAATAAAGTCGAATATATTTTTTTAGAACATTCAAATGTCTAGCAGTCATTTACCAAAACGGTCAAAATTACTAGAAGCAACTGCAAAATCAAACAATGAGTAAGTTTATAGCTTTAATGGAGAGACTTCATTCTGTGAGGACAACCATCAAAATAGGTGGTAGGCATCACCAAAATTGCCAAAGATAAACACAAAAATGGATAAACCTACACTCACTTTCCACCATAGTAACTCTAGAATACCCTTTAAAGCCACTGTCCTCATCTCAAAATCTTTTTCTTCATTGAAAATAAATCCCATGTCAAAAAACCAGTGCACAAAAAATTTTATTTCACAGAAAGTATATAGCTAAAATAATATTCAGGGCAAATAAAGACAATTAGCAAAAACTCAGAAGTAAATAAAGATATATCTTATTATAGATTGAGAAAATTCTAGAAATGGTGGTAATAACAGTTCTAGAGAGAGATCTTACAGATGCAAATTTGAATTAATGTAGTTGGTGGCTCCTATGGTCTTGGACAGATTTGCTTTGTTAAAATTTGTGTTACCCCACTAACATTTATATATCTAATACCTGAAAGAGAAATAGATCGAGAGAGTAACTTTGGAACTGATTCACCAAACTGGTATGAAAACTTAACTATAAATCCAATATGAACTTTACGAGCAACTAGGCAATTCATTACGTAGTCATTAATTTCAGTTTAAGCACAGCACATAACCCCTTATAAAAAAAAATTTCAAGAGTGAATAGCCAAGCCAACGAAATACAACGAGTAACCTTCAAACATTTAAAGAGACAATACTCTCACACTTCGAACTCATTCCTAAAACCTACGAAATACAACGAGTAACCTTCAAACATTTAAAGAGACAATACTCTCACACTTCGAACTCATTCCTAAAACCTAATATTCAAATTTTAGAAACTCCAATTTCATTTTTGAGCACTACAGTTCACTGGGTTTCAATCAGAATCTCTTGAATAGCAATGAAAACTATAATGCTGAATCAAAAAGAGTTCTCCCAATATCATAGAGATTATGAATAACACATAGATTTAGTTATTTTGTTTGATATTTCTTGAAAAACGACACCACGAAACAAGAACTGTAATTTACACTTATATTCTTATAACTCAAAAATTTAAAAGAAGAACAGAAATTATAAACCATACCTAACTTGGGCCACAGGACCTTAGCCTCTTGCAAGAGTTGTTGTAGCAATGAAAATCGAGCCGACACCCACTGTCGTCCTAACCCAGTATCGCACATCGGACTTGGCCTACAATGTGTTTCTACTTTCTAGGCAGCTAGGCGCAAAAGCACATTTGATAATCAAAGAGAGCCTTATATCCCAAAGTATGTCAGTACCTCTTCTCTCTGCTTTTGTCTATCTTTCAAACCAACGACAGAGTTTTTGTATATAGGAATATCGACAGAGGGAGAGGAATATGGGTTATGTAGGGGAAAGATAGAGAAGAGCGACTGAGGAGAGACTGATAGGACTCAGAATGAGAAAAAAGATCCAAGGTTGAAAGCTTGAGGGGGCGGCAGAGCGCAGGAGTGAGAAAAGGAAAGTGTAAATAGGGGTTCCTTCCTATTTGCTCTTAGAACAAAAAAAGAAAAAAAAAAAAAAAAATTTAATAGCATAAGGCAACAAATGTTGCAAGGGGTCTCTAATCCAAATTTTTAAGTCTAACACTTTTATTTTAAATGTTGCAAAATGGGAAAAAAAAAAAAAGAGAGATAATAACATTAAAATACCTTGATTTTTAACTTTTTTGTAAAAAGAAAAAAAACTTTGACTTTTGAATGTCTGCAAAATAATAATCTCACGATTTCCGCAAAATAATACAATGACTTCTGAATTTCTGCAAAATAATACATTCATTTTTCTATTCTATAAATTAATACACTGACAATTAAAATTCTTGCAAATTAATACCTTAACATTTGAAATTCATATAAATTTATAACCTTAATATCCAATTAGTTGATTTTAATAATAAAAAGATGGTAGTAGCTATCATCAACTTAAAACTTATTAAACAATAATAAAATTTCTGAAAAAATATTTATAGTTAGCTTATTTCACTTTTTATTTAAAATAAAAAATAAAAAATTAGAATGAGAGGTAAAAGTAGTTAATTGTAAAAAAAAAAAAAAAAAGAAACACTGGAGGTAAAGAAAAAATTTTGTTTTTTTAGC
The DNA here is from genome assembly GCA_002914845.1 of Trema orientale. NCBI lineage: Eukaryota > Viridiplantae > Streptophyta > Magnoliopsida > Rosales > Cannabaceae > Trema > Trema orientale. Next base: position 1,635,671 of record JXTC01000016.1, on the reverse strand, counting down.
AATTAACTAAAAAAGTAGTTATAAAATAATTTCGGATAATATACTAATATCTAAATATTTTTAATAAGTTAATGAAAAATATTCGCATCTTTTAATTTGCTCATAGTATAAATATACAAAGAAAACAAAAGTTGAGGGTATTAATTTGCAGAATTCAAAAGTGATGGTATTAATTTACAGAATTTCAAAAGTCAGGGTATTATTTTGCGAAAATTTAAAAGTGAGGGTATTATTTTGCAAGCATTCAAAAGTCAGAGTTTTTTTACTAAAAAGTTAAAATTCAAGGTATTTTACGTGATTAACTCGTGGAAAAAATTGACAAAAGGCAACATTTTTTTTCATTTGTGTTGTTAAATGGGTGTTGTCTATTCCTCATTTTGTAGTAGTGCAAATAAATAGCAGTTCGTATAGGCAAAAATGTGGAGTGCTATTAACCAAGTCTATGGAGGCATTTGGTACAGAGGGTTGGCTTCTTTGTTGTAAGAATCTTGACAAAACCTGTGTTTGGTATAGTTATTGAGCTCACTGTCTATGGGATTAGAATTTTATCGTGGGCTCTTTATGTCTCCATCTTGGGGTAATATAGATTCCTTGCAAACATTTGAGTTTTATATCACCTGGAAAGTGAAGTCTTGACAAAAAGCCAAAAAGAAAAAAAACACAACCAAAATCCCTAGCCCCCATTCTTCAACTCTCTTCTTCGAGATTTGTCTCTACTCCGATCTTGCCCAGGTTTGTCACTCATCTCCTCTTCTTTTGCTGTCTTTTTCTTTCTTTTCGTTTTTTCTTTATCTCATTGTTGTGCTTTTACATCATTTTTTTCATTTTTTTTTTATCTTTTTGTTTGATGTTTTCATATTCTAAAATTGAATCTGGGTTTATGCTAGTGCTTATTAAAGGTGTTGATTTCTTAGATTATTTATTGTTTATTTGTGGATTTTATACTTACATATATTTGATTTGTTCATTTGTGAGTATATTTCTCTGGATATTATTTCTCTGTTATGGCTATGGTTCTATAAATTTCTTAGATTATTTATTGTTCATTGTGGATTTTATAGTTACATATATTTGATTTGTTCATTTATGAGTATATTTCTCTGGATATTATTTCTCTGTTATGGCTATGGTTCTATAATATACTCTTGATTGCTTGGTTTTTTTTTTTTTCTGATGGATGGTTTCTTCGAATTAGTGTGAACATCAAATAATACTTTTTGTAAAAAGTCTCTTGCTTTTTGTTATTCTGTAGTGTGGAGATATAATGGATGGTAGGCCACTAATGGGCAATTTAAGATATGATTCACTCATCTTTATTATCATTATATCTTTTCTATGTTACAATTATTATTGATTATAAGTTGTATATAATTTGTTCTTTATCCTTCATATTATTTAATCATTTGCTTTACTAGTTGGAAAGCATGTTCACTCACAGAGATAATTGGAAACTAAAGTATATAATAATAAAAAAATAAGAATAACTATTTCAGCCAATGAATATCCATTAATAGTCTATAAATTGAACTAACAACGTGGAGTATTCTAGTTCAGTAATGAAAATGAACACTTTTATATGAGCTGTAAAGATATATGAATCGTAATTTTATCTTATATGCAGATATGGCTCGATTTCCTTTAGTTGCAAAGAAAAGAATTGTCGCAATTATTGTTTAATATATGGAGATGTTAAAAGAAATGACTTTTTTGTTGATTCTATTAATATTTGTTATCATTAGTAGGAGACGGTTAATAGAAATAGATTTATTGATAGTTTTTTTCGTAGGTATTATATACATCAATTAAATTATCATAGAATGATATATTCTAGTGACCTAGCATGTATAGAGAGCATTCGTATGGATAGGAGAATATTTACCATTTTACGTCATTACCTTAGAACTATTGGGGTTTGAAGGGAATAAAAAATATGGATGTGGAAGAAATGATAGCTATATTTTTATATATAATATCTCATGATGTTAAGAATAGAATTATGAGACGTCATTTTGCATGTTCAGAGAAAACAGTTAGTAGACAGTTCAATAATATCCGAAGTGCTTTGTTACATCTCCATCAACTATTACTAAAAAGACCTGAGCCAATTCCTACTAATTCTACCAATGAAAAGTAGAAATAGTTTAAAAATTGCTTGGGAACATTAGATGGTACATACATTAAGGTCAATGTGCCTGCATCAAATAGGCTTAGATATTAGACTAGAAAAAACGAAATTGCTATTAATGTATTAGGAGTGGTCTCACAAGATTTGCAATTCATCTATATATTACCTGGATGGGAAGGATCAGCTGCTGACTCTAGAGTCTTATGGGATACTATATCTAGGACAAATAGCTTAAAAGTTCCACAAGGTAAACTTCTATTTTCTCATTTGTATAATATCGTATAATTATAATATTACTTTCTTTTACAATATTGTTCAATGATTTGCAGGATATTACTACTTATGTGATACTGGATATCCTAACGGTGAAGGATGAGTTAGACAAGGGACCTATGGATCCAAATAATCTAAGCTCCAATGGTATGATAAATACATAATAACTCTTATTATGGTATTTATATAAATACTATTAGTAAATGGGACACTCTACTAATGGCTCGATACTGCACTCTTAGATTAAATGCATGTCTTTTATAGAGATTTAATCAATTAGCCTTGATTAACTGATACATCTAGCATATTCTATACCACATGTAAAATCCCTATATAATGCCATAGTTGGATAGGTGAAATTACTGTAATACCCCTCCAACACATATTTACTTTCAAGTTACCATCTTCTATTAAGGAATAATGTTGTCGATAATTTTATTCTCAATGGCTATTTAGACAAAATTATCAACCAATTCATAAAGTGAATATTAAGATCTTAGATTTAATTATTCCATAGATTTTGAAAGACCCTAAAGTGGCATTAATGTATAGTGTCTTTAACTATTTGGTATTCCCATCAATTCATAAGCCATAACCTCCAATATGCCAGAGTTCGCCTCTAATCTCACAGAGGCTGGTCTTTTAAATCAAAAGGCTATATAACCCATGAAAGCAAGTCTAGTCAAACATCAAGGATTAAGATCTACATGCTAAGAGCTAGTTTGTGGTAATATAAGAATTGAGTTACGACACTCCAATTCTTTATATTACCTGGTCCAGTTCATTACACATAACTTGTTTATGTTGTACTAGTGTTTCTATCAGAAGTCAGACACTTCAATAATATGAGACACATCATTCCCGTTGCGATAGACAAACATTACAACCTATAATAAATAAAGTATTCTATCTTTATTTACAAATCGCGAATAAATTAATTTAGATTTAGATAAAGAAACAAGTCTCTCCATAATTAACACTTAATCATATTTGTTTCTTTATATACAAATAAAGTCATGAAATCTTTTTCAGATAAATAAATTATTCAACTGAGACAGTTTAATCTAGCAAATATCATAATTGCATATAAGAAAAAGTTATTTACACTAAGAGGGTAAAATTAGAATTCTGCTTTTTAGGGCAAATATTCCAACAGTTGTATGATAATGACAGTTTATATGTTTGAACATTTTTTACTACAATTTAAGTTGAGATTATGTTTTTGTCTATATGTTTCAATTTTTTTAGTAAATTCTTTATATAAGAAATCTACTTTGAATAGAATGGATGCTTCAGACCAGCCAATATTAAATCCTATAAAAAAAAAAACAATAGACTACAGTTGAGAATTCAAAGTTGGTGGAGTGTTGGTAGACTTAGCAAACAGTGGAAAGTGAAAGGCAGACAATGGGATATTTAAACCTGGTTACTTACAACAATTGTAGAGAATGATAAATGAGAAGACTCCTCATTGTGGACTTAAGAGTACAACTACACCTTGATTCTTATATCAAGATACTGAAGAAGTAATACCATGCTATTTCTGAAATATTGGGACCTTTTACTAGTGGATTTGGATGGAATGAGGAACTCAAATGTGCTGTGGCTGAGAAAAGCTTGTTTGATGAATGGGTTAAGGTTGGTGTCTTCCTAGTTTCTATTTAATTTATCACTTGTTACTGTACTTAATGAATTTACCTTATCTTTCAGCTTGTTCCTACAGTTTATGTTTGTTATATGTTATCTATCTCTATTACAGAGTCACCCAAATGCAAATAGCTTAAGAAACAAGGCATTTCTTTATTATGATGAGTTAGGACTTGCATTTGAAAAGGATCGTGCTACGAATAAGGTGCAATGAGATTTTCTGAAAAAATTGATGAGATTGACAAAGAAATCGAGAACGATGAGCCAAATGTTGAGTTTGGCATAATAGATGAGCTTGTTGGATATGTATCAAATAGTTATTCAAGCACGCCAATTGATTCAACACAATCAGGTAAGAAGAGTAGGAAAAGAGCAAGAAATAAAGATCCATTGGTTGATGTATTAACTAAAACATTGAAAGAATTTAGCAATACGCATGCTGTTGCTAGTGAGAACATTAGAAAAAATGCTAAGTATTTTCAAAATGAGGCGGATGGTGCTAATAGGAGGATGAAACTATTTGATGAACTCAAAAAAGTTGATGGGCTAACAAATGCACAACGAGTCAAAGTTGGACAACTTCTTCTCCAAAATCAAGCCAACATAGACTATTTCTTCACACTTGATGATGAATTCAAATTTGACTTTCTGCTACAGCTGTTATTGCAATGATTTAGCTTAGTAATTTCATGATATTTTGGGAAATTTAGATTATGTCGACTTAATGAAGAATTATATTTTGGTGATTGTTGTACTACATCTTGTCTAGAAACTTTTATGATCACTTTAGGAAATTTTATATCCTTCTTGTCTTAGGATGAAACTTTTGGAAAATTTACATTCTTTTTGTATTAGGATGAAACTTTTGCAATAGTTTCAAAAGTCATAGTATGGAACCTTGATAAAAACTTTTCAACTTATAATTATTCTCGTCGACGTCTTTTTTAGAAATAGTACCATTTTGTCATGGTTGGAACTTTTATGAAATTTTTAGGAAAATTTGTTTTTCTTCCTCTGTTCCTCCAAATTATTGTAGCTATCAATTTTTTTTTTTTGGAAAAAGTTTCTAGCTATCAAATCTGTCTATAGTATGTACTCAAAAGAAATTGATTAGAACTTATCCATTTGTAAGTATATTATTAAAACTACAATAGCTTTTCTATTCGAATATTTACCCAAACAATTGATTTTTTTTCCTCAAAATATCCGAAATATTTATAACAATTATATTATAATATAATTTGGTTGACATTATTTTCTTTTAAAAAATAATTTGGTTGAAATATCATTATATAAAACTTGAATACGAAAAATAATTATTAAAATATTGGATATAAATTTCTGCATTCCCTTGTATACCAAACATGGTAATCTAATTCTATGAATTGTATAAAAGATTCTCATATATTTTTAAATACTGTAGTATACGTTTATGTGTGATCATATCCCTCTCTTTACCTTGACAGCAATGTGAACTCCATTCCTAAGAAGTCAAACCCCCATACCAAATGCCCCCAAAGAATTTTCTATTCTTTGAATCTATCTTATCAACGAGAGTTGTGAAGCATCCACATAAAAGCAAAGCATTTCAATTAGTTAGCCACAAAATTACAGTAGAAAGGAAAAAAAAAAAAAAGAAAGAACAAAATCAAAAATGAAAAAGAAATATACCAAAGAGGACTAACAAAGCCAAAGAAAAGCACAATAATATTCACCATGAAATATTAAAAACTTGCCACATGTTCTTTATGAGATGTAAAATTCACATTAAAAAATATAGGTCCCAAAGACACTATTTCACAAGGAGAAAAAATAAAAGCTTCCAAAGACTTGAGTTTATCCTAGGAATAGAAAAAGATAGATGGATTACTTCAAAGATTATTCATTTTCTTGTCTTCCTAGCTTGAATGGTCATATGGCCCATCGGTATATCACCATGCCTAGACTTTAAGTGAAAAAAAAAACAACGGAATATATCACCAAAAAATACCAAGTTATACAGTATCTAGAATTTAAAACTACCTCTTCATCTGAAAGAGGCAGTTCAACACATTACATACACATACACAAACACATCACACAAGTATGTACGTACTGTGTATCTATACATTTATGCACAAATACAATACCATTTGGTATGATACTGAAAAAGAAAAAACAAAATACAAATTCCCACCACTAGAAACAAGCCAATTAAGGCCTGTGTCTATCTCTTGAGAAATATCATAGCAAAATCCTTACAGAACTACTGGTAAATGACTTTTAATAATTAGTTTGGCCCCAATATACTTCACTGTTATGATTTTAGCATTTTTAAAATATTAGTATGAAAAGGATTAACATATCATAAGTACACGTAGAAACATCAAAAATATGCTAAAATAGCATAAAGTAGTAACACATAATCAGAATCACAAAATGAAAAAATAAGTCAGATATAACTCATTTTCAGTTGATTATATTGCAAATCTGAAGTGGACCTTTCACATATAGAACAAAGTGCAAAAAATCTGAAAAACTCCATTGTAGAAGAAGCATCTCATATATTCCCATTTAGTCTTAACATTTCTCATCCTGTCAGGAATCCGATATTCCAATTATGAAATAAGTTAAAACAAACTTCGATACCACGAAATAACATGCATTAACATACATTACGACAAGTTGAAAATTATCGACATCAACACTTGCACAAATGTTTCCAAAAGCCTAACTTCCCATCTCCGGTTTACTTTAATTTTTTAACCTTAAAGCCCATGAAAAAAGTCTAAATCATTATCCAAGACCCAATTTATACTTCATTTGATTAAAGATGTCCAATCTAGACGAGGTACTTCCTCACATATCAGAGTCAAAAGTACTCCTCTAGGTGATGTACTTGATTTTTTCCAACTATTTCCCATTAACAAAAATAAAAGAAAATGATAACTAAACACCCTACTATGACTCTACACTAATATCTCCTAATTATACTATGTTGCATCAAAAGCACTTTATTTTTCTTTCATGGTTCAACCCATTAACAAATGCATACACTTCTACCTCAATCCCTAACTAAAATCTCTAAACTAATCATTTTCACCAAACCCCACTTTTCAAAATAGTCATAAATTATTTATTTTTGGGAGCTGGAGAGCATAAACAACACAAAAAATTGAAAAAGAAAACATTAAATGCAAGTAAAATCAGTGCAAGCAGCCATAGCCTTGAGTTCAATATCAGCGAGTTTGGAAAAAATATGAAATTTTATTGGAAAAAAATAAAGAAAATACAACGCCAAATTCATGATCAAATTGAAGAAAGCTCCAACATTTTGAAGTGAATATTAGGTTTAGAGCACAAGTAAAGAAAATTAATTTAGGAAGAGAAAGCATATAAACCTAGAAAGAGAGGTTAAAGGAATGGATTATTGTAGTAGAAAATGGATGAATGAGGGTAGAGTGGGATTGAATCATTTACGTGGAAAAATTTTCTGAGTAAACAAATAGATAGTACCCTAGAAAAAGAAATGTATGGGTGGATAGTGGAAGTGGATGTGCTATGTGCTCATTGAAACGACGTCGTTTGCCAATGTCCCTAGTAGAAAGAAATAAAAAACGAAAAAACAAAAAATATTTTTTATTTATTTTTTTAATATTTTCCGCCCCAAAAATTCTCAACTTTGTCCCTTGTACCCCAAAAATCGTTAATTCATTAGTCAAATAAATGAAACTAATATGTGCATATCATATGTTCTAAATTTAGATTTTTTGTTTGGCTTTATTTCTTTTATGTGTAAAGTAACATCTTAGATGGGTTAACGGTTTTATGAAAATCATAATAAGTTGAGGAATGAGGGCTGGGTTGAGGTATTGATGAAAATCGGTTGAGAAACTAGAACTAAAATATAGAGAAACAACCATCGGTGGTGGTGACGTAGCAGCAAAGGTGCTTATCTGGAGCCTTTACTTCTATCTGGTCAGGGGTTTGAGTCTCCATGAAGGTGTGTGAGATCAGACTTGGTACTCTAGGAGTAGCTACCAATGAGTGGTAACTATGAGTCACTCTAGGAATATGTCTCCGAATGAATAGACCCTGTGAGTAGGCAACCTTGTTTTATTAGTTGACGAAGGCAAGGGAATAGGACCGTTGTTGTTCCATATGTGGTCCTAGATATCGTCGAGCCCAAATAGATACCGTGGCGAATATGGCCGATAATTCGTGTTATTATGTCGTGTTCGGATCGACACGATTACGACACGACACAATAACACCCCAAACTAAACATAATATGATTAATAAACGTGTCAAAAATTTAAACCGGAATACGGCACGATTAATACATGTGTAACACGACACAACATGTGTAACCTGTTTAATAAATGTGTCATGTGTCATATTATGACCTATTTGATACGATTATTCAAAATTGACACAATTACTTAAATCTAATACAATTATACACTAATTAATTCAACTAAACACATGTAATTAGTTTATGAATCACATTTAAAATATTAAAATGTTAATAAATATATCATATCTATGTCGTGGAGTTGGCAATTTGTGACACAACATAACAACACGACTCGAAATCCACACGAAATTAACGGGTTTAGGTTTGGCTTAATCGTGTTTGTATCATATTTGGGTTGAACCCGCCAACATGAAAATGACATGCTAACCATTGGGCCTGTATAGTGTATTCTCACTCATTTTGTTTAAGCTCAAAGGACGAACCTGAAGCCTGAAGACCTAAATTAGTTTAACCTAATCTAACCCTTCTGTTCTCTCATCTCATTTCCACACACAGCCGACACCACACTACCATTTAACTGTCTATCACTATATCTCAGCTCTCGGCCTTTTCCTAGTCCCTTCCAATCTTTCTTCTCCAGTTCCACAGTGATGCAGCTCCACGGCGATGTAGCTCCACTGTGACAGAGACCAAGACCACTAATTTTGTGTGGGTCATCTCTCGGCTTTCCACAGTGATGCAAGTTCACAGCTACACTCCAAGGACTAAGACCACAACTCCATCGACTATCATCTTCATCTTCTCTTGAAGAGGTAGAGTGAAATAATTGGAATCTCTGATATAGCCTTTGGTCTTTTTTATGTCTATTAATCTTGGTGAGTCACTGGAGCAAGCTTTTTCATAGTTCGGCAAGATCATCATGCACTTTTGAATAATATAAATATTATATATATATATCAAGTTTTCAGGCGCGGGAAGCACATCAAACTAACGACTGTGAGACACCTAGTCTTTTATATAATTGTCGAAGAATATTAAATCCAATCATTCATTTATGTAATCAAGGAATATTATATATATAGGCCCTATGACGTCGATATATATAATACATATATAGATAGATATGAAACTTATTTTATATTTGTGATATATAAAATACATGTCAATAGATATGAACTTGTTTTATATTTATTTAATACTTCTGCTTCATATAAGATTTGGGAGTTAGACGACATGCTGCACATGCATGATTCAGTTTCGTGACTTTCAAAAGTACTTAGGCTTTTCTAATTGACTAAATTTTAACTATTGTCTAGCTTCATTAGTGTTATCAGTAGTCAGTATTATTTATTATTTCAAATTTTGATATTAAAGGATATCCATATAAAAAGCAAGTATTATGCAACTAAATAATTTCAATTTTCTATAGTAATCCTTTTTTTTTATGTGCAGAATGAATAATAAAGAAACAATTAAAATTAAGGATATTGATGATAATGAACTCGAATGTAAAGAGGAAATCGAATCAGCTAGTGAGCTTAAAGGTCAATCGAAATGTAAAAGGAAAATTATCTTAGCAATTTTGAAGCATTTTGAAGTTCTTCCTCTTACAGGTGATAAAAAAGAAAGGGCTAAATGTCTCAAATATAGAGCAATATATCTTTCAGATAGCAAGTATGGAACATATAACTTACACCGCTACCTCCAAAGTTGTGTTAGAAGAGATACTTGTGTGTAGGTCAACTTCTAATATCTCAACAAAGAGATCCAATGTCATTGAGTGCTCATAAAGTTGATCTCGAAGTATTTCGTGAGTTGGTGATTGTTTTTATTATAAAGCATGAGTTAGATTTTGAGTTTGTGGAATATGAAGGATTAAGAGCTATCTTTCAATACTTATGTCTTGATTTGAAATTAATTTTTAGGAATACTACCAAAGCTGATGTTCTTAAAATATATGCTAGAGAAAAAGCTAGAATCAAAAATTTGTTAGAGTCTGTTTCTGGTAGAATATCTTTCACATCAAATAGATGGTCTTCTTTGACTACTGATGGATATATTTGTCTCACTACACACTTCATAGATAAGAATTGGAAGTTACAAAAAAGAGTGTTGAACTTTAATTTTATACTACCTCCACATAATGATATATCATTGTTTGAAAAGCTTTATAATATGTTTTGTGCATGGGGAATCGAGAATAAAGTTTTCTGTTTGACTTTGGACAATGTGAATGCAAATGATATTTATGTTGACATGTTAAAATATCAACTAGATTTAAAAGGATATCCTATTGCAAAGGTGATTTTTTTCACATATGGTATTGTGCACATATTCTTAATCTAATTGTGCAAGAGGAACTTAAATTTATTGATTATTCTGTTCTCAAGATTCGTGATAGTATTAAGTATCTTAAGTTTTCTCAAGTTAAGAAGCAAAAGTTTTTGGAGTGTGTCAGCCTAGTTTCAGTAGGTAGTAAGAAAGGTTTGAGCCAAGATGTGAGTACAAGGTAAAATTCTACTTATCTTATGCTTGAAAATACATTAATTTATCGTCGTGCTTTTCAACATCAGGAGTTAAGTGATTTAAATTATAAACATTGTCCTACCTTATAAGAATGGGAGAAAGTTGAAAAGAAGAAAAAGTTTTTGAAAGTTTTTTATGATGCAACTCTTGAATTTTCCAGATCAAAGTATCTAACTGCAAACTTATATTTTCCTGCCATCTATAAGTGTTGTGTGTGTTTGAAACATGCTTAGAGAAATATAAGGATATGTACTTGAAATTGATGGTATCTGAAATGTAGCCAAAGTTTCAGAAGTATTGGCTTGAGTTTAATATGACCTTGGCAGTATTATGCATTTTAGATCCTCGATATAATATTAAATGGTTCAATTTATTTATAAAAAGATTTATAATGAAGACTAGGTTATTCTAGTTGAGAAAGTCAGGATTAAGTTGAATGCATTGTTTGAAAAGTACAAATCTCAAGCCACTGAAAGTTCTAATCTTTTGTCTTCCAAAAAACATGCTCTTACTAAAGCTCAAAATACGGAGACCACAGCTAGCAAAGAAATTTTTTTCAAAGTATACACTATATATTAAGTATGTAATAATTTTAATAAGATATTATTTTTTCAATTATAATGTGATTTTTTTTTTTATAATCAAGGTTATGTTTTGTGTTTCAGGAATTTGATGAGATGTCAAAAGATCAATATTCTTCTTCTTGTGAGAAATCACAGTTGGAGCTTTATTTGGAGGAACGAAGAATGGAAAGGAATGTAAAATTAGATATCCTGAGCTTTTGGAAATCAAATGAATTTCGGTATCTCAGACTTGCTTCAATGGCTCGTAATCTCTTGAGTATTCCTATATTAACAGTTCCTTCTGAAGCTACTTTTAGTGTTGGTGGATGTGTGCTTAATCAGTATCGCAGTTCACTTAAACCTTCAACTGTTGAGGCACTTGTTTGTACAAAAGATTGGTTATTTGATAATAAAGGTATCCAGATACTCATTATTATGGTGATGTTCTGGGTATGTTGATTATACTAATCTTTTCCTTTGAAATTCAGATAATTTGCAATCCAAAACCGATGAAATGGAAGAGCCCTTAACAGATATCATGGAGCTTAGCATAAAAGGAGGATGAAAGTTTGACACAATATTCAAGTTCTATTGCATTGGACAAATAACTTAGTATTGTGTTCCTTATTTACATGTGGAACTATTTTATGGTTTATGTTCATTTGGCTTATATTTCTTATTTTGTATTTGAATAACTTTTGGACTAGTATGGTTTATGTGTGTCTGGTTTATACATGAATCCTTTTCATATGGACTAGTACATGTGTATATGTTACTTATGTCTTATTTTTATTGAATGTTCGTCTTTTCAAGCTTTATTTATCTTTTGTTCTTATTTTGAATGATATTAAAAATTGGAAGTTGATATTTGAATCAAGATGTTAAAGTCCAGTCCTTGAATTATTGATAATTTATTATTTTAGAGGAAAATGGTCATAATTTGATTAGATAAGTTTTTTTTTTTTTTTTTTCTTTTCTCCCCTCAAAAAACTATCTACACTAGACACAGGTAACAAGTTGCAAGTTGATATGACCTGGTTAGTAAACGGATTATACAGATCGGGTCGTGTCAAAATATTTATAAACAGGTTGTGTTCGTCTTATAATTTCTAATTCTTTTATTAAATAGATCATGTTTGAATTGCGCATTTACCTGTTATACATATATATCAACATGGCACAAGTACGACCCATAGACACGAATTACCAGTCCTAGACACAACCTAATAAAATTAACCTAAATTTTCCTGACTCCAAAATTGCAAGTGGTCAAATACCTTTGTAAATTTAACTGTAAATCTTAATGTTTACAATTATATTATGAATTGCTCTATAATTACAATCCCGGTTTTGAAAACAAGTTAAAAAGCAATTCAACAGGTCCAAAATACAAAAGCCATACAGATATCGAGAGTAAAAGCAAAACAAGGCAGCCAAAGAAAGCGAAACAAAGACGTAAAGCTTTGAGTTTGTGTCTGGCCATGGGGGCAATCTCTCACACTATCAAATCTCAACAACGCACGCCAGGTATCTCTCGCTCCTAGACAAGTCATACACATCGTGATTCCATTAAATTCCACCACAAGCTAGGTGGATTTTTATTTTCTATTAGGGGTGTTCAAAAAAACTGATAGACCGCGGTAATCACCCGCACTAACCCATACCGCACCGAAATCGGTGGTTTTTTTTCCATTTACGGTCAGTCATGGTTTGAAAAAATTACAAACCGTGCGGTGCGGTGCGGTGTGCGGTTTGAAATACGTTTTCTCGGTTTGGTTAGGTTTGTAACCAAACCGGCCGAATATGCTTTTATATATATCTATACTATTAATAGAAGCATGGATGGGCTTTGAGAACTGCACCGTTCCTCTGCCCATCCTGCTTCACCAGCTTCTTTCCTTTCAAACTGTGATAAAAAAAGCAGCTCATCAACTATTTTTTCGTTTTGTCATTTTCCATGTAATGATTTGTTTTCCACTTTGGTATTTTGTTTTATGTGAGGCGACATTTTGCATTAAGGAAAGGTGTAAGTTGGGCCATGGGCAGCTAATGGGCCTTGGGTTTAATGTCCAAAAAAAATAAAATACTAATACATAGTTATTGCTATAACCAAAAGGAGTTAGAAACTCAATTTATGTATAAGATATTAAAATGTAATTTTTTGTTGATAATATATTAAAATGTGATTTGTGCACCAAATTCATTAACAAATTGAAATTTTACAGGTAACAAATTAAATATAGTACAACAAACTTTCATCTATGGCGTAATCAAAAAGACATTATCCAATAAATATAATATCTTTCTAGAAAAATATTTCAAGATAAAGGTTAATAGTTTTTCACGTTTAATAAATAGTTATTACTTTATGTTTGTTTTTTAAGTTACTTTATTTACATCGTTTACTTAGATAGCACAACATTTACTGTTAAGATTATTTGTTATTATGCTTCAAATTTATAACAATTTATTTTTATGTTGTCTCCTTTTCTAGCCTTAAAAGTTTAGTACGTAACTCACAAGTACAAAAACGAGTTCTTAAAATCGAGGGGCTCTTGAAGAGTTAAATTCCCTCACATGCAAAATATATTTTTCCTTAAAAATGATGTAAATATATTTTTAAAAAGAAAAAAAAATGAAGTTAATATACATGTATGCATATTATTGTGTTTTATTTGTATTTTCATAATTTATTTAGATATCATATGCTTAAGATTGAAGTTATAGTTAATATCCTTTATTCTTATCATCATTATTAATTCTTATATTTAGGACCATATTATGAATATTATAACTTTTTTTTTCCTTTTGGTTTTACATGTAATTTACTATACCACTTGAGTTGTTCTTAAAATAGTTATCTATGATATTATAATCTATATTTTTAAATCGTCAAAGTATTAGTTTTTTAAAACTATATTAATGTATTATAATTACTGTTTGTAATTTATATTATATGAAACGTTTCCTACATTATTTAGTATTTAATAGAAAATAATAACCCTATTATTTTCAAAATAAAAGTATAAGAGAAGATGAAAAATAGTTTCTAAAATAGCCAATAGTAAAAAAAAAAAAAAAGATAATAGAGTCTATATCTTCGCTCGAGTTTTCATTATCGTCATTCAACATAATAATATAATAAAGAGCGTGCATTCCTCATAAGTGCGTATGCACATAAATCAGTAATTAACTAACTTAACTAAATAGAAATTTATAAAATTGAACTGCAGTTGATTTAATTTGTCCAACTTATGCTGATTTTGCTTTTTTTTTTTTTTTATAACAAGTTGAATTTGAGTGTTTTTTTTTTCTTTTAACAAACTAAAATACGGGTAGTACGTGCCTTAGGCACGTACCGTCACTAGTATATATATATGGATATATGTCTTAAAATTTTATATGGTACTATTTACTAACATTAGCACGCAGCAGCCCATTTTATTTATGTTTTAACCCATTCTATTTATGTTCTAAGCCCAAACACAAAACCTTGTAAGCCCAACAACATCACAGCCCATTAAATTCTCCAGGGTTACACTTGCATCACTTAAGCTTAGCAGCCACGCCACAGCCACAACACTTCACCGAACTACCCTCTAACACGACTGCACAGCACAAGAGTCGCAGACTCTCGATCTCCGCGGTCGTCATCATCCTCGCCCTCTCTCTCCGCGGACGTCGTTGTCGCCGTCATTCTGAGTCGTGCCCGAGTTCCATCTTAACCGTGCCCAATCTCCGTCGCCATCTCTCTGTTGGGCCGAGCTCTAGCCCAAGCTCAAGCTCCATCGCCGATCGCCATTTCGTCTGTCGCCCCCTCTCTGTTGGGTCGGGCTAAAACTTTGTCGGCCTCTCTCTCAGCCAAACTCAGCGGTCGGCTCTCACTCCCCTCGGCTCAAGGCTTTAAACTTCACAAGTTTGGCTTCTATTCAATTATTACTATTTCTTGATTGTTGCGTAAGACTAGCTTGATGTATTTGTAAGAACTAGAAAGAAGATTAATGCCTCGAAATGAGTTTGTGAATAAATTAGATTCAGATTTCATAAGTGGTATTAATTTTTTTTATTAATTGAGTAATTATAAGCCTTTGAATCGGAACAATGTTACTTTAGAATTACTGGCACCAAACCATACTAAACAAGACCATGATAGTTAGTGATCTTATTAAATCAAGAACTACCGATTGTAGTCACCAACAGCACACCTTCTATTAAATTTGATACATTATTTTTTTTTTGAATTTCGTAGTGATTTTACTGTTGGGAGTAGTAAGAAAGCCATACAGATACCGAGAGTAAAAGCAAAACAAGGCAGCCAAGGAAAGCGAAACAAAGACGTAAAGCTTTGAGTTTGTCTGGCCATGGGGGCAATCTCTCACACTATCGAATCTCAACAACGCACGCCTGGTATCTCTCGCTCCTAGACAAGTCATACACCTCGTGATTCCATTAAATTCCACCATAAGCTAGGTGGGTTTTTATTTTTTATGGGCCTTCTCTAACGCAACAATGCCGGTTTTCTTCAGTACCTACCTCGGGAATTGATCTCCTCCTCCCTGAAACTTGAAGTTTTCAACTTGTTTGAGCTCTTTTCTCATCTGGGTACCAGCGAAAAATGGAATTGGGGCTCGTTTGGTTGCTCAGAGCGGCTTGGATTGCCGGAACGTTGCCTATACTCGTTGCTTCAATACCCTGTTCAAGACTTTCGTCCTTTCATGGACTTCTATTGGGTTTCGCTAAGAGAGGGAAGATCATGCAATCTTCATCAAAAGTAAGTGAATCTTGTCTTTTTTTTTAATTATATCATTATTGTATTTAGTATTTATTTTGCTTATATTGTATTTGTTGTGTGAGAAAATGGGGAGAAAGGAAATTTTGCTGAACTGTGTTTTCTGATTTAATCTTTGATAAGGGGAAAATAATAAAATAGAGTACTTACTTTGTGGTGGATATTTATGAAGCTTTGGAATATTTTCTTACCTGCATAGAGAGTCTATGTTAATAGCTTTCTTTAGTGTATTAAGATTCAATACTATAGAAGTTTTGGAGTGCTATATTAGTCAAGATTCTCTTCCTTATGCTATTTGATGTTCTTTCTTTTATGTATTTATCTTTTTTTTTTTTATTTTTTATTTTTTAATTTCATGATGTATTGTTCTTTTGTGCATATGATGAAAATTCACCCCAAAGTTTACATGTTGAAAATTCACCTGTTAAAAAAAAAAAAAAATGATGAAAATTCACCCTTCCTCGATTCTATTTTGTGCTTGAACTATTTGTCCATAGTTTACATGTTGATAGCTTTCTCTAGTTCATTAAGATACAATAATTAATAATTTTTCTGAGTTCTTTGGCAATCAATATCCTATTCTTTATGATAGTGGATTGTTTTTTCATCCACGTATTTACTTTTTTAATTCTTGGTGTCAAATTTTACTGATTTTGCTCTCTTGTTCATATGAAGAAATTCACACTTCCTCAAAAGTTCTTTGGCCATTTCTATGTGCTGGCTGTGGTGTGGACAACAATTTTGCTCGCTGCAACTTGGATATATGCATACAGAACAGTGCCAATGGTTTCAAAGCCATTTCATTACTCTACAATTGCCAATCAATTAGCAGGGGGATCACACATCTTTTCATGGCTAAAAAGTCATTCAACTCCAGTGGAGTACAGATATAGTGTGTGGAGATCTGTGTTTGTGCTTTTGTTGATGGAAGTTCATGTCTTGAGACGCCTTTATGAGACAATATATGTGTTCAATTATAGTCCCTCAGCTCGGATGCACGTTTTGGGCTATCTGACTGGCCTCTTGTGAGTTTTCTGAAATTCAATTTAGTATTAATTTTTTTTCCGTGGTTTCTTTTTTCCTTAAAATAGTGTTATTGTCGTGTGGATTTTACACACCCTTATAAGACATATATATATGGAATTGTGTATTGCTTTGATCAAGCCAAAAGCATAAAGGTGTACATGGTCTCTTCTATTTGAGCACCAAATATGGAATGGATCTGTAGGTATTAAAATCATTCCTTGGTAGGTGAAAAGGTCAGAAGCTGTATGCAACATATAGTTGCTTTCTAAGAAACCACATCCTCAACATATAGTTGCCTATTGTGCTTTACTTTTTGTTATTGGTGTACATTTTAGGAGATGTTCTATTAACTTTTGTTATTTTCTTAGCTAGTTTCTATACAGCGGCTCCACTGTCACTTTGCTGCAACTGCATTCCGGAAGTGTATAAATTTGTGTTGAATGGAGTTGCTGAATTCATTGTTAAAGGCAAGAGCCGCATGCCAGCCATGGAAATTGACTGGTGGGAATTTGTGATTCCTCTTGTGAAGCTTGGTTGGCTACAATGGATTGGTGCAGCAATATTTTTATGGGGGTGGATACATCAGCATCATTGTCATGCTATTCTCGTATGTCGCACTACTCAAAATATCAAAATTTTCACTTACATGCAAATTTCGCTTTCATCTTTGTTATTTGACACTTGATTTATAATGCACATTGTTGCATTCTTTCTGTACACTAAGCTTTGATTTTCTGTACGATCCAATTCTCTGCTCATATGACAATTTTTCTTCAGGGCTCACTCCGAGAAAGCAGAGAACAAGCTGATGAATATGTAATACCTCATGGTGATTGGTTCAAATTTGTTTCATCTCCTCATTATCTAGCTGAGATTGTAATTTCTCTGTCTCTTTGAAGATTTCCTATTTCCTTGAGTTCTTCACTTTGGTTTTTCATTTTCATGTTCTTACCTGTTTTCTTGATATGATGAAGGTTTTATACTCTGGTGTTTTGGTTGCTAGTGGAGGAAGGGACCTTACAATTTGGTTACTGTTTGTATTTGTGGTACGTATAGTTATTTGCTGAGTGAAATGTGTATTTATGTACCGATAAAGGAACTCTTGTAAAACCATATTTACACAGAACAGTCGAAATTTTTCTGCATTATGCTTTCCTCTTGTTGCACAATTTGTTTTATACTTGTTGAAGGTTAACAATGCTGAGATTTTTTTTTTCAATTTTTTTTCCTTTATTAATTAATTAATTAATAATATTATTATTTTATTTATTTATCTATCTAATTTTTTTTTTGGTTTTTTGCAGGTGGCAAATTTAGCGTTTGCTGCAGCAGAAACTCATAGATGGTACCTTCGAAAGTTTGAGAACTACCCCAGAAATCGGGTTGCCATTATTCCATTTGTTTACTGATCTTGGAGATGTATAACTTTGTGCAAATAGTTTTAGGTTAAAGAATGGACTCTTGTAAGATCAAGTAAGCTTCATCTTTACTTGAATAATACATAAAAGATTTAAAGCGCTATGGGCTTTCCCTAAATCATGCTTATGCATATAGATCTATGCCCCAAAACTTGGCAGGTTGGTTGGTTTGCAGTTTCTTAGCCACTGTTTTGATCAAATCCATGTCCTTTTTGGTAAAGCTCGAAGTCGAAAACTTGGAAATTCTCTTTCAATCTCTCTGGTTTTGATTTCTTTGGAATGACAACTGTGTTCTGTTGAATTCCCCATTGGAGAACAATCTGAGCCATACTCCTGTTGTACTTCTTACCAAGATCTTGAGATAAGGAGGAACAAAAGTCATAAGTAATGTAAACTGGAAAGTAATGTAAATTGGAAAATAAAACATGACAACTAGTTCATTCTTAAACGATTTACCTTGAGAACTGGATCATTTAGACACGATACTGAACCAAACATTTCGGTATTGTCTGCAGCACCTCCCAGAGGAGTGTGGGCCGTGACATAAATTCCATGCCTTTAACAGAATTTCACAAGTGAATTGCGTAGGAAGTAAGGATTAGTCTCAATCTGATTCACAGGCTAAGCCAAACAATCTCTAGTTATAAACATGTTGTAGTTGCTGCAAAAAATTGTTTCTAGTATTAGACCACAATCGGAAAATGTACTTAATACGCTTAGAGTTTGTTTTATGTACATATGAAAGTCTAGACACTAAAATCTACAAGAGTGGACGTAAGAGCTGTCTTAAGTGTGTTGCTTCTTATATCATACATAGTAATTCAGATAGCCTACAGAATTCACATAAAATTTCAGAATATTGGCTGACATGATTTCAATGCCACGGACTAGACCCATGGAAGCCAAATCTTCCATTGCGTGCGAGGTAGTTTCCAAAGATACGGTTGTGTTTATATCCAACACTCCTCATCTAAAACACTAGAAGTTGTCCCCACTCCTCTCCTGCATTTATGTAAAGTAAACCAGAATGAGGAAAGAAAAAATAACGAGAACAGACATACATACGAGGGGAGCAAATTACTCCAGGTTCCATTTTCAATGACTAATACATTCAATCCAACATTGCTGCCACACCAATTTTTGCTTCAGATGTAAGGAATTTCCTTCACCAAAATTAGTACTTTCACTGATAATAATTTATGATAAGAATGCTAAAACTTTTCCTAACCAGATGATGTGGTATTTTTCATGCAATGCCAAAGCTCATGTGGCTTAACAATAATACTGATGCAGCATTCCCATATAACATGTTGCCATTAAAATTGGTTAGAAGTTCAAAAAGCAAAGAAAGCCGTAAAACGATGACAAAAGAGGAGGGAAGCACCGGTATGCTTCGTGGCTACAGGGAACTGAACAAGACACAAATCCAGATAATCTAGATGGAGCAAGTTCAGGCAATCCTTACAGGCCTCGGTGACATGTCCGTCGTCTGAATTCCAAAGCTGCAATTAAGATAGACACGAAAAGAAAAAGTTTCATAGACTGGATATTACAGAACATGCATTATAGTCTGCTAAAAACAATGAAAAATACTCTCAATTGCAAAATTAGACCGGACTTTATGGTGATGAAATGCTCTTTTCTCTTAACAAGCCCTGTCCAAAATGCCTCAGCAAGTGCCTCCCAAACTTGTGGTTCATTACTGTAGTATGCTGCAAGCAATATCAGATAAGTCAAACATTGTAACAACTTACACATGGTCTCATTCGGTATGAGTTTCATGGGAAAACTTCAAAATTATATATGAAAGAGGCGAAAAAAATGTGCACACTTCGGATGAGCGCTGTCGACTGGGTAACTAAGCTATTTAATTTGCAAAAAAATAAGTTTTAAGAACTAGTGCACTAATAGAAATCGGTTCTGCTGTTGTTGTCCACCACCTTGAATTAGAAATGTAGTTTTGGACTTTTAACTACCTTCCACCAGTAGTTTTTACCTCCTCCTCCTTAAAACCGCATCAAATCTTGCACGCTCTGTTTGGAACCTAAAGAGTACATGTGCTTGTTTGTATTAGATTTTACCATGCAAAGAAAAAGAATGTTTAAACTCAAGACTCATGAGAAGCTATATAAAAAGAACGCACCTTACTGATTGATGGAGTTTATGGAATATAATGATACAACTGGATACTACATTGTGACATAAATGTTCGGAACATGACGAATCTTGGGCCA
>JXTC01000016.1:1585782-1599008 GCA_002914845.1 Trema orientale | reverse complement strand
AGAAGGTTAAAGGTAAGTTTGTTTTCTTGTTGCGAGGCCTTATTTATTAAGTCGGGGTCGTTTTCTTAACCGCATAACTTGCTTCTGTTCCCAGGCCCAGGTGCTGGACCCTCGGCAAACCCATCTCCGGTCAAGAAGGAGTCGTCGTCCACTGATCCAGACCCAAGGTCCCTGCTGGTCGGTGTTTGGTGGTGTCCTCCGATGGTGAGTCTGGAGGTCAAGGATTTGTCACCCCAGGAGCAGACCCAGGCGATGAGTTGGAGGGTCTGTTCGTGTTTGGGGATGACGCCCCCGTGGCGCCTCCTTCAGGGACGGGTGGACCCGCGGCTCAGGAGACGCCAGCAATACAAATAAAGTATGGCAGCGGGTCGTCTTCGGGTCAGCCTGGGAGGCTTGCCGCTTCAGTCCCTCCAGCTGCTGGCTCTGAGTCAAGGGCTAGCACGGGGTCTGGTTCTGCTCGCTCCCGTGCAGAGATCACGGACCTGAGCAGGGGGGCCCTCAGGCTCAAGTCCCTCCTGTTTTACCCCCCGTGGGTTCCTCTAAAACGGGGTCGTGAAGCTGACCCATCCAAAGGGGAGGAGGGTCTGCTGGCGAAGAAGGGCAAAACCGCTCCGCCTCTGAGCAGCGACGACGACGACGGGGCTACCCTGACCGTTCTGAGGAGGAGGAGGTCTGTGCGCAGCGGACCTTCCGAGCGCCCTGGTCAAGAGAAGAACGAAAAATCACAAGCTAGCGAGTCTGCTCCGTAGGTGATTGGCGGGGTCGCCGAGGTGGCAACAGCTACGGATGCTTCGGCCACAAGGGGCGTGTCTGCCCCGGTTGCTGCCGGCAACGCATCGCCCACCCCTGTGCCGTCTCCTGCTGCCCCCATCCCCCCACTTCCGGAGCGTCGAGGGATGCTGCCGAAGTGCCCTTGGCAGAATGGGGAGTCCTCGCAATTGGCAGGGTGGAAACGCGTTCCACAGACGCGAAGGATGCCCGGGGAGAAAGTTCAGCCGTTGAGTTCGAGCTGGAGGCGCTCTCCCTGGGGAACGTGGGTGCTGTCGCTAGCCGCTGTGTCACACAGGTCTGGGCCGTCTAACTCTTCTTTTCACAGCTGTGGTATGTTTGATGACCACTGACTTCCTATTTTTATATTCTGCAGCTAGCCGCTGTCCAGTCTTTCTACTCCTCTCATGTAGCAGAGCTGACGAGGCAGTTGGGCACGAAGGCAGCGGCGGCAGAGTAGAGCGAGGTCACCCTTAACGCGCTTAGGGCTGACTTCGGCTTATTCAGGAGCTTGGAGGAGGCCCGGGTCAGTACTGCGGTGGCCCATGCCTTGAGCACCGAGAGAGCTGGTCGCAAAGTGCTGGCCGGCAAATTGGCTGAGGCGGAGGAGAGGCTCAAATCTCTTGAAGCAGAGATCCCAGGTCCGTGCTCAGGCCGAGCTCACGGGTCTGGCTCAGGTCGAGGCCAAGCTTAAGGAGCAAGAGGGGCTGAGTGCCATAGCTGAGATGGGGCTTGCTGTCGTAGCCCGAGACAGCGCCATTAATGATGCTAAGGAGGCGAGGAAGGCAGAGGCGCAAGCGAAGCTGGAGGCACACTCTCTACAGTGCAGGCTCAATCGGTCTAACGAGGTAATTAGTTGCATGCATTTGGAGCATCATGAGTTACTGAGAGCTCATGTTGAGCTGATCCGTTTGCGCCGCGAAGAGCTAGCCGGTATTAACAACCTTTTGGCTGATTTGTCGTAGCGTCAGGCAGAGCTCAGGTTGGCGGTGCTGAAGGACAGGCTGGCGGACGCCGACAAGCTGAAGACGAGGTACCAGAGCCAGGTAGACGTCCTTTCTGCCGAGAGTTATAGGTCTAGCTGGGAGAACCGAGAATTCGAGGGCCACCCAGAAGTGGTGACGCCAGACCAATTCGACGAGCAGAAGGGGGTCGAGAGGGACCATTACTCTGTCGGGTATTACATGCAGCAACTGGGGGATGAAATCAACATCGTATACCCCGCTGATGTGTTGAAGATGCTCAACGAAGAGAAGGGTGGGTCCTCCACGTCCGCCGGCATCAGCAAGGAGCTGAGCTGACCACGAGCCGACCTGAGGCTCCAGCCGGCCTCGGTACGTCGCTGGGGGGAGAGCCAGGCGCCGTTATCCTCTCCAGCGACGAGTCCGAGCCTGAGATGCCACATCGTGCCGAAGCCGGTCCAAGTGCCGAAGCTGGCATTCCTCCCTCTGGCGAAGGTAAATAAGGGTTCTTGCTCCTTTGTACATATGTAAAAGTAGGAATTGTATAGTGCACAGTCGGCATTCTTTGTAAGCATCTATTTTAGTAATGAAAACGATATATTCCTCTTATATTTATTCTTTTTTTTTGTTTCCTGTTGCCTGTATTCGTGGTCAGGGTCGAGTATCATATACGATAACATTCCCCTATCGGCAGTTCGGCCGACTTCTGGGTCTGGCCCAATCGTATATGATTTGGAGTTGTTAGTAAACCCTCTTCGTGCTATGATTGATAAGATTAACTCCAGAAATCGGGATGTGAGCTCTGGCTCTTCCAGTGCTGAAGATGTGTAATCGCTGTTATGACTTGTCTTAGTAGGATTTGATCTGCGCGTGTGGCTGAACTTCTCCGACCCCAAGTGGAATCGTGCTAGGAGTCAACTACAAGGATTGGTTGATTCCTGCTTAGACCCATCGTTGCAAAGGAGGAGGCCCGGGCTTGGCTCGTATCGGGAGCAGACAGGGCACTATCGCTCCGACGTGTCTCTGCGCCTTCGCCCGAAGCCTGCCAATAAATAGTGAGCGGTTTTGTATTCTGTGATATAAATATTAATAACAGAATTTGATTTTGATTTTTCAAATTGTGTTAATGAGATCGTGCACAATTGTTATTTATGTCGTGTTACTGACACGGGTCTGCTTCCAGCGGGCAGACACAGTGGGGTCTTCCTCCAATGGGTAGACCCTGGCTGTGTCGTTCCTCGATTACTGACACGGGTCTGCTTCCAACGGGCAGATCCAGTGGGGTCATCGGCTAGCATTTCTATTGCGCGACGTGATACCTGTAGTACGATATTTAGGTGAGGTCTGCTGGCAAGAATTCTATTGCTCAGCTTGTTCCTCTTCGTACATTTTCTCGGGCCATCGGTAAGCATTTTATTGCACGACTTGATACCCATAGTACGATATTTAGGTGAGGTCTGCTGGCAAGAATTCTATTGCTCAGCTTGTTCCTCTTCGTATGTTTTCTCGGGCCGTCGGCAAGCATTTTATTGCACGACTTGATACCCATAGTACGATATTTAGGTGAGGTCTGCTGGCAAGAATTCTATTACTCAGCTTGTTCCTTTTCGTACGTTTTCTCGAGCCATCGGCAAGCATTTTATTGCACGACTTGATACCCATAGTACGATATTTAGGTGGGGTCTGCTGGCAAGAATTCTATTGCTCAGCTTGTTCCTCTTCGTACGTTTTCTCGGGTCGTCGGCAAGCATTTTATTGCACGACTTGATTCTCATAGTACGATATTTTAGGTGAATGAGACGGGAGGGGTCTGGTTATCTTTGCCCAGACCCTCGAGAGTAACGAATTAGTTAGCAAATCCACATAGCTGACAGCTTAACCTGTCTCAAAGTGAGTCTATTCAATATAAAAATGTTTACACATGGCTCATACATAATATTTTTTTAAGTGCTGGGCATTCCATGTGTTGGATAGGGTCTTCCCCGTCTTGAGTTCTTTCAGGACATATGCGCCACTGTTCAACGCCTTGATTACCTCGTAGGGTCCGACCTAGTTAGGATCTAGCTTCGAAGAATTCCCAGTTTTGACTTTCAGGACCCAATCCCCGGTGCTAAACCTGCGAGCGTTGACTTTCTTCGCGTAATAAGATTTGGCTCATTGATGGTAGGAGACTAGGTGAATTAGAGCCACATTCCTCGTCTCTTCAAGGAGGTCTGTGTTATAGCCGAGCTGCTGTTCGTTTAGCGGGGCGTTTTCCACCACTTCTGAGCGAAGGGTCGGGAGGCCAATTTTAGTCGGGAATACAGCCTCTGACCCATAGACCATGGCGAAGGGGGTCCTCCCTGTTGACCTGCGTTCTGTGGTTCGGTGGGCCCATACGACGCCCGGCAGTTCTTCCAACCACTTTCCTTTGGCTTCTTGCAGGTTCTTCTTGATGTTGCCAAAGATAGCTTTATTCGTCGCCTCTGCTTGGCCGTTCCCCTGGGGGTAGCTCACGGATGAGAAGCTGAGTCTTATGCCATATAGGTCGCATAGTTCCTTGAGCTTGGCATTTTGGAACTGTGTGCTGTGGTCGGCATGTAGCTCTTTCAGAATCCCATATCGGCAGATGATATTCTTCCAGATAAAGTTAATAATGTCTGCTTTATTGATCGTTGC
This sequence comes from Trema orientale, assembly GCA_002914845.1. Taxonomy (NCBI): domain Eukaryota; kingdom Viridiplantae; phylum Streptophyta; class Magnoliopsida; order Rosales; family Cannabaceae; genus Trema; species Trema orientale. The sequence goes on along the minus strand of JXTC01000016.1, from coordinate 1,594,620 downwards.
GTAGGCCTCAGCTTCCACCCATTTTGTGAAATAGTCGGTAGCCAGAAGGACGTACCTCTTTTCACCGGGGCTTCTCGAGAGTTCTCCAACGATATCCAGACCCCATTTTGTAAAGGGCCAGGCGGTAGTGTTCGAATGGAGCTCTTCCGCGGGTTGGTGTTTCAGGGGGACGAACCTTTGGCACTTATCGCATCTCTTGACGAACTGGGTAGCCTCGGTCATCATGTAGGGCCAGAAGTATCCGGCCGTCAGGGCCTTGTGGGCGAAGTTCCGTCCTCCAGAATGGTTGCCACAGACTCCTTCGTGAATTTCCTCCATTAGTCTTTGTGCCTCTACGGGACCAACGCACCTTAACATTGGTCCCATCGTTGACCTCCTGTACAGTTGGCTTCCGACCATTGAGTAATGGGTAGCTTTTAATCTGATTGATCTCGCTTCTTGGGGGTTTGGCGGTAGCCGTCCTGACACTAAGTACTGGGTGATAGGCCCCATCCAGCCTTCATTTTCAGAATCGATAGCAAACACATGGCGCACGGGGTTGGGGCCGGTCGCGTACTCGTTCTCCAAGAGAATCTCTGTGTATTCGGTTGTCCCCCCTACCGAGGCGCTTTTGGCTAGCTCGTCAGCTTTCAGGTTCACCTCCCTGGGTATCTTCTCAATATCGAATTTGCTAAAGCGGGCTTGTGCTCCCATTACCTTGGAGTAGTACTTATGCAACCTCGGCTCTTTCACTTCGAAGTCTCCTCTAACTTGGCCCACGATCACCTGCGAGTCGGACTTTACTGAGATGCTTTCCACCCCGAAGTGCAGGGCTAGCTCGAGGCCTTGGAGGAGTGCTTCGTACTCTGCCTCGTTGTTCGTAGCCTGAAAGCCAAGTCTCAAAGCCTTTTCTATTTTGAGGCCCGTTGGGGTCTGTGAGACTATCCTGATGCCAGACCCCGAGGTGTTCATGGATCCGTCGGTATACAGGAACCAGGTCAGAAGGTTATGGGTCAGAGGTATCTGCGGCTGGTCGTGCGGTTCATCGAAAGACTGAATTTCTACTAGGAAATCTGCCACGACCTGCCCTTTCTTTGCCACTCGAGGCTGGTACTCAATATCGTAGATTCCCAGCTCGATGGCCCATTTGGTTAACCGCCCTGACAGGTCGGGCTTGGCCAAAATCTATCGGATGGGGAAATCCGTGTACACCATGACCGAGTGTGCTTCGAAATATTGCCTTAGCCTTTTTTTGGCGTTGACCAGGGCGAGGACCAACTTCTCTGCCATGCTGTATCGTGTTTCTGCGTCAAGCAACTGTATAGAACACTGGCTTTTGCTTGCCGCCTTCCTCTATGAACAGCACGGCGCTGATTGCTACTTCAGACACGGCCAGATATGCATACAGACGCTGCCTTCCGCAGGAGAGGCTAAGATCGGCGGGTGACTCAGGTACTGTTTGAGTTCTGTTAGCGCCTTGTCCTGCTCTTCCCCCCAGGTGACTGGGGAGCTTTTCCTTATATACTGGAAGAAGGGCTTGCATCAGTCGGACATTTTGGAGACGAACCGGCTGAGCGCGGCTATCTTTCCAGTTAGGTGCTGGACATCCCTTACGGTTGAGGGCCTTTGTATTTCTACGATTGAAGACAACTGGGTCGGATTGGCCTCAATCCCCCTTCTGCTCACGATGTGCCCCAGGAATTGGCCCGAGGACACACCGAAAGTGCACTTCTTGGGGTTCAGACGCATTTTGTAGTGTCTCAAAATTCAGAAACATTCGTCTATATGCTCCAGGTGCTCCGAGGCCTCTTTGCTTTTTACGACCATGTCATCGATGTATACCTCCATCGTCTTCCCTAACAATTCGGCGAACATCTTGTTCATGAGCCTCTGGTAGGTCGCCCCTGTATTTTTCAGACCAAAAGGCATGTGCTTGTAACAGTACAGGCCTCGTTCCGTGATGAACGCTATATGGATTTGGTCTTCCTCGTGCAGGGGAATTTGGTTGTATCCAGAGTATGCATCCAGGAAACTCATCCTTTCGAAACCCGCTGTCACATCAACCATTTGGTCAATCTTTGGTAGAGGGATACTGTCCTTGGGGCAGGCCTTGTTCAGGTTAGTGAAATTTATGCAGGTCCGATCGTCCCCGTTCTTCTTTTTCACCACAACTGGGTTGGAAACCCAACGAGGGTATATGCAGTCTATGATCAGGTCGTTCTCTAATAGCTTCTCGACCTCCTTGTTGATGGCCTTATTTTTCTCTGGCGCGAACTTTCTAGGCTTCTCTCTGACGGGAGGGAAGTTTGGGTCTATATTTAAGCGGTGGCAGGCGTGCATGGGGTCTATTCCGGGCATGTCATCGTGGGACCACGCGAAGACGTCCTTGTTCTATTTAAGCACTTCTACTAGCTTCTCCTTTTCTGGCTCGGACAAAAGGGCCCCAATTAGGACGACTCTCTCTGGCTCTGATTTTTCCAGAGGGACCGCTGCCAGTTCCTCAATCGTGGTGTCTGGTTCGTCAGACTCCTCTTCGATTTTCCTTAAGTACGCAGGCAGGCGGTCCTTTGATTACTACTTGTCCTCCGCCGAGGCGTTCACGCCTCCGTCTGCGCCCTTCAAAGCGGTTGAGAAGCATCTCCTCGCAGAGGTCTAATCTCCCCTGATGTCTATCGTGTAAGTACCGTCCTTCGATTGGCACCTCAGGACCTGATGCAGGGTGGACGCAACACCATGCATGGAGTGGATCCATCCCCTTCCCATGATGGCATTGAATAAGGACTGGCAAACGATGACGACGAAATCAACATCTAGGCATCTTTCGATGGCACACACCTTCAAAGTCGCGATACCTAAGGGGCTTACCTTGCTGCTGTTGAAGGCGAACAACGGTTGGTAGGTCGGCCTTAGCGTGCTTCGGTTCAGACCCATGTTCTCAAAAGTGCCGAGGAACAGTACGTCGACGCTACTTCCGCCATCGACCAAGACTCTTCCTACCATTGAGGAGTCGATCTATAGCCTTACCACCAGGGGGTCATCGTGGGGCAAGCGTACCATGGCCAAATCCTGCTGGGTAAAAGCGATGGGAGTGGTTGAGGCGTAGCTCTCCTCTGTTGTTAGGTGATTCACGGAGTGCCCCAGGCCCATCAAGCGCTTCGCCCTCCCCTCGGCTCTTTTCTGGTCTGTCTCCTTTTTTTTCCGATTTTTGTTCAGCTCTGGTCTGCCTACGATTACCGGAACTATCCTCAAGGTTTGCTGCTCTCCTGTTCCGGAGGCTTGGGTCTGCTTGTCTTTATCCTGTCCAGTGGTGACCCCTTTGGCTTAGCCTCCACCTGTCTTCACGTACTGCTTTAACTTGCCTGCCTGGATCGCCATCATCACCTGCGCGTAAAGGTTACGGCAGTGGTCGGTGTCGTGCCTGTGGTCCCTGTGGAATTGGCAGTACCTATTCTTATTCTTCATGTGATCGGGGATGCTGGACTTCGGGGGGTCTTTAAAAATGCCCTTGTCTTTGTTTTGGAGGAAAATTACGTCGATCATCGCATTGAGCTCGAACTTGGGTAATGGGTCTTTAAATGCCCTCTTTTTTTTGCCAGTCTCCTGGTTAACTTGGCTAGGGGGCGCCTTTGGCGTCATCTCCTGAGCTGGCGCGGGCCTCTTCGTTCCCTGGGCAGTCGGGGTCTGCACCGGCATGGTTAAGATTGCTGCAGAGGCTTTGGGTGCTTTCTGGTGGCTTTCTAGCACTCTGAAGACCCCTTCGGATTTCGCCTGGACGTCAGCCATGTCGTACGGCAGGTTCAGGAGTAGGTGGTCAGACAACATGGAGCCTGGTTGAAGTCCTCTGACGAAGGAGCTCGCGGCTTGGATTGTGTCGGTGTCGTGTATTAGGGACATCATGTCTAAGAAACGAACAAGTAGTCCCTCGGGGACTCGGCCGCAGACTGCTCCATCCAGTCCAGGTCTCACATCGTCTTCTGTTGCCTCCTGGCGTTCGCGTACTGCTTCAGGAACATCTTGTAAAAATCTTCGAATCCATTTATGGACCTTTCTGGAAGCTGTCTGAACCATGATAGAGCTGGTCTTGCCAGGGTAGTGGAGAAAACTTTGCAGATCACTGCTTCGTTTCTGGTCTCCAGGGCCATCTTTTGCTGGAATTGGTATATGTGGTTGAGGGGGTCAGTCTTTCCTTCGAACAGCTTGATGGTCGGAGTCGTGAAGTCCTTCGATTTGGGTTCTAGTTGAATCCAATCGGGGAAGGCCGTTCGATTGATCCCGTGCACGGCCTACTCTGCCAGGTCGGCAGGGGTCTGGCCGTGATGGGCACCGAATCTCCGGCTCAGTTCTACTACTATTTCCCACTTCCAGTCTGGGAACGCGTCTTCGGGGCCTCTAGGGCGTTGTCTATCTGTCATGGCCCCTGCCCGGGGGGGCTTCGTATGGCTCTGTTGCTCCTCGCGTGCCGCTGGCTCGGAAGAGGCAGGGAATTCTCTACCGGATGGGTTGTACTGCCTCCGAGCCCCTTGTTGGACCTCTTCGTCGAAATCATCCCTACGCTTGCTCCTTGCCTTGCTGCCCAGAAGTCCTTTGAGGTGAACATTATCCCTGCGGATCTCTGCGACCTCCTCTCTCAGCCCCAGGACGGCCTCGTAGGCCATTTCCGCTTTTTTGTTTGCTTCTGTTAGGGCGGCAAGCATTTGGTCTAGCTTTTGTTCCATGCTGGGCCGTTCCTCTTGGAATCTTTCTTCTACCTCAGGCCGTGCGCTCCTCGTCGTCATCCTCGAGGGTGCCATTCGCACTCGTATGGATTTTTGTTCGGGAAGGAGGCTATTGCAAAGTTTTTACTCCTTTCCCACAGATGTCGCTAAACTGTTAGCATGATTCTTACCAACTGTCACGTGTCTCTGCTGCCTCGGATTACTGCTAACTCCAAGTTGAATTAGGGGAGACGGGGGTCGGCACCTGCAAAGACTCTCCGATGCTTAAGTTAGATATATGTTCTGCAGAGGGGATTAAGTAATCTCTTTTTTTTTGTAAAACCTTTTTTTTTGTTTAAAGGATACGGGTTGTATTTATATTCCCGGGATCGGAGTACTGTTGGTTCGTAATTCCAGAATCAAGTACCCTTCCTCATTATGACTCGAACCGAAAATCACGGGCCAAAGTTGTCGCAATTTCTTCTAATTGATGTGACCTAACCCCTGCTGCCGCCCCCCTGTCTTGAGCTCGACAGGAAGGGAACTTGACAACCCGTCGTTCTGTCAGGACATCCGGCTCGATGCGCACACCTACCCAGGATCGTATTAAATGCACTGTCTGGGTCTAGAACTATGCGCTGTCACAGTGGTCTTCCGACGGAAGACCCTTAATGTTTCCGACCCTCAGTTGTCGGGGTAAGGGTCTGGTTGGGCCGAACCCATCCAGGGTCTGGGATAGATTCGGCCTTGGCCCACGACAACTTGCAGGAAGCCTAATTATGTCATGTGCGAACTACATGACCCTTAAGTGATCTTCCCGTATACATGTCACACGGCGGATTTCATACCATCTGTTTTGCCGTTTATTTGGCCACGTGGCATAAGGTCCGAAAGTGGGCCCAACAAGCAAATATTGAATTGAATAAGAAAATGAGTTCTCGAAGTTCGACACAGCCGATACTTCTCCAGCTAGTAGATCGACGATGAAGTGGTTCTCCATCAAGGCCTAGTGTACATGGAACTCTCTGTGCATTTTTACAATTCTTGCACAATACTCACATAAGTTGCCTTGGCCTAATTAAAACTCGAAAGAGCTATAGTTATTCCATCTATTTTGACAAGTTTCTATCTACATTGTACTGGAGTCAAAACTTTTTTTTTTTTTCAGGAGGAACGTACGCAAAACAATTTTTATTAGATACAATAATAACCCAAGAAATAGTGACTTCCTAAAAAATGTACATCAAAATACAAAACTAGCCGCTAATGTGACTTTAATGTTTTTCTTTTTCAAAAAAAAAAATATGAAAAATAAAAATTACCTTTAAGAATTTATCTAAAATATTTTGTCTTTTATTTTTGCTTTCATTTTATTCCTATTGAGATTTATGGACTTTGTGATTTTTTTCTCAATCCTGCTTATTTTCGTCAATTTTTGGTTTTGAAAATTGAATGAAATATTTTCAAAAATAAAAAGAAAAAAAATCGGATGGAATGGGCTTTCAACCCATTTAGTTTAGGAAAAGCTTTCCATATATGTAACTGAATTACAAATAGAATGAGCTTTATTATCTTCAAAATCAAACTAAATACTTGTATGGGCTTGGGTTTACCTGAGATTTACCATTAAAAAATAAAAAGTATTACACAAATACGGTACTATGGAAAGAATTAGTTTTCATACGGTGTAGAATTGGTAGTTTTGAAAAAAAAAAATGAGACTAAAAGACGCGGTGGTACTATCGTAATTAAAGTCATCTTTTTAATAATTGCTTTTTATATTAAAATGGTTAGTTAGTATCAAGGAAATTTTTATGGCATAGTGGTTGGCTTTCATTTATTGTTCTCCCTTCCCTCCCAAGTTCGAGACCCAATGACCATTTTTTTTTTACTCATTTCTACTTTTTTTCCTCATTAACCTTAATCCTCCCTTTTTTCTATTTTAAAATTTTCTTTTTCTGTTTCACTTTTTTTTTTTAAATGAAAGAAGAACAATGAGATTTGAATTTTGTTTCTTTTTTTTCTTTCCCTATTTTACCTTTTTTTTAATGGTTAATGCAAAATTAATTAATAGTTACTCCAGTCTTGTGATTGATTGGTTACCATCAACCAGTTTAGTTACTCGTTATTTCGGTCATGAGTTACTAAAAATCAACTAATTACTAATTACTAATTTAGTTACTAGTTACTAGAGTGGTAACAAGATTGGGTACCAAATTAGTTATTATATTGGTTACTAGTTTCTAGTTACTACTGCCAATTTAGTTACTGGATTCTATTTATCACTACCAATTCAGTAATGGGTTTCTAGTTACTATTACCGATTTGGTTACTGATTATAGATTTCTAGTTATTACTACTAATTTCGAGTTATTGGTTACTGATTTCGTTACTAGTTATTAGTAACCGATTAAGTTACCACTAGTCAATCCGGTTACTAGTTACCCATTTAGTTACTAGTTTCTAGACAATCTGGTTATTGAAAACCAATAACTAATTTAGTTACCAGTTACTAATTTTGTTACTTTTTGGTTACCATTTACCAATAACTAATCTAGTTACAAGTTACCAATTTGGTTACTAATTACTAGAATGGTAACAAAGTTGGGTACCAGACTAGTTATCATATTGGTTACTAGTTTCTAGTTACCACTGCTAATTTGGTTACTATATTCTGTTTATCACTACCAATTCGGTAACGGGTTTCTAGTTACCATTATCGATTTGGTTACTGATTATAAAGTTTTAGTTGCTACTACTAATTTTTAGTTACTGGTTACCGATTTTTTTACTAGTTGTTAGTAACCAATTAAGTTACTAGTAGCCAATTTGGTTACTAGTTNTGTGATTGATTGGTTACCATTAACCAGTTTAGTTACTTATTATTTCAGTTATGAGTTACTAAAAACCAACTAATTACTAATTACCAATTACTAGAGTGGTAACAAGATTGGGTACTGGATTAGTTATCATATTGGTTACTAGTTTCTAGTTACCACTGCCAATTTAGTTATTGGATTCTGTTTATCACTACCAATTCAATAACAAGTTTCTAGTTACTATTACCGATTTGGTTACTGATTATAGATTTTTCATGATTCTTAAAAAATAAAGATATGAAAAGTAGTGCATTTTGTATTTTTTTTTTTTTTAAAAGAGAGAGAGTAGTCTTTTCTTATCTCTGAAAGGGGGAAACAAAAACTTAAATGGAAAAATAAAAAGATATAGAATGAAATAATTTTTTTTTTTTTAAAAAAAGAACGAAGGAGTAGGGTCAATAAAAAATATAGAAATGGGAAAAGTTGAATAAACTAAAAATAAAAAGTCCTTGAACAGAAAAAATGAGAATGAATGGTTTGAAAATACGTATGTTATGTCATTCTGATATCTATACCACAAAATCATTTTATGTTTTAAGTTCCTTTTATATATAGATATAAGCTAATACGTTGTTGCATCCCGCTTTTTAAAAATACCGGCCGCATGCTGTATGAGAGCTTATTCTTTTGATTTACCGTATATATGTAATTTTTTTTTTCTTTCTACCGTAAAAGCCATAAATCCTCTATGGGCTTTCCTTAGGAATAATAATTCCATTCCTAAGCCCATTCACCCCAACCAAGCCCATTCAACCAAACCAAATGCCACCTAAGTGTGGTTCTTTCTGTCATTTAAGTCTCAAGATGAGAATCCTCAAATTGTTACAAACATATATATATATATATACTGGACAAAAACATTGCATATGATATTGTGCACTGACCCCCAGATAATAACAGGCTAACATCACGTGATTACTTTAATACTCCAACTTTTATCCTTTGACATGATCTTATACTCATACGAGTTATGAGATAAGGCTTAGAAAGATTTATTTATTTATTTATTTTTTTAACGACACGCCCTCTATTTTTTTTTTTACCATTATTGATCCTATCAATTACTACTGCTTTTTTCTTTCCTTTAAATAAAAGCTGCATCCCACGATTTTTCCTCTAACTAATTTAAACACTCTTTTTAGATTATGTTTGGTTTATTGGAATAAATAGGAATAGCAATAGGAATCGTAATTGAATAGAATTGGAATGGGAATAAGAATGATATTCCATTGTTTGGTTGATATAGTAGAATGGAATGGAATAAATATTATATTGACCAAAATATC
>JXTC01000016.1:1572319-1585094 GCA_002914845.1 Trema orientale | reverse complement strand
AATCTGCTCCACACTCCTGTTGTATTCCTTACCGCAAGATCCTAAGATAAGGAGGAGGAACAAAAGTCATAAGTAATGCAACTTGGAATATAAAACTTGACAACTAGTTCAATATTCTTAAAGGATTATCTTACGTTGAGAACTTGATCATCAAGACACGAAACTGAACCAAACATTTCCGTATTGGCTTCAGCACCTTCCAGAGGAGTGTTGGCCGTCACACATATCCCATGAATTTTGACAGAATTTCTCAAGAGAATGAAGTGAGGATGAGTTTCAATCTGATTCACAGCTGGCTTAATTTTCAACTAAGCTAAGCAATCTTTGATTAGAAACATGTAGTTGCTGCAGAAAATTGTTTCTCGTATTAGACCACAATCAGAAAATGTACAGATATATATGCTGGAATTTTTTTTATTTTTTATTTTTTATGTAGTCTAGACACTAAAATCTATAAGAGTGTATGTAAAAGCTGTCTTAATGAATTGCTACTTATATCATACATAGTAATTCAGATGGCTTAGAGAATTCACATAACATTTCAGAATATTGGCTCACCTGATTCCAATGCCACGGACTAGACCCATGGAAACCAGATCTTCCATAGGTATGGTGTCTATGTCCAATAAATTATCCTCATCTAAAACACCAATAATTGTACCAACTCCTGCATGGATGTAAAGTAAAACCAGAATAAGGAGCCAAATTACCCCAAGTTAGTTCCATTTTTCAGTGACTAATACATTCAATTCAGCATCTTCATCAAAATTAATAATTCTTCCCCTGATGGTAATTTATGAATAATAATGCTAACAAATTTTCCTAACCAATTGATGTGGCATTTGTCGTGCAATGCCAAAACTCATGTAGCTTAATTAATAATAATACCGATGCAGCATTCCTATTTATATAACATGTTGCCATTAAAATTGGATAGCAGTTCAAAAAGCAAAGAAAGTCGTAAAACGATGAAAAAAGAGGAGGGAAGCACCACTATGCCTTGTGGCTACATGGAAGTGATCCGAGACACAAATCCAAATAATCTAGTTGGGGCTTCTTCAGGCTATCCTTACCAGCCTCAGTATGCATTAAAGTCGGCCAAAGCAAATGAAAGTATTCTCAATTGGAAAATAAACCGGCCTTGGCGGTAATAAAACCTCCTCTCTCTCTTAACGCAAGCCCTGTTCGAAACGCCTCAGCAAGTGCCTCTCCAACTTCTGGTTCATTAAGGTATATGGTTGCTGGCAACATCAGATAGTCAAACTTTGTAATAGTTACTGCATATATGCTTCAGTAAAGGTCACATTTGGCATGAGTTTAATGGGAAAACTTCAAATTTATACATAAAAGAGGTGAAACACATTAGGGAGTACAATGATATAAGAGCAAGGACTTTCGACTACCTTCAATTTGATATCTTGCGAAACACATTATGTTTAGAATATAAATAAGTAGAGATGATATATAAGTAGTGTCCATGTAATATTTAATTACCAAGGAATTAATAACCTTCATGACCGTCCCCCATGTGTGCTTTCTTTTTCCTTAAAACTGCATCAAATCTGGCACGCTCTGCTTGGAACCTGAAGAGTAAATGTGCTTGTTTGTATTAGATTTTACCATGCAAAGAAAAAGAACGTTTGAACTCAAGACTCATGAGAAGCTATATAAAAAGAACGCACCTTACTAATCGATTGATGGAGTTTATGGAATATAATGATACAACTGGATACTACATTGTGACGTAAATGTTTGGAACATGACGAATCTTGGGCCAGTCCCTTCCAGTCTCCTTTTTACAAGATTCACACATAGCCTGAGAACCAGAGATTGACAAATACTCTAATGGCGTGGACTCGAGGAAGTCAGGCAGTGATTCCAGACTAGAGCAATCTCTTAGAGTCAGGGATTGAAGACGAGGCATTATCTTCAGAGGACAGTTCACGGTCCAGCCAGGCACTCCATCCCATTCTCGTAACGACTGCGCTCTTTCGAAGAAGATCTCTTTTAGTTTTGGAAACAATATTGTACCCGGTACCATCTTTNATGTTTAGAATATAAATAAGTAGAGATGATATATAAGTAGTGTCCATGTAATATTTAATTACCAAGGAATTAATAACCTTCATGACCGTCCCCCATGTGTGCTTTCTTTTTCCTTAAAACTGCATCAAATCTGGCACGCTCTGCTTGGAACCTGAAGAGTAAATGTGCTTGTTTGTATTAGATTTTACCATGCAAAGAAAAAGAACGTTTGAACTCAAGACTCATGAGAAGCTATATAAAAAGAACGCACCTTACTAATCGATTGATGGAGTTTATGGAATATAATGATACAACTGGATACTACATTGTGACGTAAATGTTTGGAACATGACGAATCTTGGGCCAGTCCCTTCCAGTCTCCTTTTTACAAGATTCACACATAGCCTGAGAACCAGAGATTGACAAATACTCTAATGGCGTGGACTCGAGGAAGTCAGGCAGTGATTCCAGACTAGAGCAATCTCTTAGAGTCAGGGATTGAAGACGAGGCATTATCTTCAGAGGAAAGTTCACGGTCCAGCCAGGCACTCCATCCCATTCTCGTAACGACTGCGCTCTTTCGAAGAAGATCTCTTTTAGTTTCGGAAACAATATTGTACCCGGTACCATCTTTAATTGGCTGTCAACCATTTCTACTCCCAAAAATTCAGGTCCCAACCTTTTCAAACTACTCGATCGGCCTATAACAAGCTCTTCAAGGCTTTGGAGTTTCCCCAAATTAGGTAAAGACTCGTAGTGGCTTCTTCTTAAGTGTAACTTCTTTAGATTGACCAACGACGTCATCCAACTCGGGGAAATGGATGGACCGCGGTAGTAAGAAATGAGCAGAGATGTTAGGTTCGGATGCGGTTTTAAGGCTTCAAGAACATCTGTATGAGTTTGACCCCCCTCTGTATCATCGTCCCTAAAAAAGAGAGACAAGTCGACAAGAGCAGTTTTATTTTGAAGTTGAGCTTCCCTAGCCTCATCTAAGTGCTCTTTTGTGCCCAGGTTTGTCAAAAAAATATCGCGGAGACAATTCAAGTTTCCAAAATCTCGTAGCTGAAAGTATTGGTCGTCCGACCCACAAGGTATCCTCTTCAACGTTTGAAGGCTCGTACATCTACCAATTCCCTTTGGCCACCTTAGACGTCCATAGTCGGCATAAAGATACCTCAAGTGGATCAATTTTCCTACCTCTTCAGGTAACCTTGTAACCCGACATTGGAAAAGCCTCAATGTTTGAAGATTGAGCAAATTACCGATTGCTGGAGGCAATTCGAATTCAAGACCAATATCAAATAAGTTGAGATATCTCAAATGTATCAAGTCACCAATATTTGTTGGGAGTTCCATCAAGGATCCGCTCAAACTTAACATTCTGAGATGTTTTAAGTCTAAGAACTGATTCGGAACTATCTTTGTACTAGAGTGATCAATAGGTAAATAGTGTTGGAGCATGAGGGAGTGCAAACTTTTACTATTCGAAATTGAGAAAGTTGGAATGCTGATTGTTTCTGAAATTATTGATAAGTTCATATGACGAGCTTTCAGATCCATATTTTGTTTGGCATTATTCAGTGATACTGACACTATTGAGAATTCATTCAGCGTGAGAAACTGAGCGAAATCATGTACTATATCATGCATCTGGCATGTCTTAACACTCCCATCGTCGTTATAAGAAAAATCTTGAAAAAATGATCGCATTGCTAAGTTCTTGAAACATTTCTGACCTATTACTTCTGCCTCCTCATTGGTATTCATCTGAAAATAACCTTGCGCCATCCATTGTTGGATCAAGTCCTCCCGATCCATCCCGTAATCTTTTGGGAAGATGGCACAATAAGAGAAGCAATTCTTTTCGGCATGAGGGAGATCGTAATAACTCAACAGCAATGGATAGAAAAGATCCTCCTTCACGTTGTCTAAGTTCCATATATCACTTTGTAATATCCATGGCCACTCATCAGTCTCCTTTAAACGCATAAGACTTCCCAGGGTCTTCGCGGCGAGAGGCAGTCCATCACACTTACGCGCGATTGCCCTACTAATTTCTTCAAAATCTTTTCGTACTTCATTTGTCTTTTCAAAAAATGCTATTTCACATAATAGTGACCAACAATCTTCTTCAGATAATTTGTTCATACAAATCATGTGTGTACTTCCAATCATCCTAACAACTTCCTCTTTTCGTGTTGTTACAACCACCCTACTTCCGACAGCACCAAGCGTGGTAAGAGTCTGCTTTAGTGGATCCCACTCTATATTTGGAATGGTCCACACATCATCAAGGACCAGAAGAAACTTCTTGTCTTTGATAGAATCACGAAACTTTTGCGTTAATGCTTCTGACCCTAGGTGAGTTAGGGTCTGATCACTTAGTTGTTCAGTGATTTCTTTGGCAATTTTGAGGAAAGAAAATTGGTCTGAAACACAAACCCAAATTCTTTGTTGACCCTCAAAATGAGCCTTAACCTGATCATCATTATAAACATTTCTAGCCAAAGTAGTCTTTCCAATCCCTCCCATCCCAACAATGGGGATGATTCGGAGTTCCTTGTCGGTTATTGGGTTGCTCCCACTCAACACTAACTGATCAATTAGAATATTCTTATAGCCATCTTGACCATAAACCACAGGCACATCTAAGATGGAGGTAGTTTCTGGTCGCCTAGGTTCAATAAAATCTCCCGTTATCCTAAAATTGAACCTATCTTTTCTAGTGTTGATCTCCTCTAAGTTTACATTTAGGCTTTTGACCTTATTAGCTATGTCAAGCCGGTGAGTGATCACTCGAGGACTTAGTTTGCTACGATGAAAACAAGAGAAGAGGAGGGAAAGGCGAACCTTCTTTTTAGTCAGCTGATGAGTAGCATCACTAGTACTTGCAGCTCCTTCTTCAAGCACTGATTTGAGAATGGCCGTGTTCCACTCGTCTAGTACCGAATCCATGTCGTAAGACACATCTTTCAGCTCCTCTAACCAGAATCTCACATCATCGTCCTTCAACTGCTTCTTTTCAGCATCCATAAGCACTGTCCTGATGGCTCCCAAATTCTTTTCGAGGTTCTGAACTTCATGGTCAACGCCTATAACAAGTTTCACCTTTTTTTCGACTTGTTCACGGACGATCGAAACCAATTGTTTTATGAGTACAGAAACCAGTGCATCAGCCATGGTTTAGAGAGACTGGGGAAATAAAAAATAAAAGAAAGGAGAGGAGAAAGAACTCGAAAGAAGATGCAAGGAAGAGTGTAAACTGATATAAAGTAACAAGTTTATGTTGGATGGTTGAACTCATGCTGATTCCTTACACGGTTTATATAGATGACTTGATCAGATGCAATCGGACAAATTTAAAATTAATATATTTTATATGTAGAAGCTGTAAAAGCCTAAAAGGACAACGACTTAAAATGGTTATCGGTAGCTACATTGACATGGACGTACAACAACTTGGCTGATATAATTATTGATACCCTAATTATAAGCAATGCTAACAATACAATAACGTAAATATCATAGGGAAATTATGAGTACTTGATGTTTCTCAATAGTTGACAGTCATAAGGTAAGTATTTTTCTAATGGACATTTAGTATATGCCAGCAGACTTATCATGGCCAAAACAAAATATTATAATCAACGTCCCCAAAACCTGCATTTAAGTGTGCCCAACTTTATTTATTAACTGTAAATAAACATTTTATTAACTACAAAATAACGTGCATTTATATATTCGGTAAATCTTTATTATATAATCACATAGATACAACTTAGATCATAAATATATCGAGTTTTTTTTTTTTAATATTTTTAAGGAATATGGAGGTAAGAGTTCTCTTGCTTTGTATAAGATGAGTTTATTTCGTAGAGAGGAAAAATGTGTGAGTAGATTCTTAATTTATGTAGGAGGAGATTGTTTCAAAGAAAAGAGAAAGGTATGAGTGGAGGAGTATTTGTGAAAGTATTTTAGTGTATTAGTATCATCAAATAGAAAAAAAAAAAAAAAAAAAGATTTACAAGGGAATTATTTTTTCTCATAGTTTAAGGAGTTTTCTACTTAAATTTTTGTGCTGTGGTGATTTGACTTTATTCCTCATTTTTGTTTCTCTATTATTCTAATATTTTTTTGAAGTGAGATCCTAAATGTAACAAATCTGAGTTAGTCAGATTCCCAATAATTAATATCAGAGTAGGGTTCTTCAATATAATAGAGCTTGGTGGCACTCTAAGAAAATTCTGTTTAAAGATATTGGGTTTTAAGTGGGATTGTTGTGACCCTCCAATATTTTATGGGAATTTTCTTAGTAGTTTCCCTTTTTTTTTTTTTGTACTCAAATTTCACTTTGATAGGATTGATGTGGAGAAATTAGATTAGATAATTCAATATGGATTCGATAAGGTGTTAGAAAGATGGAGCAGGTTTGGCTAAAGGTTCTAAGTCTAATTGATGTTGCTAATTTCTCATAGCATGTCACTAATCTCAAAAGATGCCATTAAAGAGAATTTTGTTAGCGGCGATATCAGGGTTCATAAGTCTGCACATGGTCACTGGTTTGGCGTTGATATAAGATGTATGATGAATGATGTCGATGATTGATGAGCTTTCAGGAAAGCCAAATGTGGGAGTAGCCCTATAATTTTTCAGCAAGATTTTTTCAACATAAGTTAATTATAGGGTGAAATTCTTAAAATTCGTCAATTTTAGTTGTGTACTTATATGATGAAGTATAACGGTCAGTGGAAATGATATTTTTGGTTAAAGCTATGGATATTTTGTTTATTTTGCCAATGTGGAGATTGTTGGAAATTGACTAAATCAATAAAATATGAAAAGACGCCTTGGTCTTATATCGTTGAAACATGAAGGGGAAAGGAAGCTTGAGAATCATATAAGAAAACTATCTCCTTGATTACTAATTAACACACATCAAATTTTTACCCCTTTTGAGATTTTTTTTTCCGTATTTTTTTCCGTGTTTTGTGTTAGTGAAGGTTGTTTTAACCAGAGTTAGGAGATAATGAAATCTCCATTATTATCGATATTTTTTTAATCATATAAATCTCTACGATTATACATACTTTTTAATCATCTTTTTATATATCATATTTGTGGGTAGTAGATTTTCTGGTGGTTAAATGAGTTTTCCACTTGTTTTTATTTTTATATTATTGTGATAAGTAAGATCCTAAGGGTGGGATCTTAAATTATGACAAAATTAATGACACTTGCTACTTATTATATGTCCATAATTAATGACACTTGTGTATATACATATCATATGTAATATAAAGACGATTTTCGACGACTATCAATCAAGTTGTCCTTGTATTCTTTTTAATGTTATTAGCACAGTGCATTCGATATTATATATTCTAACTTCTAAGCTGGCAATGCATCAACTTCACTAGCTATGAGTACCATATGATCTCTCTAGCTAGCGAACTGTTATGGAACGTGACATCTAACTTGCTCTAGTTAAAAAGGAGGCTAGCTATACATATATATAACAGAAAATGAATAAATAAATAAAGGGTAGGAAGCATAGGAAAGAAAGGACAAAAAAATGATATGACTCATTACATGATACTTATCCTATTAATAATTTTTCTAAATTCATTAGTCAGTCATTCACACTATGACCGACCATTTATGTTAAAAGAAAGCCTCAATATTCATATTATATATATTTGTCTTATGTTAAACAGAGAAAGACAATATATATTAAGGGGATGGCTACGGTAGGGGCGTCCCTACGTAGGATCATGCCTTAATTATCGTTGGATGGGAATCTGTGGAGAATCTATTTATATACAGATTCTCATCCAACGGTGAATAGACAGGCCCTACGTAGGGACGCCTCTACTGTAGACGCGCCCATATATTAAATAGAAAATGTGATCACATGATACTTATTCTATTAATAATTTTTCTAAATTCATCAATCCCAAGATGGGAATCCTTAAACTGCACGCTCAATGGAACAACACATACATACTAGACAAAACCTTTAATACGATGGTAACATGCTAACGTCGTACAGTATGATTACTTTAATCCTCCAACCTTGTTACCTTCGAAATGTTCTTATACTTATGACGTAGGCTTTGGAGCACCCTCCTCTATTTTTAATTATTAATGATCTTGTCAATTATTGCTTCTTCTTACATAGAAATATCTCTTAATTTCATTGTTTGATACGTGAATTACATTATTAAAATATTAAACTGCGTAATAGAATCTATGTGTCAGATAATGAGATTGAAGTGTATACTTAGCATTTTTTTTCTTTTTTCGGTTGAAAAACTATGCCTCACCATGCAATTATATATATTCTCTAACCAAATTAAAAAGATTCTTTTAGTGATAACAAGCAGATGGTAAGACAATTGTTCCATTGATAAAAAAGTTCTAGATTTGAGTCTACCACAGCGGTAATTGGAAATTTATAAGAATTTATTTGAAGAGGCATCTATTAATCAACGTAGATGGACCTTTAAAAGTGAAACTAGATTGAAATTTTGGAAGTTTCTAATAGTAGTGGATAATCCAAGAGCTAATGGACCCATTTATTTGGGAAATTTTATGGTCTGCAATGCATTGGACCAAACTTCGAAAATTCGCAAATATTGAATTGAATAAGAAGATCCTGAAGTTCGACACAGCCGACACTTCTCCAGCTAGTAGATCGACGATGAAGTGGTTCTCCATCAAGGCATGGTGTACATGGAACTCTCTGTGCTTTTTTACAATTCTTGCACATCGTACTCACATAAGTTGCCTTAGCCTTAACCCTCGAAAGAGCTATAGTTATTCCATCTATTTTGACAAGTTTCTATCTACATTGTACCGGAGCCAAAACTTTTTTTCCAGGAGAAACCTACATAAAACAATTTTTATTAGATACATTAATAACCCAAGAAATAGTGACTTCTTAAAAAATGTACATCAAAATACAAAACTAACCACTAATGGGACTTTAATTTTTTTTTTTTCAAAAAAAAAAAACGTGAAAGATAACAAGTGTCTTTAAGAATTTATCTAAAATATTTGGTCTTTTATTTTTACTTTCTTATTCTTCCTATTGAGATTTACGGTAATGCTATAGACATACACTGAGAGTTCTCATATTTTCTTAGTATACGAGGAGGTTGCAGTTTAAGTACTTTTTTTAAAGGGAAAATTCTTTTTATTTTTATTTTTAAATAAAGGTTTTAAGGATATGGAGTAAGAGTTATCTTGTTTTCATGTCAAAGGTTATTTCAAAGAGTTGTTTTCATGCAAGAGATTATTTCAACGAGTATGTAAATTCTGTCGGAAGCATGATCCCCACATGCACATATGATCCCCACATGCACATACTCCCTCTACTTTTTTTTCTAAATATTGTCTAAGATTCATTGGTTTGGAAACGAAGCATGCATGAAGTCCCTTCATGTGACTTCATTTCACTACTTTATTACGTTATTTATTTTCAGTTTTTTTCGCTTTATTGGTGGGTAGCACTAACTTATAATTTTTAGGCTATGTTTGATAAGAGAAAATGAGAGAGCAAATAAAAGGTTGAAGAGAAAAGTGGAAAAATATATTGTTTGGTAAAAAGAGATGGGAGAGGAAAGGAAAAATGGAGAGAAAAAAAGATAGAAAAATGATAGGTGGGCCCACAATACTATTTTCTTCAAATTGGAGAGAAAATGAGAAAGAGAAAGAAATCACTTAATAAATAAATTTAAGTTACTAAATTATCTTTACATATCAATTTAAAAATCATTATATTAAGTATAAAATAGTATCAAATAAATAAATTTTATTTCTTTTCTACATGCTGAATAACTGTTAAGAAACTAGATTTTCTTTTAAATTCTACACATTTTTTTCCCTATACCAAACATAGCTTTAATGGTATAGAGGTGTGAGTTATATTCTTTTCGTGAAAGAGATCATTTCAAAAAGTTGGTAAATCCTGCCAAAAGCGCTGATCCCCACATGCACCTATTCCTTTACCTTTTTTTTCTAATTATTGTCTCAGATTCATTGGTTTGGGACCGAAACATGCATGAACTTAATGTGACCTTTTTTGTTTTTTGTTTTTCTTTTTTTTTTGGCTGGAACCCTTTTAGTGGCTTCATTTCACTACTTTATTATGCTTTATTTATTTATTTATTTTCAATTTTTTGGCTTTACTAGTACGTAGCCGATATGCTCATATATATACATTATTTATGTACCAAATCAAACTTAATTTTGTGCTTAATTGTTATTTTCTAAAAGTCTTTATCATAATTTTTGGTACTTTCTTGATTTGAGCAGGTTACGTGATAGAAATAAGGGTGTTCACGGTTCGATTTGGCCGGTCTGAACTCTCATATATTAACCAAACCGCATGTTCGATTTTTCTAGACTACCAGACCGTGCGATCTGTCACGACTAAGATAAACCGACCAGA
Source organism: Trema orientale (assembly GCA_002914845.1). Classification (NCBI taxonomy): domain Eukaryota; kingdom Viridiplantae; phylum Streptophyta; class Magnoliopsida; order Rosales; family Cannabaceae; genus Trema; species Trema orientale. The sequence continues at coordinate 1,574,617 of JXTC01000016.1, read as the reverse complement.
CCACTCCTACATTTTGCGATGCGATTTGGGCGGTTTCCACGGTTTGAGTTTTAGACTTTATCAGTTATGGCTTGGGCTTTGATTGATTGAGCCTTCACTTTTTAAGCTTCATTTTTTAAAAAAAAAAAATCACTTTTTTATACAAAAAAAAATATATCACATCTTTTAATCTTAACCAAAGTAACTCTATAATCTAAAAATCAAACCAAAATAAGTATAAACCATCTAAAATATAAATCATAAAATGTTACAACCAAATCAAAGCATCACATTAAATTTAAATTTAAGTTACAACCCAATCGAAATCCAATAAATAACATAAGAATAACTCAATAGTAGATTTAAAATTTGAGTTACAACCCAATCGAAATCCAATAAATAACATAAGAATAACTTAATAGTAGATCAGTACAACAACAAAAATGCCATCGTACAAAGGGACAGTCACAAAAGGTAGTGATACAGGAAGCAATATTTTGCACCAAGATCATGTCTTCCACCTGCTAATAACTGGGCTATTCCTCAACGCATTATAGGCCTATTTCATATTGTTTCATAAGCATCCTCACAAGTACATGCCTTTAAAGTATCAACGGGAGCCAATTCTACCACTCTACGTTTGGCAATATATCCATGTTAGCATCAAAGATCTATTCTCATTCCATGAACAAGTCCTTCTTAACTACTTGTTATCTTTATAACACAAGGAATAGCATTCGAAGAGAAACTCCTGCCAAAATATTGGTTTCTTTCAAATGAAGAAAAATCAAACTTGAAGAAAGAACTTGTCAATGCTGTAAATAGTCTAGTTTAGTTTTGGTTTTGCTTCCACAAAATCAAAACAAAAAAAATATAGTACAGAGTTGAAAATTACATACATACCAGTAAAAGACTAACGGCATTAACAAAAAGTCAAACACCAAAACATCAAAATAATGAGCAGTACAAAGGGTATTCCCAAACCCTCCAAATAATGAGCTAGAACAATAAAATTACAGAGAACCCAAACACCAAAACATCAATAAAATTACGATCTGTTGGCAGTGTAGATCTATGATAGTATGATCTATTATCATAAACAGAAACTAACAATTAATTAGTGTTAAAATTCCTAAATATTAAATATAATACTAGTCAATTTTATATATCAACGAAAAGATTTATACTCACAAAATTAGTCAATTTCCCTCTGTTCTCAAAGATCGAAGACAACTAGATCGCAACTGCAACCTGGATCTAACAACAAGAGAAAGATAAAGAGCAACCACAAAAAGAAAATATGTTTCGAAAAAAAAATGCCCCAGTTTTATTCATCAATCTATTCATATGCGCAGGGGAATTAGCACATTCACTAAAACTGCCTATAAATGCTTTAGTTATCAAGGAATCAACATAACAGAACTTTGGAAAAAAAATGATTTCACTTAAACCAAACGAGAGGGGTCGAGCTGGTGATCGAACGAGACGGTGGGTGGGTAAGCAAGCGAGACAGCGGGTGAGTGAGCCAGTGAGCGAGCTAGCGAGAGGGCAGGTGAGCGAGCGAGCTAGCTGGGTCTGGGTCTCGCCGAGAGAGACGAGGAGAGTGGGCGAGATACGAAGTGCAGAGGTGCAGAGGCGAAGTGCAGAAGTGACTAGTGAGCAAGCGACCGAAAGGACCGGTGAGCGAGACGATAGCCGATTCGGGAGACGACGAGCTTGCCTTCTTGGCTGTGTAGCGGGTTGCGGCTGAGGCGAGGCTGGTGAGTTGGCGAGTGGTGAGTGAGAGCCGAGAAGGGAGAAGGGAGAAGGACGAGGTTGAGGCGTTTAGGGTTGCAGGTTGCGGCTGTGTGACTGAGAGTGGGATGGAAGAGTTGTACGAGACAGAGTATTTTGTGTTTTGTTAACTGTTAAGTGATTTAACCTAGATAAATTGGGCTGGGTGTTTAGTTGGGCTTAGGTTTAGAATGGGCTACTGAGTTGGGCTATTGGTAGACCTAATCAATGATATAAAAATAATTGCCAAAATATACATTTACTAATATTTCGGCCAGTTCGGTTTGAAACCGACTGTAATCATCATAAACCGCAAACCGCACCGCACCAGTCGATTTTGTATTTTTCTAAACCATAACCAGCCGTAGATAGAAAAAAACCGTCGGTTTCGGTTCGGTGCGGTGCGGTGCGGTCGGTTTCCGCAGTGCACCGGTTTTTTGAACACCCTTCTATGAGAGCTTAAAAGTGACATTTTTCTAAAAGACTTAAAGACCCAATTTCATGTAAAGAGAAATGGCCCAATTGATTTAAATTGTTAAAGATCTC
>JXTC01000016.1:1547376-1572266 GCA_002914845.1 Trema orientale | reverse complement strand
ATGAGAGCTTAAAAGTGACATTTTTCTAAAAGACTTAAAGACCCAATTTCATGTAAAGAGAAATGGCCCAATTGATTTAAATTGTTAAAGATCTCATCTCTCTATTGGTCTTGGAATAATTGGAGGTCCAGTTACACATTAGCTGCACCTTCACGTGATTTATTTTCGGAAATTAACATGTTGCTGACTGTGGCACTTTTTTCAATACGTATATGTATATATATAGGGCACTAATCCAGTAGGTATTTTTTTTTTTTTTTGTCTATGCATAGATATTATTTTGGCCAATGAAAATTTTTCTTGCACATTTTTTTATATTAAAAAGTAAAAGAGAGAAATAACATTAATGATGCACGTCTTTTTATACACTTCATTATAGCCATTGGATCACTATTAGATGATGATCTAACTGTTAAAAAAAATATCTATACATAGGTAAAAAAAAAATACCTATTGGATTGGCAACCATATATATATATATGATTGCCAATCCGGTAGGTATCTTTTTTTTTTACCTATGTGTAGGTATTTTTTTTTAGCCGTTAGATCATCATCTAATGGTGATCCAACAGCTATAATGAGGTGCATGAACAGACGTGTATCATTAATGTTATTTCTCTCTCTTACTTTCTATAATAAAAAAATGTGCAAGATATGCATAAGTAAAAAAAAATACCTACTGGATTGGTGCCCTATATATATATATAATTTTCATGCAATTAGTGGTTGCACGTCAAGAATAGGAAATTACTCTAAATGAATTAAAAGGACTCTGTTTTTATAGTTTTATGTGCATCAACCGAAGATCCAATTAATTGGAAGAGAAGAAAAAAATCAATAAAAGGAAAGTTAGAAAAGGGAAAATGTAAAGTCGGTGAATTCTTTTTAATTGTTCAAAAAGTTCGCTTTACAGTATTATATATATGCATGTATATATGTGATGAATCAGAGACACAAGGAAAAATAGAGAGTACAGAGAGGTAGAACAGAGAGCGTAAGAAGCAGTGAAGTGTGATAGAGAGTATCCAAAGAGATTTAGAGAGAGAGAGAGTCTTGACGAGGAGACGAGACGGTGGAGTCCGGAGACGGAAAAGCTAAATTTGTCTTCTAAATCCAGTTCTTCTTTCTTTTTCTCAATATGTTTAAGACCATCTTTTTTTATTTTCTTATTTTTATCATGAACTAATTTCTTTTTATTTAGAGGAATGATGTAGTCTATGTTAGATATTATGTTTTGATTACCAATTTTATTATTNTCAATAAAAGGAAAGTTAGAAAAGGGAAAATGTAAAGTCGGTGAATTCTTTTTAATTGTTCAAAAAGTTCGCTTTACAGTATTATATATATGCATGTATATATGTGATGAATCAGAGACACAAGGAAAAATAGAGAGTACAGAGAGGTAGAACAGAGAGCGTAAGAAGCAGTGAAGTGTGATAGAGAGTATCCAAAGAGATTTAGAGAGAGAGAGAGTCTTGAGGAGGAGACGAGACGGTGGAGTCCGGAGACGGAAAAGCTAAATTTGTCTTCTAAATCCAGTTTTTCTTTCTTTTTCTCAATATGTTTAAGACCATCTTTTTTTATTTTCTTATTTTTATCATGAACTAATTTCTTTTTATTTAGAGGAATGATGTAGCCTATGTTAGATATTATGTTTTGATTACCAATTTTATTATTTGAGAAATTTTTATTTAATTTATTTGTATTATCTTATTCTTCATGCTTTTAATTGCTTGATCACCAATTAATTGATTTGGTATTTAAAATTCGACACTCAAGAGAGAGAATTTTAGATATGACTATTAGATAATATAACTTAGAATTTCATAGAGTTCGAGAGGCCGATAATTTCTTTGAAGTCAATTAAAAAGAATTATAGTACTTAATAAATTTTGATTATCTAGATTTTTATAGGAATATTGAAATCAGATATTAGGAATAATTAGCTCGGCACTCAAGAGAAGGAGTTGAATACTCTGGGATTCTTGACTTATAAACTAAGAGATTGATCACTAATAAATTAGCATGAAAATCATAGTGAACAACTAGGTAAAATCAAACTTCTAGAGTTTTTACATATTGATTTTCTTCTCTGTTGCAAATCTTAGTTTTATTTTTTTCGTTTTCCTAGTTTAACATTTTATTTTTATTATTAAATTTTGTAGATAAAATCAGGAATGTTTTAATTACAGTACTTAGTAAAAATTAAGTTTCAATCTCTGTGGGTACGACATCTTTACTTTCTTTTATATTACTAAAATTTGACACCATGTACTTGCAGAAATTATTTCAATGATTATTTTGTGGAAATAGTTAGAAACTTTTGTGAAAGAAGACGATATTAATTTACTCGCATGGCCTACCAAGAATGATGTGAAATAATAGCAGTATTATCACTTAAAATAATTAGAACAATGCGAAATATTGAACGCATTAAATTCCAAGAATTAGAAGACCTCAAGATCAACACAATATTAAATTTAGTATATATTTATTACATGCATGATTAAATTTATGAATAATAAACTAAACAAAGTTCGTAATAACTAAGTAAAGTAGGGATTTTTATTTAAATACTATTGATACGATCCATTAATATTGAGAATTTTATAGTATTATCCGAACTATTGATGACATTATAATGAATGTATTTTATATAATAAGATTATATAAGATTGAATCGTACATTATTTGAATCTTACATAAATTCTGTTAATCATTGAAAATTTGAATAATGTCACATGATGACCATATATAGATCAATCTTAATTCTACGTAATTATAAACTCTGATTGTAACATTCTGAGTGATTTTTTTTTTTAAAAAAACTTTCTAAAAACTTTTTATTATTAATTATTTAATATTATTATTTTATTTATTTATTTGTCTATTTTTTGTTTTCAGCAGGTGGCAAATTTAGCGTTTGCTGAAGCGGAAAGTCATCTATGGTACCTTCGAAAATTTGAGAACTACCCAAAAAAAAATCGGCTTGCCATTACTCCATTTGTTTACTGATCTTGGAGACGTATCACTTTGTGCAAATATTTTGACGTTAAGAAGTGGATTCTTGTAAGATCAAGTCTAGCTTCATCTTTACTTGAATAATGCATAAAAGATTTAAAGCTCTTTATAGCTCTACGGGCTCTCCCTAAATACTTGAACAGGCTTTGTAATCTTCTTTAACCTAAACAAGGACTAAGGCACATCAGTACGTAGAATCAAATGGGGCCTATTGACTTGAGTCATTGTAAAGGGAAGATGGGCTTCCTCCCATACAAAGGAGCAACGATTAATAATGTACCATTTGTTCCAGTTACCGTCATGCAATATGCAATTAATTATGGTTGTACCAAATCATAAGTAATTTAATGGTAAAGTACACCATTTGGAGAAGCCTTTCTATGCACACGAGTGAAGAAAGATAACGAAGGACATAGTTAAAAGAAAAAAAAAAAAAAAACCAGAAATAACTATGCAGGATATATGTTTGTCACATTCGAGAATCTGCATTTGAAAGGCATAACAAGTTCAACACTAGTGCGTCAAAATTGACGTATCCAATGAGCCTTGAGAAGTACTGATCTAAAAGTTTGACAAGTTTATAAGATGTCCATATCTCTATTAAACTCTTGGCAAAGACAAGGGAATCAATAGAAGAATGCACGCTTAAGAATACAAATCTGTGGTCCAAAACTTCGCAGGTTGATGGGTTCGCAGTTTCTTATCCAGTGTTTAATCAAATCCATGTCTTCTTTGGTAAAGCTCGAAGTCGAAAACTTGGAAATTCTCTTTCGATCTCTCGAATTCACCATCGGAGAACAATCTGCTCCACACTCCTGTTGTATTTCATATCGCAAGATCCTGAGATAAGGAGGAGGAACAAAAGTCATAAGTAATGTAAATTGGAATATAAAACGTGACAACTAGTTCATTCTTAAAGTATTATCTTACCTTGAGAACCGGATCATCTAGACACGAAACTGAACCAAATATTTCGGTATTGGCTTCAGCATCTTTCAGAGGAGTGTGGGCTGTGACACAAATCCCATGAATTTTGGCAGAATTTCGCTAGAGAATGAAGTAAGGATGAGTTTCAATCTGATTCACAGCAGGCTTAATTTTTGACTAAGCTAAGCAATCTCTGATTAGAAACACGTAGTTGCTGGAGAAAATTGTTTCTAGTATTAGACCACAATCAGAAAATGTAGAGATATATATGCTGGATTTTTTTTTTTTAAATTATTATTATGTAGTCTAGACACTAAAATCTATAAGAGTGCATGTAAAAGCTGTCTTAATGAATTGCTATTTTATATCATACAGAGTAATTCAGATGGCTTGGAGAATTCACATAACATTTCAGAATATTGGCTCACCTGATTCCAATGCCACGGTCTAGACCCATGGAAACCAGATCTTCCATAGAAATGGTGTGTCTATGTCCAATAATTTATCCTCATCTAAAACACCAACAATTGTACTGACTCCTGCATGGATGTAAAGTAAAACCAGAATGAGGAGCCAAATTACTCCGAGTTCCATTTTTCAGTGACTAATACATTCAATTCAGCACCTTCATCAAAATTAATAATTCTTCTCCTGATGGTAATTTATGAATAATAATACTAACAAATTTTCCTAACTAATTGATGTGGCATTTGTCATGCAATGCCAAAACTCATGTGGCTTAATTAACAATAATACCGATGCAGCATTCCTATTTATATAACATGCTGCCAATAAAATTGGATAGCAGTTCAAAAAGCAAAGAAAGCCGTAAAACGATGACAAAAGAGGAGGGATGCACCGCTATGCTTCGTGGCTACATGGAAGTGAACAAAACACAAATCCAAATAATCTAGTTGGGGCCTCTTCAGGCTATCCTTACCTGCCTCAATATGCATTATAGTCAGCCAAAGCAAATGAAAGTATTCTCAATTGGAAATTAAACCAGCCTGCTCTCTCTTAACAAGCCCTATCTGAATTTGCTCAGCTAGTGCTTCTTCAACTTCTGGTTCATTATGATATTTGGCTGCTAGCAACATCAGATAGTCAAACATTGTACAGCTTATTGCATATATGCTTCAGTAAAGGTCTCATTTGGCATGAGTTTTACGGGAAAACTTCAAAATTATACATAAAAGAGACGAAATACATTATGGAGTACTATAATATAAAGAGCAACAACTTTCAACTACCTTCTTTTATTGACTTTGTTTTTTTCTCCTTAGAACTGCATCAAATCTTCTTAGAACTGCATCAAATCTTGCATCGCTCTGCATGGAACCTGAAGAGTACATGTGCATGTTTTTATTAGATTTTACCATCCACAGAAAAAAAAAAAACCCGTTTGAACTCAAGACTCATGAGAAGCTATATAAAAAGAACGCACCTTACGGATTGATGGAGTTTATGGAATAATGATACACCTGACTGGCTAGTACATGGTGACATAAATTCTTGGAACATGACGAATCTTGGGCCAGTCCTTTCCAGTCTCTTCTTTACAAGATTCACACATTGCCTGAGAACCAGAGATCGACAAATACTTCAATGGCGTGGACTCGAGGAAGTCAGGCAGTGATTCCAGGCTGGAGCAACGTCTGAGAGTCAGGGATTCAAGACGAGGCATTATCTTCAATGGATAGTTCACGTTCCATCCCGGCACTCCAACCCATTCGCAAAGCGCTGACGCTCTTTCAATGAAGATCTCTTTCAGTTTCGGAAACAATATTGTACCCGGTACCAAAATTGGTTGGCCGTGAACTATTTCTACTCCCAAAAATTCAGGTCCCAACCTTTTCAAACTACTCGATCGGCCAATAACAAGCTCTTCAAGGCTTTGGAGTTTCCCCAAACTAGGTAAAGACTCGTAGTGGCTTCTTCTTAAGTGTAACTTCTTTAGATTGACCAACGACGTCATCCAACTCGGGGAAATGGATGGACCGCGGTAGTAAGAAATGAGCAGAGATGTTAGGTTCGGATGCGGTTTTAAGGCTTCCAGAACATCTGTATGAGTTTGACCCGCCTCTGTATCATCGTCCCTGAAAAAGAGAGACAAGTCGGTAAGAGCTGTTTTATTTTGAAGTTGAGCTTCCTTAGCCTCATCTACGTGCTCTTTTGTGCCCAGGTTTGTCAAGTAAATATCGCGGAGACGATTTAAGTTTCTAAAATCTCGTAGCTGAAAGTATTGGTTGTCCGACCCAGTAGGTATCCTCTTCATCGTTTGAAGGCTTGTACATCTACCAATTCCCTTTGGCCACCTTAGACGTCCATAGTCGGCATAAAGATACCTCAAGTGGATCAGTTTTCCTACCTCTTCAGGTAACCTTGTAACCCGGCATTGGAAAAGCCTCAATGTTTGAAGATTGAGCAAATTACCGATTGCTGGAGGCAATTCGAATTCACGATTAATATCAAATAAGTTGAGATATCTCAAATGTATCAAATCACCAATATTTGTTGGGAGTTCCATCAAGGATCCGCTCAAACTTAACATTCTGAGATGTTTTAAGTCTAAGAACTGATTCGGAACTATCTTTGTACTAGAATGACCAATGGGTAAATAGTGTTGGAGCACGAGGGAGTGCAAACTTTTACTATTCGAAATTGAGAAAGTTGGAACGCTGATTGTTTCTGAAATTATTGATAAGTTCATATGACGAGCTTTCAGATCCAGATTTTGTTGGGCATTCAATTGTATTGACAGTGTGGAGTGTTCATTCAGTGTAAGAAACTGAGCGAAATCATGCACTATATCATGCATCTTGCATGTTTTTACACTCCCATCATCGTTATGAGAAAAATCTTGAAAGAATGATCGCATCGCTAAATTATCAAAACAGTCTTGTCCTGTTACTTCAGCATCCACATTATTCATCGACTTAAAATATCCTTGCGCCATCCATTGTTGGATCAAGTCTTCTCTGTCAATTTTGCAGTCTTTTTGAAAGATGGCACAATATAAGAAACAACTTTTTTCTAAATGTTGCAAATCATAGTAACTCAATAGCAACGGATAGAAGAGTTTCTCCTTGACATTTTCCAAGTCCCATATATCACTTTGTAACATATGTGACCACCTTTCAGTCCTTTTAATACGCAAAAGACTTCCTAAGGTCTTCGCAGCAAGAGGCAAGCCGTCGCACTTACGTGCAAATTCCTTACAAATTTCCGCTAAATCCTCTCGCTCTTCTTTTGTCTTTCCAACCAGTGCGATTTCACTTAACAACAACAAACAATCCTCTTCAGACAGTTTATCCATGCGAATCATCTGCGCATCTCCGATCATTGTAGCAACTTCCGTCTTCCGTGTGGTTACTATAATTTTACTTCCAGGAGCACTGGACCTCAGGGCATTTTCTAGTGGTTCCCACTCTTCATAGCGAGTGGTCCACACATCATCTAGGACTAGAAGAAATTTCTTGTCCTTGATAGATTCAATAAATTTTTGCCATAAGGCTTCCGACCCATCAACAGTTGGGGTCTGACCACAAAGTTGTTCAGTGATCTCTTTGGCAATTTTGACAATGTCAAATGGGTCTGAAACACAGACCCAAAGTGGTGTGCCATTAAAACTGGCTCTAACATCATTATTATTATAAACATTTTTTGCCAGAGTAGTCTTTCCAATTCCTCCCATCCCAACAATAGGGATGATTCGGAGTTCGTTGTTAATTTGTTGGTCACTCTCAGTCAGCACTAATAGATCAATAAGAGTATTTATATAGTTATCTTGACCAACCACAAACACATCCGGGACGGAGGTAGTGTCTGGTCGCCTAGGTTCAACAAATTCTGCTCGTGTTTCCCTGAAATTGAACCTATTTTTCCTAGTGTTGATACCCTCTAAGGTTTCATTTAGGCTTCTGATCTTGTTAGCTATGTCAAGTCGGTGAGTGATCACTCGAGGACTTAGTTTGCTACCGAGAAAACAAGAGAAGAGGAGAGAGAAGCGAACCTTCTTTTTGGTGATCTGATCAGTAGCACCACTACTACTTTCTGTCCCTTCTTTGATTGCTGACTTGAGAATAGCAGTGCTCCACTCATCCAGTACGGAATCCATGTCGTAAGACACGTCTTTCAGCTCCTCTAACCAGACTCTTACAGCATCGTCCCTCAACTGTCTCTTTTCAGCGTCCACAAGCACAGTACCAATGGCTTCCAAATTTTTTTGGAGGTTCTCAACTTCACGGTCAACCCCCATAACAAGTTCCACCTTTTTTTGAACTTGTTCACGGACGATCGAAACCAATTGTTTTATGAGTGCAGAAACCAGTGCATCAGCCATGGTTCAGAGATATTGAGGAAATAAAAAACAAAAAGAACGGAGAGGAGAGAGAGCCCAAAAAAAAAGATGCAAGGAGAAGAGTGTATACCGATAAGAAGTAACAAGCTTATGCTGGATAGTGCAACTGATGCTATCCCTTACAAGGTTTATATTGATGACTTGATCAGAGGCAACTGGACACATTTAAAATTACAATATTTTATATATAAAAGCTGCAAACCCACGAGCAATAGCTCGTGTGCCAAGCCTCTGTTATTAGAGCAGGAGGTTTGGGGCTCAAAACCCCGTCCTCCTCCCCCAAAGTATAAAAAAATATATAAAAGCTGCAAAAACCTAAAAGGACAGGGACTTAAAATGGCTATAGCATATAGGTAGCTATCATTGACATGGACGTACAACGATATATCAGTGGTAAACATTATAATGATATAAGTATTATAGGAATATTATACGGTCCTGTTGATGTTTCTCAATAGTTGACAGTGGAAATTTAGTATATATCAACACATTTATCATGGGCCAAAACAAAATAAACAAGTACTATAATCAACGCCTCCACAACATACATTAAGTGCTCAACTTTATTTATTAACCGTAAGCAACCATTTTATTTGCCCCATAATAAAATGTAGGAGTTGCCCCATAATTTTTCAGCAAGATTTTTTCGACATAAACTAAGGTGAAATTCTTAAAAATTGTCAATTTTAATTGTTCATTTATATGATGAGTATGACATCGGTGAAGATAAAATTTTTAGTAGAAATTATGGATATTTTGTTTATTTAACCAAAGTAAAAATTATTAGAAATTGACTAAATCAATGAAATATGAAAAGACGTTTTGGTCTTATACTATTGAAATATGAAGGAGAAGGGACAAGAAGACTATCTCCTTCGCTACTAATTAACATATTTCAAATTTTTACCTCTTTTGGGATTTTTTGTTTTTTTTTTCGTGTTTTTCCAAGTGAGAGTTATTACTTTTTTTGTGTAAGTGGAGGTTGTTTCAACCAGAGTGAGGAGATAATGAAATCTCTATTATTATTAGGGGTAGCAATCTGTGTCGTGTCGTGTTTAACCTAATTAAATCGTGTCGTTAACAGGTTAACCTACGTGCACCTATTTAATGAAAACGACATGTAAATTGATAGGTCAAAACGTATATAAATAGTATAATTGTTAGTTTACTCGATTTTTTTAATTAAGTTTTACTATAGTAAGATAAATTAGTTCATTAGCTTTATATTTTTTATTTTATTTACAAGAAATTCATGAAAAAAGATTTTTTTGAAAATAATTATTTAATATAATTTATTAAAAAATTACTTAATCGTGTCAATTCGAGTCAATTTCGTGTCAAGCAGGTTCAGCTAATCGTGCGGGTTTCGAGTCGTGTTATCGTGTCATGACCTATATTGCCACCCCTAATTATTATAGATATTTTTTTAATCATATAATTCTCTATGAATTATGATTATAGATCTCTTTTAATCATTTTTATATATATCATATTTATGGGTACGTAGTGGATTTTCTGGTGGTTTAAGGAGTTATCCACTTGCTTTTATTTTTATATTTTTTTTTGAAACAGTTTTTTATTTTTATATTATTGTCATAGGTAAGATCATAAGAGCGGGATCTTGGATTATAACAAAATTAATGACACTTGTTAAATATTATACTATCTTATAATAAAATTAATCAATGACACTTGTACATATACATATTATCATATGTAATATAAAGATAGCTTTTGACGACTATTAATCAAGTTGTCCTTGTATTCTTTTCAATGTTATTAGCACAGTGTATTCGATATTATATATTCTAAGATAGTAATGCATCAACTTCACTAGCTATGAGTAATATATGATCTCTCTAGCTAGTGAACTGTTATGGCACGTGACATGTAATTTACTCTAGTTAAAAAAGAGGCTATATATATAAAAAACAAAAATTCAATAAATAAATAAAGGGTAGGAAGCATAGGAAAGGCAGGGCAACCAATTATATGACTCATTAGTCATTCATTCTCACTATGACGGACCGTATACGTTAAAAGAAAGCTTCAATATATATTCATATTGTACATATTTGTCTTGGACGTAGGCTTATGCTAAACAGAGAAAGACAATATATTAAATAGAAAATGTGATCACATACTTATCCTATTAATAATTTTTCTAAATTCATCAAATCCCAAGATGGGAATCCTTGACCTGCACGCTCAATAGAACAATACATACATACTAGACAAAAACCTTCAATACAGATGCTAACAGTAGGATTACTTTAATCCTCGACCTTTGTTACCTTCGAAATGTTCTTATACTTATGACGTAGGATTCGGGGCACACTCATCATTTTAATTATTACTGATCTTATCCATTATTTGGTTTTCTTTTGGACAAATGGTAGTAACATTCTTTTTTTTTTTTTTTTTATTCTTATAATCTTATTATTTGAGACGTAAATTTCATTATGATTTATTATATTATTAAAATATTAAATTAGGTAGTGAAATTCACGTTTTAGATAGCATGATTAGATAGTATGAAAGACTGAGAAAAAAAAATACACTTAACATTTCTCTTTCTTTTTTCAGTTGAGAAGCTACGTCGCACCATGCAATTATATCCTCTAACCAAATCAAAAAGATTCTTTTAGTATCTATCAGTTTCGCGACTATACTCAAACAGATGTTGAAGACAATTCTTCCATTGACAAAAAAATAGTGATAGTTGGAAATTTATAGGAATCTATTTCATAAGGCATCTGTTAATCAATGCAGATGGTCCTTTGAGAGGTGAAACTAGATTGAAATTTTGGAAGTTTCTAATAGTAGTGGATAATCCAAGAACTCATGGACCCATTTATTTGGGAAACTTTATGGTCTGCAATGCATTAATTGGACCAAACTTCGAAAATTAGCAAATATTGAATTGAATAAGAAGATGAGTTCTCGAAGTTCGACACAACCAATACTTCTCTTCAGCTAGTAGATCGACGGTGAAGCAGTTCTCCATCAAGGCCTGGTGTACATGGAACTCTCTGTGCATATATTTTTACGGTTCTTGCACAGTACTCACATAAGTTGCCTTGGCCTTAACACTCGAAAGAGCTATAGTTATTCCATCTATTTTGACAAGTTTCTATCTACACTGTACCGGAGCCAAAACTATTTTTTCAGGAGGAACGTACGTAAAACAATTTTTATTAGATAAAATAATAACCCAAGAAATAGTGACTTCTTAAAAAATGTACATCAAAATACCAAACTAACCACTAATGTGACTTTAATGTTTTGTTAAAAAAAAAAAACATGAAAGATAAAAATTGCCTTTAAGAATTTATCTAAAATATTTGGTCTTTTATTTTTACTTTCTTATTATTACTATTGAGATTTATGGACTTTGTGATTTTTTTTCAATCCTTCTTATTTTCCTCAACTTTTGGTTTTGAAAATTGAATGAAATATTTTCAAAAAAAAAAAAGAAAAAAATTGAATGAAAAAAAGGTAAGTTAATATTTAAATAGGTCATTGGTTGAGATAAAGTATCAATTCACATATATATGATAATGGGACAAAGTTCGAAAAAAAAAAAAACAATGGGGGCTAAGTGAAAAAAAAAAAACATAATAATTTTACATGTAAAATAAAAAGGAAAAAAAAAATTAAGTGGGAGATCCTGAGCCCATTCATGTTATATTAGCGCAAAAGATGTCATTATCATTCAAAAATGAAAATCCGCACTCTCAGAGCCTGTTTAGCATTATTTTCGGTTTTCTATTCTCAAAGTTGTGTTTTCAAAATGAGAATAAAAATTATTTTTTATTGTTTTTGAAAAACAGTGGGTATTTGGCAAATATTTTCTAAAAATCAGTTTTTACGGAAAAAAAAAATAGATAAATGTAAAAAAAGTTATATTTGTATTGCAAAAAAAAAATTAGAGAGAGAAAGTCAAGAGAGAGTAAGGAGAGGGAAATTTAAGTGAGGGAATGAGTAAAGAAAAAGTCATAAGAGAAAAGATAATGAGAAAATAATGAGAGAAAAAATAATGAGAAAGAATGAGGAAATAAAAAGTGATGAGAAAGATAGAAGAGAGAAAAAAATAATGAAAATGCACAAAAGAGAGAAAGTGATAAAGAATGTATAAGGATAGAGAATAAAAATAAATGTCATAAAAGATAAAGTAACAATAGAGAATAAGGAGAGAGATTGTGATTTAAAAAAAAAGAAGGAATAGAAAATGATAAAAGAAAATAAGGAGATAGAAAGTGATGAGATAACATGAGGATAGAAAATGAGGAGAGAAAAAGTGATGACAGACAATAAAGAAAGAGCTAACGATGAGAGAAAAAATGATGAAAAAGAATGAGGAAAGAGAAAGTAAAGAGAGAGAGTATATGTATGTGAAAGTCATGTGAATGAATAAGTTTTTTTAAAAAAAAGTTTAAGAAAATACTTTGAAAACAATATTTTATTGTTCTTTTCTGTTTTTTTTAACTCTGTTTTTAAAATTTGTTCTCAGAGAATAATACCAAGCATCGTTATTTTTTCTCTAAAAACATTTTTCTACTTAAAAAAAAAAAAAACAGATTTTTATTATGATGCCAAATACCCCTCATTTTTTGATTTATTTTCACTATCTTCCCTACTTATCTCTACCTTCTCTCTCTTCGTTCTTTTTCCACCCTTGTCCCTCTCATCTTTCTCTAACTTCATTTAATTTCTCTTTAATCCCTATCTTCTTTATGTACCTAATATGTATCATATATTTCATGTTTAATTTTTCTTTTTATTACAAGATGATTGCCGAGTATATTTGTGTTTTTCATTTTCTTAAAATGAATTGTAATTATTTGGTAAGTTACCGGTAAGTTTATATAAATAAGTGATCACCAGAGAAAATAAAGAAGATGTTTTAGCTATCTACTTTTAATATTACATATATAAATTTTCTATATATAAAATAGGATGAAGAGAAAGATAAATGAGTTTGTGAAGAATTGAGCCAGATCCAGTGTTTTGCAAATCATGGTTATCTTTCACTAAGTGGGACTGATTAAAAATGAGAACAAATTAATCGTGGCTCTTGGATGGTGCGCTATACCGGTAGAGTAGACTTGCCATTTTTATCGTAACATTTTCATTGGTATGATACTAGCCCTTTGTTATCTCAAGCTTTGCACTAGCTGATTACTATCTATAAAGTTCGTTTCATGACCTAATTCCCTTAAAACCGAAATAGTTTTTGTCCTATTCATGTAATATCACCACCCCGAAAGGTTTTGCACTAGCTGATCGCTAACTGCTGTGAGTAAACCCATCCATTTAAAAATTAAAAAGTAAAAATAAAAAAATAAAAAAAAAGCTGTAAGGCTATTATAATATTATGTTATCATTAATAAAGACGAATATAATGGCATTGACGTGTTGCTCCACTTAGAAGAGGCATCACCAAAATAAATAACTAGGGAAAGACAGGACAACTAAGCGGGGTTCTTTCTGTCAGTTACTGGACAAAAACATTGTATACGATATTGCGCTGACCCCCAGATAATAACAGGCTAACATCACATGATTATTTTAATCCTCCAAGTCTTATCCTTTGACCGGGTCTTATACTCATATGAGTTATAAGATAAGGCTTGGGAAGCATATATTTTTTTTTTTTTTCCAAATGACACGCCCTCTATTTTTTACCATTGTTTATCCGATCAACACATGAGTTATGAGATAAGGCTTGGGAAGCAATTTTTTTTTTTTTTTTTTGTGAATGACACGCCCTCTATTTTTTACCGAGTTATGAGATAAGGCTTGGGAAGCAATTGTTTTTTTTGAATGACACGCCCTGTTTTTTTTACCATTATTGATCCTATCAATACATGAGTTATGACATGAGATAAGGCGAGTTATGACTTATGAGATAAGGCTTGGGAAGCAATTTTTTTTTTTTTTTCCTTTTTGAATGACGCGCCCTCTATTTTTTACCATTATTGATCCTATCGGGTATTGCTCCCGTTTTTTTTTTTTTTTTTTTTTTTGGAATTTCTAACACTTATACTTATAAAAACTGAAAAAAATTGCAAAAATACGGAAGTTAAATTTTTTTTCAATTTTTGTATAGTTTTTATTAGTAAAATATCATTTTTTAAAAAATATTTAAAAAAGTACCATTTTTAAAATAGTTATTAGTTATCAATTTTTAGAAACTGGTTACTGGTTACCAGTTATACACTAGTTATAAATATCTTTGGTTACTAGTTTAGCAGAATCTGGAAACTGATAACCAAAAATTAATTATTATTTAAAAAAGGATATTTTTATAATATTTTTTAGAAAATGATAGTTTTATAAATATTTTTTAGAAAATGATATTTTTCTAATAAAGACCGTACCACACCTTAAAAAATACAAAAACACCGTATTTTTCAATTTGTTTTCCTGAAATACCGTATATTGTCTAATTTCCCCATTTTTCTTTTCTTCAAGATCACGTATTGCTACCGTTTTTTTTTCCCCTCAATGTTATGGTGCGCCGTATTATATTATTTATGATGTATTATATTAAGTTATATTGTATTATATTATTTTATTATAATATTGTGTTTGGTTTTGTATTGCATTAAGATGTTGCTTAATTTTTTAAAAATATTATTTTTAAAAATTAATTTAGCAAAATACCATTTAAAAACACTTATTTAGAAAAGTACCACCTCTCATATTATTATTACCTGTTTTAAAAGTTATTTTTCAGCAATGCGACTTTCTAAAATTAATTTTAGAAAAATAACAATTTAAAAAATTTATTTAGAAAAATATAACTTTTAAAATGGATAAGCTTATACGAGAGAAAGTGATGAGAGAGAAAGTAAGGAAAGAGAAACTGATGAGAGAAATTAAAGACTAAGAAAGTAAGGAGAGTCAGTACTGTACAACACAATGTTACAATACGGTGTAATACATACTTTTTTTATTCGTATTAAATAATATTTTTTGTATTGTATTAAATTTTGATATCGTATTAAATAGGACAATACAAAAGTACAACCAAACATAATATTGTGTTTAATTAATACAGTACAGAGTGTTTATACAATGTACCAAACATAGCCTAAATGAAAACTATATCCCACCATTTTTCCTATAACCAAATTAAACAGACTTTTTTCAGTATCTTTCACGACTAATTGAAACTTGATTGTGAACCAGATAACGCATATTTAGAAGAGTAATTATTCCTAAGTTCTAGTGTAGAAGTGTCTCTTGATTTTTTGTTTGCTGCAGTGGCAACCACGTAGAAATATTTTTCTACTAGTTCATAAACTATTTGGAAATAGAATTTGTTTTAATAAAAATGCTAAATTCTCTCTTTTCTTGACTTGCGCACTATACTATGCTTGTTATGCACAAATCTAGCAGCTGCTCACAGAGGAAGCCCAACTCGTTCGGAGTAGATTGACTCGAGCAGGACCAGTCTCCATGTACGAGCGAGTTGCATGAGTTGCACCTCGGCTCGAGAACCATCATATGATCTCTGTAACTAATATTCGAGACACTTGGATATAAGGAAAGGATCAGAGAGAAAAAAGGTTGAGACCCTCTTTGTACTAAAAGAACTTGGAAAATACCAGTGATTACAACGGATGTAGGATATTAATTGAAAAGCTAAACCACTTTAAAATTCAGTGTCGTTTATTATTTTTCATTATCGTTTCTAATCTCATTGTTACACCAATTTTTGATGTCAACAATGTTATAAAGCGAGATATTTTAGTTCAATCCACTTGTTAAGCACAGAGATTAGAAAGTGGAAAAAAAATATTCCCAATACTCTTCTCTTAAAGGGCAAATTGTAAAAAAAATATCCTGAGGTCTAAGTGTTCTATAATTTAAGAATTAAAATTTGAACTCTGCAAAATTATACCCTGAAATTAAGAATTTCTAAAAATTAATACGTTGAGTTGATTTTTTTAATAACTTGGTAAAAGATAATAATATTCTCAAAATTAAGGAGAATAATAATAACTAATCCAATTTTAATGGAAGATATTATTATTTTTTTATTACTAAAATTGGTCAAAAAATCAATTAAGGATATTAATTTTCAAAATTTCTTAATCTTAGGTATTATTTTACAGAATCCAAATTTAAGAGTTTAAATTGTAACATATAATAATATAATGACAACTCTCTTGCCATATGTGTTGTTTTAAAAATTTGGTAAACTAGTCGAGATAGCTAACACTATCCTCAAATTTATTATAAACTAATCTTTTCATGTCCATGCTGGTAACTACACTACACGTAGAAACTTTTTCATGTATTAGCCCAGCTAAAACTATTGACCTTTTATTGCGCTCTAGCTTTAACTCTCGATAAAATTTTAAACGAGTAGAACAAGACGAGGACATCGAGAAACCAGGAATAACCACGAAAGAAACGATTACACATTCCAAAACATAAAAATGTTCCACATAAGTTCAGTTCATGATATGTCTAAAGCCTTGACATTAGGACAAGTTCATTAGACGTCCATAGCCCCCGTACTCTCTTATTCTCTGCAAAGACATGGGAAGGTATAGAAGTATGCACGCTTATGCATACAGATCTATGCCCCAAAATTTGGCAGGTTGGTTGGTTCGCAGTTTCTTATCCACAGTTTTAATCAGATCCATGTCCTCCTTGATAAGCTCAAAATCGAAAACTTGAAAATTCTCTTTCAATCTCTCGAGTTTTGATGTCTTTGGAATGACAACTGTGTTTCGTTGAATTCCCCATCGGAGAACGATCTGTGCCACAGTCCTGTTGTATTTCTTAGCAAGATCCTGACAAGATTAATTAGGAACTAAAATTGTTAGTAAATTGAATCTGGAAATAAAAATTTTATCATTGGTAATTAAGAATGCAGACAAATAATTCATTTCTAAAAGATCATGTTACCTTGAGAACTGGATCATCCAGACACGAAACTGAACCAAACCATTCGGTGTTGGCTGCAGCACCTCCCAGAGGAGTGTGGGCTGTAACACAAATCCCATGCTTTTGACAGAATTTCACAAGAGAATCACGTTGGAAGTAAGGGTGAGTTTCGATCTGATTCACAGCAGGCTTGATTTTGGAGTAAGCTAAGCAATCTCTGGTCAGAAAGATGTCATAGTTGCTGCAAATAATTGTTTCAACTATCAGACCAAAATTTCAAATATTTAAGGAGTTAAAACTGAAGAAATTTACAAAAGTTGGGAGAAGAAAATGGATATGCACTACTTGTTATGTAATATATGTACTAGGCATCATATATATAACAATCAGGTGATGCATAACGCAAAGGGAAATTTTACAACACAACGTATGTTAAAGTCAGAATTACGAATGCCAATCCCCTGTTCAATAAATAGCTGTTTATATAACTACATAATAATTCAGGTAGCTTACAGAACCCACATAAAAATCCAGAATGTTGACTCACCTGATTCCAATGCTACGTACTAGACCCAGGGAAACCAGATTTTCCATTGCATGCCAGGTAGTTTCCAGAGATATGGTTGTATCTATGTCTAACACCCCATCCTCATCTAAAGCACTATCAGTTGTACCAACTCCTGCATGAATGTAAAGTAAAATCAGAACGAAGAAAAGAAAACAACATTCAATGTGAAGGGTGAACAGGTTCCTGATAGCTTTGGATAGCTTATACAAATGTTCGGTTACAAGAGTGGAGCCACGTAAAGATTTGTAAAAACAGAGTTACACGAGTGGAACCAAGTAATTCCAGGTTCCGATTTCATCAACTCTATCGATTCGTGGCCATCATCAATTCAATATTAGTTGCCACCAATTTCCCTTCATTAAATTAATACATCTTCCCCTGATAATGTATTGATAATACTACTAACTGATTTTCTGGACCAAAAGATGTGGTATTTGTCATGCAATTCCAAAACTGATGTGACTTAACAATAATACTGATGCAGCATTCTTATGTAACACGTTGCCATTAGAAATGGGGTAGCAGTTTATAAAGCAAAGAAAGCCGTAAAAGGACGACAAAAGAGGAGGGAAGCACCAGTATGCTTCGTCGCTACAGGGAAGTGAACAAGGTACAAATCCAGATAATCTAGTTGAAGCTTCTTCAGGCTATCCTTACAGGCCTCAATGACATGTCCGTGGTCCGAATTCCAAAGCTGCAATTAAGATGAACAGGACAATGAAAAGAATAAAAATCATAGTCTGGACAATACAGTATGAATTATAGTCAGCCAAATAAAATAAAAGTACTCTTAATCGGAAATTAAACCGGCCTTGGTGGTAATAAAGAGCTCCTCTCTCTTAACAAGCCCTGTCTGAAATGCCTCAGCAAGTGCCTCCCCAACTTCTGTTTCATTCCTGTAGTCGGCTGCGAGCAACATCAGATAGTCAAACATTGTAACAACTTACATCCACCAGAAAAGGTCACATTCATTACAGGTTTTGTGGGATAACTTCAAGGCCGTGTTTACTAATCCGTAAAGACAATGAGTGGAAAGGGAATGGATTGGAATAAGAAACAATAAGTTGGGAAGGCTATGGGTGCGTTTGGTATAGAATTCAAATCTTATTCTTCAAATTCAAAAACAACTTTCATGTAAAAAGTTGGAAGGATAAAATATTTATCCTTCCAACTTTCTATATAAAAGCTGTTTCTGGATTTAAAGAATAAGATTCGAATCATGTACTAAACGCACTCTATAATTCCCTTTTATGTGTTTACTTACAAATTAGTTACACATGAAATGAATGCATTTCTCTTTCCTTTCCTTTATCGTTTCTTCTCCATTATGGATTAGTAAAACATGCTCTAAACCTACACAATAAAAAGGGGCGAAAAAGGCAAACAAGTAGGAATACGAATCACTAATGGCATAATTACAGCTGTTAAAATTTTGTGTAAGAAACAATATTTAACAACTAGAGTATTTTAAGAAATTGGTTCACAGGTTATTTTGAATTGTATAGAAAAGTAAAACCTGGGGCATATCCTTATACTCAAAATAAAATTATGCTCAGAAAACACACAATACTTAAAAGATCAACACATCATAGGTGTATTGTCCAGTACCTTGAACTAGATATGTACTTTAAATTATTGTGTATAGTAATACTAAAGGATAAAGACTAATAATTAACTTCAATATGCATTCTAATCTCAACCTAACCAGATACTAAAGGATAAAGACTAATAATTAACTTCAATATGCATTCTAATCTCAACCTAACCAGAGGGGAAAAAAAACACATATTCTTTTTTACAATAATTTAGCCAAAAAAATTAAATAAATAAATAAATAAATAAACATAGTTGTCTCTTCACAGTAAAGGATATTTTGTAACCAAGTGGATAAACGAGGTAAAATATATCAAATATTCCTACCACGAATCTACTTTAGTTGCCATTATTACTATTTAGTATTTCTTTAATTCCAGTAATGGGCTATATGCCTATTTATTAGAGAAATTGATTCGACATACTTACTACTGAACTAATTAGCACGATTAAAGTTACTTTAGAAAAATAAAAAATAAAAAAATCAAACAGTTAAACTAACAGATAATAAATCTGAGACCCCTTTTAAACTGAACTGAAATCACAAGTAAAACGACAAAGAGTTGAAATGGAGCAAAATGTAAACGACATAAAAAAAAAACTAGTAGAGTAGAAGAAACTAAGTTGGTCACCAGCACAATCAAGGTGGCGATAGCCAATCTTGATGGAGTTGATGATGAGGTCTCTGATAGCTTTCCCTTCCATCCGCCATACACCCAGACCCACAATCGGCATCTTCAACCCATTGTTGAGCGTTACTGCCATTCTTTATTTCCTTCAAAATCTCTTGATGTGGAATTTACAAAACGACCCTCAACTCTGCTAGAATTGAATGGTTTTAGAGAGCTACTTGCCTCAACTCTCTGTCTGTGCGATACCGTTAATTTGGAGATATATGATGCTGGTGCGGTGCGGTGTGGTGATTCCGAAAGGAAAAGGGGTGTATAATTTGCTTTGTCGTTTATTGTTAGCATTTTGGGCTTCAAGGCCCTTATTTAAAATAGCCTCCCCCCCCAGTATCAATATATCAAAGTTTATATATCGATTTATTAGTTTTTCTTTCCTTTTTTTTTTTTTTAACTAAATACATCGGTATACAAAAGGCCAAAAACTCTCCACCCAATTTTTCTATATGGCTTTGATCGTATAATATGGAAATTTGATTTTATGAGATAAAATTTCAACCAAAAAAAAAGAAAGAAAAATAGCGAGAAAAGCTCGCCACGAAAACAAGTTTCTCGTATAGATTTTCTCTATTTATTGTTGAGCATACGAACGTGACAACATATGTAAAATATAGAAGAAGATTAGCTTCTCGTAGTTCGGGAAACTTTTGTACACCAAGATCAAATATTACACACATGAAAAAAAATGAAAAAGAAAATAAACAATCAAAACAAGACTCACAAAAAGGACACTATAATACTAGTCAATATCTGCTATAATTGAACTAGTCAATACTCACAAAACACTACGGGTGCGTTTGGTACAAGATTCGAATCCTATCCTTCAAATCCAGAAATAATTTTTATATAGAAAGTTGGAAGGATAAATGTTTTATCCTTCCAACTTTCTACGTGAAAGCTGTTTCTGGATTTGAAGAATAGGATTCGAATCTTGTACCAAACGCACCCGAGCTCAAAAAAAACCCTAGNAAGATGGATTCATATTCACAAATATGAGAATTATGCATGAACAAAAAGAATATTGGATTATTTTTTGAAAAAATAGAAATTAACTTTTTTGGAATAAGAAATCTATTCCAATTATAATACTCAGAAAGAAAAAGCTGTAATAAATGCAAGGAAGAGGTATCTTTTATCCAGTATCGAAGGGTTTAAACTAAGATTTCCAGATGAATGGGATAGAGTATTAGTACATCTGATACATAATTTATATTTCTCAAACAACCCACGACTCTTTGATTGCCATAATTTGGCAATACAAAATTTCCTCAGAAGACAACTATTACAACATTTGTAAATGCCTTGCTTTGGCTGTGCTTCCAATAAGGAGTTTCCACTCCTCTTTATAGTTGAACACTTGCCCATGGATCAATGAGAGTAGAAGGAAGCATTGGTGATTTACGGTTAGTAGTTGGCAGTTGGATGCAAGGTAGCTAGCAGATTATTCTCCCTTTTTCCTATTTATTTTACATTTAGCTCATGGCTTTCGGGCTTGGCCAAATGTGGTCTTGACTTTCAAATCTCTCACTCAATACCATCTTCCACTTTTTCGCTATTGCACATCTTGAGTTGTATTATAAGTTTTGCAAACTTTCCACTATTAAGTGCTTTGGGCTAAGGACTCTGTATTGTATTAATTAATATAATACTGTGTTTGGTTGTGCTTTTGTATTGTATTATTTTATACGACATCAAAATTTAATACAATACAGAGAGTATTATCTAATACAGAATAAAAAATCTGTATTACACTGTATTATATAATTTTAACTTTAACATAGTATTGTACAATACTCACTCTCTTCACTTTTTCTATCTTAATTTCTCTCTCATCACTTTCTCTCTCATCACTTTCTCTCTCACATTACTTTATCCTTTTCAAAAGTAGTATTTTTCTAAATAAATTTTTAAAAGTAGTATTTTTCTAAATTTATATCTAAAAAGTAGTTTTTTTCGTAAATAATTTTTTTAAAAGGGGTAATTTTATAAGTGGTATTTTTTAAATATTTTTTAAAAATGATATTTTTCTAAGTAAATTTTTAAAAAGAGTATTTTTCAAAATTAACTTTGTAATACAACATCTTAATACAAGTGCAAAACAACAACATCTTAATACAAGTGCAAAACTAAACATAGTATTGTAATAAAATAATACAATACAATATAATACAATACGGTGCACCAAACATGGCCTTGATGATCAAATTTCCCACTTGATTATATGTCTTGATCTGTCGTATCTTTATCTCTTTTTTCAAAACTTTTTCTCTCATAACGAACTTCGACATATTTAGTCCTCACATGAAATACTAGATTTTTCTGCTAAGCAGACTATTGATTGAGTATCGCAATATAGTGATCTTGCATAGTCAACTTGCTGGTGTAAATTTTTCATCAATTGTATTAACCATGTGCTTTGCTGAGCTGCCATAACCGTTATTCTATACTCTGCTTTTGTGGTTAACAGTTATACTGTTGATTGTCTTTTGCTACACTAGAAATTTGCACCAGAACTAGTCATCAATCGATGAATGTCAAGGATCTCCTAAATAATCTACGTCACAATAGCTACTAACTTGCATTCATCACCTGTCATGTACAAAAAAACTATAGTCAATTATACTTTTGATGTATCTCGAAACCTGCAAAACTGCTTGTAAATGAGACTTTTTAGGATTTTGTGACTCATAATTCCGACTTTATACAAAATATCAGCTCGAGATAACATCAGGTAGATTAGACTACTTACCAACTTTTGATACATTATTTTGTCTTCGTAGTCCTTGATTTCATGTGCATATAGCTTGGCATTGGGTTCCATGGGAGCTGAGATAGGTTTGCAGTCAAGAATTCCAAATTTTTGTAGCAGGTTTTTCACGTATTTCTATTGACAGAGAAATAACCCTTTATTCGTGTGATCAAACTCTAGCCCAAAAAAGTACTGAGCTCTAGAAGCTTTTTTATCTGAGAGTGGACTTAAGAATTCTCATTTGTTTGTCAAATTTGCTTTTCGTCATCTTCTATGATTATCAATTCATCAACTTACACTAGCACTATTGTAAATTTTCTTTCTCTAGTTTTAACAAATAAGTTAGAATTTACACATGCTCTTGAGTAGCCACTCTGTAGCAAAAATTTAAAAATTTTCCGTACAATGGTCCATGCCCTTGTTGCTTGTTTTAACCTATAAAGTGCCATTCGCAACTTGCAAATGTAGTCGGGATGAGTATCACTCTTAAATCTCCTAAGTTGGATCATGTATATCTCTCGATCCAACTCTCTATAAAGAAATACAATTTTCATGTCTATCTGCCATAACTTTCAGTGCAAGTACTAAAATAACTCGTAAGGTTGTGATCTTTGCCACTGGACTAAATGTTTCATCATAGTCTAATTTGTACTTCTGAGAGAATCCTCAGGGCACCAGTTGAGCTTTATGTCTCTGAATCGATCAATCAGGGCGAATCTTTATCATGTAAAACCATTTGTAAGAAATAGGTTTCCCATCTCTTGGCTTTGGCACCAAGTGTTATAATTCTATATGGGATTGCAAAACCAAACACAAACCCTAGAACATTCATGCTAAAACTGATGGGTAGGGATTCATTGAGTATACCTGAGTCCATGATTCAATACCGTAGTCTGGACGATGAACAGAAGGCGGAAGCGATAGTGATTGACTGTATATGCTAGAGGGTTTGATCTTCTGTAGCCTTAAAGCCTAATGACACTCAGATGGAATTCTCTGTAATTGATGGTGGGTTACAGAGAATTGAGCGTACGTGTTCTTTTGGCTACAGGGACCATAACCCTAATATGTTCTTTATATAGTCCCCTGTTGGGTATCCATCAAACCCTAACTGGGTGACTAACAGGGTATCCACATTGGTATCCATACCCAGTTGGATATCCTGACCCAGCCTAATTAAATCACTTATTGGGTATGCTTAAGAATAATATGGCCCAATACAATTGTCCAAAATATATGTGGCCCACTATAGGAAATACAATTTCCTAACAATCTCCCACTTGGGTCACATATGAACCAAATACAATTGTATTGCAAAACTGAAGTATGGCCATTAACATACCATATTATTCCTGAATATCCCCGAAGTTGCAATCCCGTCCATCAGACATATCAGTACGAAACCAAAGCGCTCGTCGTCGCACTTATTTGGATGGCAACTAGAACCCTCAATGATCACCGTACTAATACACCCGAATGACATAGATCGAGTATGGAATGTGGCATGAAAATTACATGCAATGTGATTTACCGTGTCTATTTCCAACTGGTCCACCTGAACTTTATTGAGATCGACCGTAGTCTTTCCCCTTTAGTGCATTACCGCAAACTTTATTGTTAACCACAATGGGAAAGCCAGAAAATATGAAATGCATCATATAATATGAAATGCATCATATAATATATAATGAACAGAGTCTATAATGAAAACCATCATCAATAACCAAATACTGCAGTAAACAAACATAAACAAGTGTCACACAATAAGCATCTAAACCAAATTACAAACTCCCACTAAAACTGCACACCATCCAAAAATACAACACCCATACGAGCAGTGTGCTCGTGAAAGACCTTAGGTGGTAAACCTTTGGTGAGCGGATCCGCTATCATAGAGTTTGTACCGATATGCTCAATTGACACTAAACGACTCTGAACTCTTTCTTTAACAGCTAGAAACTTAATGTCAATGTGCTTTGACTTTGATGAGCTCCTATTGCTGTTAGAATATAAGACTGCCGAGTTATTGTCACAATAAAGTTTCAATGGCCTCTCAATGCCATTTACTACATGCAGCCC
>JXTC01000016.1:1513105-1547035 GCA_002914845.1 Trema orientale | reverse complement strand
TGGGACTTTGGCTGAGGCTAAATTTATCTCCCTTAGACACTGGAGTGTCCGTTGGTGCACACTTATCCATACCATACCTACTGAGCATTCTTTCGATATAGCTCTTCTGTGATAACCCAAGGATACCCCGAGAACGATCTCGGTGTATCTGTATACCTAATATAAAAGAGGCGACCCCAAGATCTTTCATTTCGAAATTCTTCGCAAGAAATCTCTTGGTGTCGTGCAGTAAGCCTATATCACTACTTGCCAGTAGTATATCATCAACATAAAGCACCAGAAAGATAAACTTACTCCCACTGAACTTATGGTATACACAATCATCAACAGGATTCACCTCAAAACCGAACGAGATGATTACCTCATGAAATTTGTGGTACCATTGACGAGAAGCTTGTTTGAGACCATAGATGGACTTCTTGAGTTTGCAGACCATAGACTTTGGATCTTCTGATATAAAGTTTTCTTGTTGCATTATATATATTGTTTCATCAATGTCTCCATTGAGAAGCGCTGTCTTAACGTCCATCTGATGAAGCTCAAGGTCATAATGAGCCATCAGTGCCATAATTACTCTAAAAGAGTCCTTCGAAGCAACCGGAGAGAAGGTCTCTTTAAAGTCAATGCCTTCCTTCTGAGTGAAGCCTTTAGCGATAAGATGTGCCTTATATCTCTCAACATTGCCTTTCGAATCCCGTTTGGTCTTAAATATCCATTTGCAACTAATGGGCTTCGCACCTTCAGGCAATTTGACGAGATCCCAAACGCCATTGTCTCTCATAGACTTCATTTCTTCATTCATGGCATCGATCCACTTTTGAGAATTGTAACTTTGTTTGACTTGTGTGAAGTTGATTGGATCATCTTCCACTATCCCAATGTCAAACTCATGTTCTTGGAGATATACGACATAGTCATCCGGAATCGCACTTCTCCTTTCTCTAATGGACCTCCTTAAAGGCACTAGTTCTTGAGGCTGTTGAGTTTGCTCTACAGGAGTATTTACCTCAACTGGGATAGAAAACCCCTGAACATTGTTTTGAACTGGAGCGATTGCATCTTGAATAATGATATTGTCAGGAACATGAGCCTGAATGTCCTGACCATTGTCAATAGCAACCATAGGAAGAGAAACGAATTCCTCTTCGAAAACAATGTTCCTAACCTTATCTTCCCTCCCAAACTCAATATCCTCAAGAAATCTGGCATTTCCCGTCTCAAAGAAAGTCTTTAATGTGGGATCATAAAACTTATAGCCTCTGGATCTTTCAGAATACCCTACAAAGTAGCAGCTTACTGTTCTTGAGTCCAGTTTCTTTTCATTCGGCCTGTAAGGCCTTGCCTCAGCTGGACAACCCCATATGTGTAAATGATTTATACTGGGTTTTCGCCCAGTCCAGAGTTCATAAGGGGTTTTAGCTACTGCTTTGCTCGGTACTCTATTAAGGATATATGCTGCAGTTTTGAGTGCGTCTCCCCATAGTGATTCTGGTAAGGTGGAATGACTGATCATACTCCTTACCATATCCTTTAGTGTCCGATTGCGTCGTTCAGCAACACCATTCATGCTAGGTTTCCCAGGCATGGTGTATTGCGGGACGATGCCGCACTCTACCAAATACTTAGCGAAAGGCCCTGGACGTTGCTCACCTGATCCGTCATACCGACCGTAGTATTCACCACCACGATCAGATTTGACAGCCTTAATTTTCTTATCAAGCTGGTTTTCCACTTCAGCTTTATAAGCCTTAAATACGTCCAGTGATTGTGACTTCTCATAAATTAAGTAAATGTACCTATAGCGAGAATAATCGTCTATGAACGTGATAAAGTATTGTTGTCCATTCCAAGAAGCCGTAGGGAATGGACTACAGATATCCGTATGTATCAGTTCTAAGACGCTAGAGCTCCTATTGGCACCTAACTTCCTAATGTTTGTCTGTTTCCCCTTTATACACTCAACGCAGACGGTAAAATCTGCCAAATCAAGGGGACCAAGGATCCCATCAGACACAAGACGTTCAATTCTTTGTTTAGAAATGTGTCCTAAGCGTCTGTACCACAACATCGATGAGTCCTCATTAGTTAATTTTCGTTTTGTACCTCTTGAATTAACATGCAAAGTTTCATTAACGGAGGGTTGGGTATTTACCATATAAAGATTGTCAATAAGAAAACCGGTACCAACAACAATTGAATCACGCATAAGACTAAATAAATTATTTCCGAAAGAACAAGAATAACCGAATTTGTCCAATACAGAAACTGAAACCAAATTCCGTCTTAAAGACGGTACCACAAAAGTCTCATACAAATCCAAATATTTTCCAGAATTCAAATACAATCTAAAGTGCCCAATGGCCTCCACCGAAGCTGTTTGACCGTCGCCTACATAGATGAATCTTTCATCATCACTTGGCTTTCGGCTCCACAGGCAACCCTGCATGGAAACACTAACGTGAGTAGTAGCACCCGAATCTACCCACCAAGTATCCTTAGGTACAGAAGTTAAATTAACTTCAGAACAAACATAAATGAGAAGCTTACCTTTCTTAACACGCCAAGCTTTATACTTAACGCATTCCTTCTTTAGGTGTCCACTTTTCCCACAAAAGAAGCAACCTTCCTCATCTTGCTTCTTTTGTGCCTTAACAGGTGGAACCCCTGCAGCTTCCTTAACTTTATCCATTTTCCTCTTCTTTGCCTTAGAGGTAGTGGTCAAGTTAGCACTTTCAGGCCTTTAAGCTTTGATTTTCTCTTCCTCCTGAACACAAATGGATATCAATTCATTAATATTCCATTTGCTCTTTTGGGCGTTGTATATTGTCTGTAGGTTCCCGTACTGATTAGGAAGAGAAAGCAAAACCAAGGCCACAAGCAAATCCTCATTAATTTCTAACTTGAATTCCTTAAGCTTGCCAGCCAAATGAGACATCTGCAAGATGTGCTCTCTTATATTTCCTTTGCCACTGTACCTCATTGAGATGAGTTTCCCCAAGGTACTAATCATTCTCAGTAACATTTAATTTCATTGAATGAGTGCTGGGCTTTCAATCATCTTTTTCTTTGTTTTGTTTTATTCTCATTTTAGCTTCTTAGTTAATTGATGATGCTCTTCTTCTTCCTTTTTTAATTTTTACTACATCTAAGAGCCTATTTAATATTATCCTAAAGAATTTCAAGCCAGGAATTAGGAGCGAGCAAAGCATTCTTAACTAGTAAGGGTATATTGGTACAGGGTATCTTTTGGGATTTTACAAATTTTTCTGGTTACTCAATTTTTTTTCTGTACATAAAAGATCCTAGGGCGACGAGTTTGATCGAGAGAGATTATAAAGAGGGCTGGAGAGTCTTCAAGATTCAACAGGAGTGAGGTTTTTATGTAATTTTATTTTATTTTTATCATTATAGTGAAAACAAGCAGTCCAGAAAGTCAATAGATGTAGCTCTCACAATAAAAGTGAACTAGTGGTGTCAAAATAGGCCGAAACGGGTACGATACAATTATAAGCCAACATAACATGATTAGTAACCATGCTCGGCATGGCACGATATGATTAATAACCGTGCCTGACATGGCACAACACGATAAGTAAATATATTCATACTAGCATGGCACATGCACGGGCACAGACATGACACGTAACACGACAAGTACGAATAATAGGTACGATAAATACGATTAAGAAAAATAATTAGTTTTCAAAAATGTACATATTTTAAATTTATTTTAATTTTTTGGGCATAAATTTAATACAATACATTTTAAATAAAATTAGAAAAATAAACTAGTTGGGTCACAATATTTCACCCTTTTCTTTAGTTGTTGTATCATACAAAGATACATTAAACTGCGTTTTTATCGAACTTTCTATGTAGGTGACTTGATATAACTATGTAGAACACACATTTGAAATTTCAGAAGTGACCAACTGCAGGTTTAACATTCTACAATTTCTCAAATAGTGAAATAAACCAAAGTTGTTGCTACGGAGGCCTATTGATGATGTGGGCCACTATCTTCATACACTTAGCCCGAAAATTAACGGGTACATTTTTCGTATGTAACATCCTCTGACATATGAATAAATGAATTGATTTCGTATCTTGCAATCTTAAAGATACTAGGAAAACTCTTCTAACTATATTCTCCACCATTATTTGTGCACAAATATTGGATATTTTCACCAACTTCTCCTTCTATGGTTTCAATGAACTCGTCAAATTTTACCAGAGTATTATTCTTAATTTTTTTTTAAAAAAAAGAAACCATACTTATCTCGAGAATTCGTTAATAAACATCATTAAGAATCACATTCTACCAATATATGATTGTTTGATATGTCGAACACATCATAGTGAAAACGTTCCAACAATACTTCAACTCTGAACTTCGATTCCTCATACAATATATGATGTATTACAGGCATATCAAATATTTATCTAAAAGATGCTAAAGAAGGAGATTGAAAGAGGATGTATTGGCATGCTTAACATTATAACATGACTGGTTTACTTATTCATATTAAAACATACAGTCAGATATTTGATCTGTTAAGTTTTTTCAGTGTTTACCATATATATATATATATATATATGCTTGGGATCATGAAATATATGTTTAGGAATCATAAAATTATGGTCTAATTAATTGTATATTTGTCTCAGTAATAATTAATGTTTATATTTGCACTGCAAGATATTACGATATATTATTTCTTGACAAATATAATCATTTGATTAATTGTTTCCTATCTTGTGTGATCTCTGATTGTCAATCACATTGTTTCCCATTTTGTGCGATTTTTGATTGTCAATTACATATATGGACGGGTTTTAAGGTTCAAGAATAGGTAACTGGTAATTACCTAATTCGACCATGGGTAACTGTTCATATTCTATTAAAAAAATTTCTTAAATTGAGTAATATTGACTGATTAGTGATTGTAAAAGTTTCCTTAATATTTCTGGCGATCCTAAAATGTTTTAATTGATTATAATTAATTTATTAGCCGCCAAAAATATTGGGTAATCGTATTCTCTATTTCAGGAAAGTAGTCTGTGTGTTTCCTTTTATGTTATAATATGATAAGCTTATGTTACAACATCAGTGCAAAATCAACATTTAATTCTCAGATCAAATTTCTTGATTGGGTAATGAGATTGACTGATCTTGTAAGTTTTCTAATCAACTGTAAATGCTGTTAAATATTTTTTTTTTCGTAGCTACCATATTGGTGAAAACTTAGACCCCTTTGTAAAGGCATCTATTGGGGACTTTAGATGAAATATTTTATTGTATTTTGGCTATAGATGTAAAAGAAATATTTTTGTAGCCTTTCTTAGACTTAGGAATACTTTTCTAAGTTGTATGTTCTCAAAGTTTTCAGAAGAAGGGCTGACATCTTTGGGAGAAGATAGGTTCCATAACATAGGAGGGAATCCTAGTGTATAGAACTGAAGAAACGCAAAATTAGAGAAGATTCAAGGAAGTTCAAGAGCGTGGAATCAAGTAAGCCGAGTGGAGCTCGAAGAACGTAGGAGTGATAGATTCAAACACATTACATAAATAGTTAAGAGGTAGTCTTACTTTGAATAAGTCAATTGGTGTTAAATTATTACTAATTTGTTTTATTTTTTTTCCTCTGGGGTTGACACCAATATACACATTGACAATGTTAGTGTTGAACCACGTAAAACTCACAATGTCTCATCTTTACTACTCATTCTTGCAACATTCACATTTTTGTATTCCGACATAATTAATTAATTGGTGGAATTAATTAACTAAACTCAACAATATCTGAAAAATGGACCTAATTATAACACTACAAGAAATACTGCTTTTGTCGACGCAATATAAATAACGCGTCGGTAGAAGTATGTTTTGCCGACGAATCATAGGTCTATGCGTCGGCATATGTGTCTTAAAAAAAATCATCAGAATGTGTCTTTATCGATGCTCTTTTGCGTCGGCAAAAGTCGAGTATTTTTTTATTTTTGTTATTATCTAATACATTTGCCGACGCATTATTGAATTTACGTCGGCAAAGGGTTGTCCGCAAGAAAATTTATTTTTAGATAAAATTTTAAATATTTTTTGTTAACACGTTGCGTCGGCAAAAGTCGAGCATTTTTTATTTTTTATTTATTTATACATTTGCCGACGCATTGTGGAATTTACGTCGGCAAAGGGTTGCCCCCAAAAAAAATTTCCGCGAAGGAGAATTTTGTGCGCGAATTTATTTCAAGATAAAAATTTGTCATATCTTTTGCCGACGCATCGTTGTTGTTGCGTCGGCAAAAGTCGGGCATTTTTTTTTTTTATAGCAATCGACTATTTTCTCCATTAAGTGCTATCTCCAAAGACACGTGATGCCCTTTGATGTATTATGCTATCTTGAAAAATATAAAAAACATTATGAAAAATTAAGAAAATAAAAATATTGAAATTAAATCAGGAAAAAAAAAAGAAGAAGAAAGGAGTTTTAAAAAAAATCGAGTAAAAAGGTAAACCAACGAATAAGAATTTTGTATATGTTTGAACTAGGTAATCTTACGAATAAAGAGAGATGAAAACCATTATCTCACTTTGCATTGAATTCTTCTAAACAATCTTAAGTTCTTGGTTTCAAATCTTGATTTCAAGATATTTGGAATAAATTGTCTCTTCATTTTTAAATTTTTTTTTTTCTTTCTTCTTCTAGGTGAGGTACTCAGAATCTCCATTTGGTTTTCAAAATTCAAAGTTTCAATGAAAAGGAAGGAATTTTAGGAGTTTTCTCTTTATGAGTATTTGGAATTCAACAAGTAACCCAAGTTTCAAAATTCATTCTTTGGAAAATAAGGAAAAAAAAAAACTATTTTATGAAGAAAAAGAATATCAAAAAGCTTCTATTTTTATTTATGTTTTTGTGAGTATAAATTTATATTTGTGATATTTAATAATATGTTTGAGATGATTTACTGACTTTTATTCGAAATTCTTCTATAAACCATGGGTTTTTCCTATTATCTCTTCAGCGGTTTGTATTCTCTGTTAGATGGGTTTGTTTTGAAGAATTACATTACTTAATGAGTTTTATTTAGTTTTTGATTTTTGCTAATTAATTCTTGCACTGCATCTTCTCAATTTGTTGCATTCATTGTATATTGACACATCTGTATTTGGTAAATCTGTATATTTTGCTTTAGGAAAGTTGGATTTTTGAAGAGCAAAATCTTATTGCTGTGTATTTGGCTCTAATGACGATCTCATTCATTTAATTTATAAATGTCATATATAGTTATTCTTCAATATTCTTCTTATGTCTCCTTAAAATTATGGAGTAAAATAAGGGAAAAACAGGAATTTCTTTTCCATATTTGAAATTATTGTTAAATTCCTAAGCCAAAAGATTTAATATCTTGTAATCTTAGTTTTGAATTAGAGACAAATATGAAGACCTTTTTGTTATTCTCCTCATATATTTACTAATAGTTCAGAACCTGTATAAACTCATTGTTTTTTCTATTAAAGGTTGTAGCTTTTGCTCTAAATAGATATCACTTTGCTTCATCAATTCCTTTGATTGAAATTGCATATATAGATCTGTATATATATGCTTTAAATATTACTTCATGGATCGAGGTGACCACCTTGAGAAAATCATGGATCATTTTCAGAACAAACTCTGCTTTTAAAATCCAAGCTCAGTTTCAATAGAATCGAACCCATTTCGAAATACTCTCTCTATTCAAATCTTTCTTCTACTTCTTATTATTCTTCATCGTTATGTTCAAGAAATTATGAGAGGAGTTGAGAAGGGATAAAAGAATATGATTATCACCGATGAGGATATTTTTTCAATTTTTACTCTTTACTCCTTTCTTTTTTCTGACTCCTTTCTTTTTTTTTCATTTAATTTATTTTATTTTCTTGATTTCTCATTTTTTTTATATTTTTTAAAAATGGCATAATACCTCACAGGTTGATATGTGTCTTCTGAAGTAGCACTTAACGGAGAAAATAGATGGTTGCGAAAAAATTTGAATGGAAAGTATTTTCACTATCAGAACAAAAAAATAAGTATGTAAGTGTAAAAAAAAATAAGTATGTAAGTGTAAATTTGAAAGTAAGTGTAAATAAGACTTTCGCCATAATTTCTTTTTTTTTTTTTTGAAATTTTTATTTCCCAACAATAGTAATACCAAAGACATTTGACTTTGGCAGAATTAATTCGGCACAAGTGCCAAAAGTTCACGCGTTAAGGAATTAATTAAAATTTGAACAAAAAATTTTAACACAATTATTTTTTGGGGATACTGCCATACGACACCCTTCGTGATTTTAGGGTTGGGATTTCGCGGGGAATTTGTTCTCGTTGATGAGCTTGTGAAGCTCGTCTTTCTTCAAGTTTACCCCTTGTGCTCTCTTTCTCTTTCATAAATTCATTTCTCTCAGTATCTCTCTCTCTCTCTCTTCAAAACCTCCCTCTCTCTTTCTTAAATTCCATTTTTATATTGCTCTCCCCCACGAAGTCCAGAGCTTCGACCGCCGCACTAGTTCCAGTATAACTCTACCGCACGGGTCAGGTCAGCTCATCTTCTTTAATTTTTTCTAGTTGATTTCTTTGAATAATTTTAAGAAAATTGTGTAATTATTTATCCTTGGGTTCGTAATTTTTGGGGTTGTTTGGTGATTTTTGTTGATTTTTATATGTTTTGATTTCATTATCATTAAGTCGTATGTATAATCTTCTTTGTTTTTGCCATTAATTTTTAGTTCATTCATTTGGTTGTGCGGTCCAGCAAAGGCTATGAATGAAGAGAAAACCATAAAGCAATGCCATTCATTTTGATCACTGTTACAGGTTGTGTTACTTTGAGTGCTTTTGATGATCTTTCTATTTATCATTCTTGTAGCACTTAATCTCTCAAATTTTATTTATTTATTTATTTACTTTTTGAGTGCTATTTGTATGATTTGGTCTGATGAGGATTCTAAACTATGCTTCTCTTGAAGCGCCGTCTAGCTAGAGCCAATTCTTTCTTGGGTTGTCGTTATTAAGATCTCTCTGTAGCTCTCGCTTCTCCTCACGCAATCAGTACGTACCTCTTCGTCATCTTATATTGCAAAGCCATTATAAAATGTTATTTCCCTCTGTTTTTTTTTTTGGTGTTAAATATATTACTCTTTTTTGGTTGTTGCCTTCTAGGTGCTGTGCTTTATTTTTTATATATTAAAGATATCTAAAAGATTTAGAGCCGAATATATCAATTGTTGATTTGTGTGTATTGCTCTGTTATTATAGTTTAATTTAAGAAAAATATAATTTAAGAAGAATACTTACATTTATTTGATATGGTGGGGGTCAGGGGTGTGGGTGGTGAAGAATGGAATCCCAGGTGAAATATGTAATGGTGATGAAAATAATGGGGCATATGGATTGTCTAGTTTTAGGTAGTGGCAATTAGAGTCAAGAGTTTAGATGCTTCAGATTTTTTATTGGTATGTTTTGGATTTGTGTCCAAGTATGTGAACTAAAATGAACTTATTTTACGTATCAAAACTGAAACTTAAGAAGTATGACTGTCAACATGGAAAGCTATAGTGGATATCTAATACAAACTATAAAAATGGGAACCTATTTCTTCTGTGTTGAAGAAAGGAATTCTAGCTTAAGTTGCCACGTTCAAATGTATGTCAAGAACCTTTGTAGCTTTTGTATTGTCTTATGTCAGAATTGCATCATGTGACACCAATGCAAAGGGGTTTATTATCACTTTTATTTCTTTTGTTCATCAGCAATTGATTGGAAAAATCTATGCTCGTTTTCCAGTCACTATGTGAATTTGCATCCCTCTTTTATTTGGTTTATAGTTATTTATGTATGTATAGCTTATATTGTTAGTTGTATTTATATTTGGTAGGCTAAAAGCCCTGTATATGGGGCTGGCACTGTCTCATTGAGATGACGAATGTTTAATAAAGTGAGGTAAAGGGGAGATTTAGGGGATCTTTGTCTACTAAATACTTGGTTTAATAAACTAAAATGCACTATATTATTTAGTTTTGGCATGAGACTTTGGTTCCAGCTCATTAATTATTTTGTATGATATTTAGTTTCAAGCTTAGATGTTTGTTTTGGTTTTCTTCTTTCTAATTTGTTTATTTAGATGATATATTTTGTGACTATTTTTTCTTCACCACCAGATCTGTTTCTTTGCCAATTTATTGTTCTATCTATTTGTTTCTAGTGATAATTGAGAACAGGAGGAATGAAATTGGACATGTAATTTAGTTGATATAAAGTTCTATTTATGGAATTTCCATTTTGAAATCTACAATGGTAGAGGCTCTGTACAATGCTTTTGTAAGATTCTTCTCTAAGCCCACTCGATTTGGACTATATTATACTAATACTAAAGGACAGATGCATCAAGTAATGTCTGTTATTTAGTTCATCTAACTTTTTGCTAGCATAATATTGGTTTGCTTAGGAAAATGACTATAATTCTGGACATACTCTTAATCTTGTTAGGCACATGTGCTTTTCTTGTAGTATATAAACAAAGCTATTCATTTTGTGGTGTATTATGCTATTGTGTATATGATATTTTATTTCAAATTAAATTTTCCATTTGGTGAAGGGTGTGAGTTTTTTTTTATTTATTTTTATTGCTGAAATAGATATCCAAGATAAGTTTTTTAACTTTAAATAATGAGATCAAGTTGTCATGTGTACATAAGAAAATTTTTGCATTAAAAATTGGCCAATATTCTGTAATATAAAGCGACTATGTTTTTTTTGTTATTCAAAATAATTATTTTGCTGCACGTAGTGCGTGTACAGATACTTGACTTTTTAATATGAATATACACTTTGCTAAGATTATATAATTTATATTGTTTGGCTGTGTTTTTTCAAAAATGAAGCTTATTAAGAATAGGGATATTGATACTGCAGTTGAAAACATTGTAAATAGTTTTTTAGATTGTTCAGATTGACTGTTTAAAATTCTTAGTACTCTAATAAGCCTGTATCTCTTATAACCAATGTCATCTTTTGAGCTCATCTAATTTTGTTTAAAATAAAAAATCTTATAAGTGTAGGAGGATCGAGGGCTCCCAGCACGGGATAAGTCGCTGAGACTTAGTGGCAACTCAACGAGCAAAACCGCACGTTTTAAACGTTGATTGTAAAGCTTGAGATCGAGATGCTCCTGCCTCTGCCCATAGAGTTTGATTTTTTTTTAATTTTTTTCTATGTTGCAATTTTAAATACAATTTATATGTATATTTTATTTAATAAAATTTGTATTATATTAATTTATCTCATTTTAATTTTTAATATAATATATTTATTAATTGATAATTAATTAAATAATTTATTTTTTTTAAATAACTAAAACTTTTGCTGACGAACTTTTGCGTCGGTAGAAGTTTCTTTGAATTTCCGGAGAATACCTTTGTCGACGTGATTTTGCGTCGGCAAATGTATTTTTAATTTAATATATATATTTTTTTACTAATTTTACTGACGTAAAAATGCGTCGGCAATAGTGGCACTTTCACCGACGCATTTTTTTTGTCGGTGATTAGTTAACTAACTTTAAATTTGTGCATGTTTTCGCTGACAGAAAATGTTCACCGATAATAATGGCGTGTTGGTAAAAGTCGACAACGCGTCGGTAAATGTTACTTTTGCCGACATCTTTCAAGATGCGTCGGAAAGTGACTTGTAGCTACGGTCTTTCCCCTACGATGGTCGCCGACGCGCCGACGACAAAATGCGTCGGCAAAAGTTAAATGACTTTTACCGACGCATTTTGAATACTTTCACAGACGCAAAAATGCATCGGCGAATGTCTTCTTTCTTTTAGTGTTATAACAACCTTGAAAAACGAACCTAATAGATTTAAAAGGAGATGACGATAAATAATCTTGTTTAATTCATTAGCTAGTTATATAAGAATGGATTCTCTTATATTAATTATAGTAAAATGGAGATTTTGTAAGGAAGAAATGGTAGCTGATGATGATGATAGATTTCGTGACTTAAAACAAAAAATTAGTCATTGCAATTTTTTCATACGTTAATAACTTAGTTAAGCATTCAAATGTTTAATAATTATTTTTTTTAAATTAGTCCAATCTAATCATGTACTAAATATTGGATTATTTTTTAGATTGCTTAATTATTTAGTGTACTAAACATATTATTGGATTCAGTTTAATCCTATCTAATCTAATTCTTTCTAAATCTAGTTCACATAATCCAATCAAATCATGCATACCAAATGGACCTTAATACATCAACATCACTCCTTTTTATTTGATAAATAATTTTATAAATCTTTCAAAATAAGAAGTCTTGAATTGCACACTAATTAATCTCTTATCATCCTTCTTGCATGCAGGTAGAGAACTAAATCCACCTGCATGCAAGAGAGGAAAGAAGGGTATACAAGGCCTTTTTGGCAGGCAAGAGAGGGGAGAAGAGTATACATGGCCTTTTTGGCAGGTAGGAGAAGACTAGACTAAAATTGTTTATAATAGTGACTCTTGCTACTATTTAAATCTCGTATTTTTTTTTTCCAATAGTGACTCTTGCTACTATTTAAATCTCGTATTTTTTTTTCCAATTGACATAATACGTCCATAAAGTTGGCTAAATTTGTTTAAATTCGGGTAACTAACTCGTTAACTAAGGCTCCTCAGAATGACTTTCAATATTGTGAACATGACTAACACTAGGATAGCTAACATAGGCCATATGTAACTCTAGTGGCCTAGAAGCATACTAATATTTATATCATAGTAGGGATCTTGATAGTAATGGTCATAGTCGTATTAGCAAGGATAAGATGAGTTATGATAATATATATGTCTCATGGTAAAATTAGGTATGAACATAAGAGTCATGGTGATACTGTTATTAAGCAGAAGAGTTTTGAAAATTCATCTTTAATAAATTAGCATAGATCAAAGCACATATCAATCAAGTTTCACTAATAAAATCATAAGAAAAAGTATAATACATAGAAATATTACCCAAAGTGTTCCAAGGTTCCAGGGATGTTGATGTAAAGATTTTCAAATATGGGGCAAAACTGCAAAAACTTCACTAAGAATAGACCTTTCTACAAAACTCTCGATTTTGGACTCATAGAGCAAATCTTGCGAACTCGAGGTAGTTGGCAGAACTAGAGAGAGAGAAGAAGAACCACACAGAGAGAAATCTTAATAATTACTCAATATTCATTCATAATCTAAAAATCAATTGCACAAATGGCCTATTTATAGATAGGTAATTAGACACAACTAGGAAACCAGGAAAGCAAATGAAAACAAAAAAACTGAAGAGACCAGGAGATAAAACTAGGTACTCAAAATTATAATAACCTAATAACTAGGTAAAACCTAATAAATAGCAATAGAAAATTATTTCAAATATATTCTATTCTTTCTCTACATTACTATTGTCTTTCCATCACTATTGTTTAGAAATTGAATTGAATTAGATTGGATTGGGTTGTATTTGTACTGGGAAAATCAGAGAGATACGTGAAAAAAAGTCATTTTAAAAAAAAAATTTTAGATAATATCCAAAAAATTTAAAACTTCTGTAATAAAAGTAAAAAGTTTAAAACATAGTCTAACCTTTTAAATATACGACCTGATGAAAAAAAAAGGAATTTTCTTAAAAAATAAATAGAAAGATAGACACAAGAAAAAAGAATTTTGTAAACAAGTAAATAAAAAGAAAGACAGGTGCCAGCATGCCTATTAAGCACAATGACAAACTACTATTCTCATGATGGTTAATGCTACTGTGCTCCCAGGTTGTTTGCCATAGTCGCCTGGATGGGTCAGAGTGTACATAGACCCAGTCTTTAAAGAAGGAGAAGGTACAGTGTGTGTTGTTGCGAGAAGAGAAAATGATCAGATTCTACTACTAGCAACGTCCTTATTCTCAGTACATAACCCGCTTGAAGCTGAACTTCGGGCTCTCGAAGTAAGATTATTGTACTGTGTAGGAAGAAACTGGCACAATGCACAACTGTACTCAGACTCTAAGGAGATGATATCAGCAATAGTAGATCAAAGATCCCAGGCTTGGTACCTTACTAATATTTCTTTTAATATGTTATTTCTTTGTTAACGTCTTGTACCTGTAATGTGTTCTGGATTCCCAGATTGATGAATTACTCTACTCATACAGTAGCTAAATGGGTTTTTTCATCTAAAAAATCTGGTACTTTTGCTATTTGGGATGTGTCCCCCTCATGTGGCCACCAATCTCTTTTGACATGTTTTCTTAATAAATTTAATTTTTCAGAGCAACAAAAAAAAAAAAAAAAAAGGACAAGCGCATCAACGCTGATATGTAACTTGTCAACGCACTAGAGCCTTGACATGTTATTTTAATTATTGTTTTTGAAATTCTTTTATTTCTTTATTTTTTTTTCAATCTTTTAGCTATCTTTTATTCTAAATTTAATTTTCTATTTTAATAGTGTAATTACTTTTAGCACCAGCTATAAAAACTTTTTAAAATTGAACTGCCAAAAAATATTTTGAGTATTTCTAGATTTTTAAATAAATTTAATTAGTAAGAATAATTATTTTTTACAGTAAGGACAACAACTCTCATTCTTATTTCCTAGATACGGATAGGAATCTAGCATGATACCTATAGTAACCATACAACTCCTCTTCCAATTTATCCACTTACGACTAGGAAACTTATAGTAATCTTTTCTTTTTTTTAAAAAAAATTTAACCGAATAATATAGATAGATATATTAATATATATTCTCAACTCTTATCCGGATTTCATACACATGGTAAATGTCCAATTCTAACAATTATTAATTATCATAAGTAACTAAGTAGGAAATCACTAATATCCAAGTAAGTGAGTGTAGATAAATCGACAAAATCGGCTATAAAAAAAGAGTATCCCACCAAAAAAAATTGAGATGTTGAATAGATACTTAGAGTGTGGATTACAATTTATTTAGATACCATAAATAATCTCTAGTAGTGTATTAGTTTTTCTTTTCTTAATTTTTGTTCTAACATTACCTTATGAAATACTTAGCTCTAATAATTTTCAAAATTACCATAGATAACATAGTAAATGACTAATGATAACCAGGTATAACCACTTATAACCAAAAATATAAATCAGAATTCTTGT
Source organism: Trema orientale (assembly GCA_002914845.1). Taxonomy (NCBI): domain Eukaryota; kingdom Viridiplantae; phylum Streptophyta; class Magnoliopsida; order Rosales; family Cannabaceae; genus Trema; species Trema orientale. The sequence goes on along the minus strand of JXTC01000016.1, from coordinate 1,531,847 downwards.
GCCAAAAGTAATTAACTTGATTACTTCATTATTTATTATGGTCATCAAACATAGATACTAGTTCGTAAACTTATTTTTAATGCAATCAATACAAGCATTTTTTTAGAAGAAAAAAATTTGTGCTATATATTTTTCTTTTTTAATCCTTAATTGTTAAAAAAATTAAAGAAAGCTAAAATGTTCAATGAAAAAATTAATGAAGATTTAAAAAAGAGACAAAAAAAGAAGAAGAATCTAAAGAAAAAGCAAAAAAGAAAAGGAAAAAAAAAAACAAAAAGTAAGGCACTTCGAAAAAAATTTAAAAAAATTAAAAAAAAAAAAACAAACAAACACTTCAGGCCTGGCACTCGTTGCAACTTAATATTCTGACTTTTTAATTTCTGCAAATTAATACCCTAGTATTTATAATTTTTACAAATTAATATCCCTATTTTTGAATTGTACAAATTAAACTCTATAAGATTCACAATTTCTGTAAATTAAAAATCTGACCTTTGTTTTGTTTGCAAATTTTTACTACTTCTCACTACATATTAAAAATGTTTAAATATTGATATATTACAGAAATTATTTTGAGAAAAAAAAACATATTAGGTGATGGTTAAAATTGCAAAAAGGCTATATTTTATTATTATTATTTTTTTCAAATAATCGTTTTTACCTTTCATTATAAAATTTTACCTTTCATTTCAATTTGGTATTTTTTCCTTCGTAAATGAAAGGAAATAAACTAAAATAATTATAAAATATTTTTCAAAAATTGTATTAGTGTTTAATAAGTTTTTATATGTTCACGAGGGGTACTATTATCTTTTTCCTATTAAAATTTCTAATTCGGCAATAAGGATAGAAATTTGCATAAATTTCATATGCGAGAGTATTAATTTACAGAAATTTCAATCGTCAAGATATTAATTTACATAATTCAAAAGTGAAGTTGTTATTTTGTAGAGATTCAAAAGTTAGGTTATTAATTTATAAAAATTTAGAAATTAGGTTATTAATATACAGGAATTCGAAAATCATAGTACTTTTTGCAGAAATTAAGAGTTAAGTTTTTTTATATTATTATATATTATCATTTTTATACATTGTATTTCGAAACTTTATTCAAATTATATCTTATATTTTGGTTATTATCAACATTGATCCTTAGATTTGAAATCTGTTATAAATTTATACTATGATACCAATTTAGAGCAGTTAATTACCAAAATGCCGTTTAAAAAATTAAAAATAAACTGTATAAAAGATGATCTGAGAATATGTTTGTTAAAATATCTTAGTAAATTAACTACTCTAAATTGGTATCAGGATATAAATTTGTAACAGATTTTAAATCTAAGGATCAATGTTGATAATAATCAAAATACAATATATAAATTGAACAAAGTATCAAAATACAAGATATAAAGGCAATGGTGTATCTAGAATAGAGGTGGCAATTTGGGCCGGACCGCTGCCCGTTATTATGGCTCGCCTATTTCGCGACCTCTAATCTAGATAGTCATTTTATGATGTGGCAAACTAAAATTGGTGGGACATGAAAAGTATATAGATTTTTGTACAGATAATTTGAGTCCCATAAATAGCAGCGAACTCATCAATTAATAAGGTATCAAATTGAGTTTCATTAAGTTCCACCATTGTACTTTAGATATAGTTTAAATGCATGCCCCATGAAGAAAAAATACGAGGAAAAATGTACGTATTAATGAGTTTCATGTAGAATAAATGGACCCCATTTAGTTTTTATTTTTAAAATTCAACTACAACATTCAATTGGAAACCACATTTCATATCTTGGGATTGCAACTTTTGGATTAATTTCACCCCTTTATCATTTGATTTTGGGAGAGTACAATATTAAATTTAATTTCACCCTTGAATTATTAAATTTAGAGAAAAAGTTTTTAATTGTTGAAACATTTCGTTCAATTTTTGAAATAAAAATTATTTCCAAATAAAATCTAGATCAACAAAAAATTATTACCTAACAACCAAAAATTTAAATGGACAAAAGTTTTCTAAGTGCACTATAGTGGTTTACAGGAAAGCATCCTCAAAAGGAATTTCTCCTGTTTAATTAATAAAATATTAATTTATCAAGTATTATTATTTAATACTGTCTTATTCCACATCTTATTTTAATATGAAAGAAGCATATATAAATATATATACTAGTTTGTGTAACAAAGCAATGGGCCACATATGTATATGAAAATAAAAGCCGAGTTGCAATTTTGAGTTGCTAACTTTTAAGAGCATCAAAAAATCATACTAATAGTAACTTATATAACGCGTGGAGAAGCGAATAAAAAAACGTCTCCCTTGTTTCAAGAAATTAAAATCGATCAAGTAAGAATAAATACCAAACATATCGAATATCGTACGCATTATATTTAAGGGAGAATTTTACTGTAGGAGTCAAGTAGTATTATTGTGCCTCATAGCACTAATCGAAAAAAATTCTATATTTTTCCCATACGTTGTCCTAAATACTTATATAAAATTGTGAGGACCACGAGAAAGATGGATAAAATTTTAATCTTTGATGTAATGTACAAAAATTTTAGTTTACTCTTATCATATCGATTTTATCTTTCTTAAAAGGAAAGAAAATCAGAAGCATAATTTCTTTTATTAATTATATTTCCTTTTTTTTTCTTTTTCCGTTTATATGTCTTGACTTCTCCACTCATAAAATCAGAAGCATAATTTCTTTTATTAATTATTTTTCCTTTTTTTTTTTCTTTATATCTCTTGACTTCTCACTCGTAATGAATTGCTAGTGGGGAGATTTGGGGAAGTCTAAATACATCAATAATTAGACTATGTATTCAATTTCTTTTTATAAAATTTTATTTTTTCCTTTATACATTTTCTATATTCCAAACATACCCATTTTGCTTTGTACATCCCTTATTTTGTACTAATGTGGAAACAAATTTACTCAAAAGAAAATAATGGAAACAACAAAAACGTAATCAAGTTTTATTCAGTTTAATAAATTTTGTATTTTTTTCTTATCTTAATTTCTTTTCTCAAATTTTGTATAATTACCTGCCATGGGTGTTTAAGTTGAATTGCTGTAAGACTCAAATCCCCAGAACAAAACTACTAAATAAACAAAAAGTAGATTATGGATTATTGTTTTACACCATATGAGTAGGGGCAAACTTATAAGAAAATAATCGCCCATAAAAAGAATTAACATCCCATATGAAAGAATTAATTTACGCTATTAAAAAAAAAACTATGGCACTCACATTAATCTCTTTTGCATTTTTAAATTCTTCATCAATGTATTGTTGCTCCATTGTTAATTTTTTTCGGTCATGATTTTGAAAATTTTAAATAAAAAATTCCTTTTAGGGTTTAAAAAGTTCCATAGGTTCTATTTTTTTTTCTTGTATATTGAGGATTCTTATTATATAAGCATAATGAGTATATTTAACTTTTAGATTATCTTATTTAGTAATTCTATTTATAGGTAAAGCTGTAAAATTAAAAATATGAATGTACTTAATCCAATGCTTGATGGATTTAGAACTTCTCAGAAGATTTTGAATTGATTTTTCACCCTCATCCGAACCCATTTTTTCCTTTGATTGGAAGCATGATAGTGATAGAGTAGCATATGACAAAAAGACTGGAAGAGAGTCAATTGAATAGGATTATGCTTAAGTGTTCATTCTTCATGATCCCAAAACTCTAGCGACTCTTCTCTCCGCTAAATAAGAAATTTCTTGCATCCCATACATCAAGATTTTCCCTTTACTGGGGAGAAAGATCTCAATCACCCTCTCTGACAGGACTTTTTCTTTTGTTGATTTCTTTTTTATTGTTCATTTTCAATAATCTTTCTCTTTTGAATATATGAGTCATCTTAGATTTAGATTTATGGGTATTTTGTCCCACTTGATTATAGACTTGTGTTGGTTTTATTCGTTTTCTTTATTTTTCGTGCAATTTTTCATGGATATCTTTTAGATTTGAGACTATTTTAGATCTAGATTTATCACAAGATCTGTCACAGTATCAATCAGAAGAACCATAAGGCTTCACTTATACCTCTTATTGGATTTTGTATTTCCTCCCAGATTGTTAGTCGAATAGAAAGGTTTTGCTGATTATATATCGAGTGGATTATTATATTGAATTATTTATTTGTTAAATGAAAATTTCAATTTTTTCGAAGGAAAAAAAAAAGAATTGCTAACGTGATTTTTAATTCTTTAGTGCCTTCAAAGTTAGCATATAGCACATGCATTAGAGCAACAGCTCAGCTTTTATTTTCATACACGTGATTTTTTTCTTAATGATATTTCTTAAAACAATATAAGGGTATGTATCCCAAAGTTAATATATATATATATATATATATATCTGTAATCTTCAAATAAAATATGGATTGATGCCATAATATCAAATAAAAAACATGATACATTAGTATCTTATTAATTAACCAGATCGAATCCTTTTTGGGAATTAGAAACCACTAAAAAAGTTTACTAATGAAATAGTTACACGTGATTCATATTGCATTTAAACTACCTAATGTACCTCGGTGGAATTTAATAAAACTCAATTAGTTAAAATAATTGATGATTCTGTCACAAATCTCGTACTTTCTATGTTCCACCATTAATCTTAATCTTGCCACATCATAGATTGATTGATACCTTTCACTCTAGCTCTCTTGATTCGTCTTAAGATATCTTTTATCTCCCTAATTGAAGGTCTTCTCCATAGTTGACTTTGAGTTAAGATGTGATCAGTGACCATACCTTCCTCACTGGGCTCACCTGCATGCGAGAAAGACGCTAAGGTTCTTCAGCTCATAGAGGACATGACCCAGAACCCCGACTCAGTCCAGGAGAGGGTTCTCCGGGAGATACTGAGTCATAAAAAATATAAATTACAATGAGTTTTTCTTACCGTAAAAAATATAAACGAAAAAAGAGAAAACCAGTAATATAATGCTAAGCTTTTCTATTATTTTCTTTAATAAATTTTGAATTAAAATAAAATTATTATAACTCATAATAATGGAGTATACGCAACAACATCGACTTTCTTAAAAAAAAAAAAAAATTCCTTTCTTGAAAAAAGGAATCTATAAAATTAAGTAATAACTGTATCGTTCTTCTACACGGTAATGTAGTATTGTACTTAAATAAATAAATGAGACAACGGGAAAAAGTTAAAAACTAGTTTGCACAAATGCATATACAATATTTAAAAAAATATCTTTGTGAGTTGCTATTGTTATTTTTAATTTATTTTAGATAAGTAATAAACGGCTTCGTTATTCCATACACAAGGGGGAAAAAGGGATGATTAGAGAGAACAAGACTTGATAAGAGAGATAGAAAATAGAATAGAAATACTTTGCCCGTTTAGTTTTGGGTAATCTTTGTGCAAAAAATGAATATGTATTCCCACATTTGGTACATTCTTAATAGAAGTAATCTCTTAGAAAATCACATACCGGTAGATGTGAAATGAAATCCACCAGAGCAGGTGGATTTCAAATAACCTTCTCTAAAACCTACCCTCACAAGGGAAAAAAAAAAGACGACATTGCTTTTCATAGTCTTGAGTTGCGTCTCTGTCCTGGATCCACCCGTCGTTGCTGTCAATCACACCGCTTCTCTTTGCCGTCGCCGTTCATCGTTGTGCTTCCTCGCCATCTAATCATTTCTTAGATTTTTTTTTTCCTTATTTTTTTTAAGAACATTAACGTTGTTGCTTATACTCCACTATTATGACTTATCCTTATTTTATTTTAATTCAAAATTTATTAAAGAAAATAATAGAAAAGCTTATCATTATATTATTAGTTTTCACGTTTTATTTGTTTATATTTTTTACTGTAAGAAAAACTCATAGTAATTTTTTTTAGTATTCACCGACGCACTGCCCAAAAGGAACATTAGTGTATATTATATATATATAAGTATATGTATATATAGACATGGAATGCGATAACATTAAATATTACCACGTGATACATTAGTATGTGTAGTTAATTACTAGGTCAAATCCTGTTGGCGAAACTACTTTCATTGAAAAGCACTCGAACATATTTCAAATATTGTTGGTTTCAAATTTTTTGTTGCTCGTTAATTTAGAAATCATCCGCAAAAAATTTATATTGCAATCTCATAGGGTGAAGTATGGTTTCCAAAAATTAGAGCTGAATTTCAAAAATAAATAAAAAACCTACGTAGATGAAATGAGATATGTTTGTAATAGATCCTTATCTAATATCAGAATCAATATTAATGTACGTAGGTGGAATTTAATAAAACTCAATTTGGTAAATAATAATTTGCCACGTCATGACTTTCAAGAAAGGCCATTGCCTTGCTCCGGTGATTGTAACATATGAAAACCACTATATATACCCTTCTGATCTCTTGGCAATATCTTAACATACCTAGATCTCTCCCTTAATTTTATTACTTAATTAGTTCACCATTGTTGATTTTCAAGCTGAGATCCGATCATGGCCGTTGAGTCAGTGACTACAACTACCTCGCTGGGCTCACCTGCATGCGAGCAGGACGCTAAGGCTCTTCAGCTCATAGAGGACATGACTCGGAGCACCGATTCTGTCCAGGAAAGAGTTCTCCGTGAGATACTGAGTCGTAACTCGGAGACTGAGTACGTGAAGCGATTCGGACTCAACGGCGCCACTGATCGTGAGACGTTCAAGTCGAAGGTGCCGGTCGTGACGTACGAGGATCTTCAGCCCGACATCCAACGTATCGCCAACGGTGACCGTTCCCCCATATTTTCCTCTCATCCAGTCTCTGAGTTCCTCACTAGGTATTTTATTTATTTGGTTTCTTTTAGACTAAAAAAATTTGTGTGTAGAATATATATTAATAATTATGGTGTTGAAATTCAGTTCTGGGACTTCTGGTGGAGAAAGGAAACTGCTTCCTACGATTCATGAAGAGCTGGACCGTCGCCAGAATTTTTTCAGTCTTCGCATGTCAATTATGAGCACGTAAAATTTGTCTCATTATAACGTTGCTAGTAACTAATGAATACATGGCATAAATTCATTTGAATAAATGTTTCAGAGGCCAAAATTTTATACTTATACATATAATCATGTATAGTAATAATACGTAATTGCAAATTAATTTATTACTAATTATTCTTCTCTGATTTTTTTTTCTTTTGCTATTTACAAAAGTAACGTGCCTGGCCTAGACAAAGGGAAAGGCCTCTACTTCTTCTTCATAAAGGCCGAAAGAAAGACCCCGAGTGGCCTTATCGCACGACCAACGTTGACTAGCTACTACAACAGCGAGCAGTTCAAGAACCGTCCGTACAACCCGTACAACGTCTACACCAGCCCCAATGAGACTATCCTCTGTCCCGACACATTCCAAAGTATGTACTCTCAGATGCTCTGCGGCCTCATCATGCGCCATGAGGTCCTCCGAATCGGCGCAGTCTTCGCCTCGGGCCTCCTACGCGCCATCCGGTTCCTCCAGCTCAATTGGAGAGACCTCGCACGTGACATTTCGACCGGAACCCTAAACCCTAGAATCACTGACCCAGCCATCAGGGAACGGCTCATGTCGGGTATCCTAAAACCCGAACCCGAACTCGCAGAGTTCGTAAGTTCACAATGCTCAGGGGAGAATTGGGAAGGGATCATAACCCGAATCTGGCCCAACACCATTTACCTTGACACTGTCTTGACGGGTTCAATGGCTCAATACATCCCGACCCTTGATTACTACAGCGGCGGTCTTCCCAAGGTTTCGGGCATGTACTGTTCTTCCGAGGGTTTCTTCGGAATTAACCTTAGACCTATCTGTGATCCTTCCGAGATTTCTTACACCATCATGCCAAACATGGCCTACTTTGAGTTCGTACCGCACGACGTGGCGGCACCACTACCAAGCCGGCATGCACCGCCGCCACCAAAGCTCGTCGACTTGGCCGATGTCGAGGTTGGGAAAAAATACGAACTCGTTGTCACCACGTACGCCGGGCTATGCAGATACCAAGTCGGGGACATTCTCCAAGTCACCGGGTTCCATAACTCGGCGCCTCAGTTTCGGTTCGTTAGGAGGAAGGACGTTCTTCTGAGTATTGATGCCGATAAGACCAACGAGTCAGAGCTTCAAAAGGCCATCGAAAACGCGTCCCTTCTTCTCAGGGAGTTTAACACGAGCGTGGTCGAGTACACGAGCTATGCGGATACGAAGACCATTCCTGGTCATTACGTGATATATTGGGAGCTTATGGTGAAGGACGACTACTCGGCAAACTTGCCGAGTCATGATATGTTGAATCGGTGTTGCTTGGTCATGGAGGAATCGCTCAACTCTGTTTACAGGCAAGGGAGAGTGGCTGATAACTCGATTGGGCCGTTGGAGATAAGGGTCGTGAAAAATGGGACATTTGAAGAGCTTATGGATTATGCCATATCGAGGGGTTCATCCATGAGTCAGTATAAGGTACCAAGATGCGTAAAGTCCGTACCCATCATAGAGCTTCTGGATTCCAAGGTGGTTTCAGTGCACTTTAGCCCAGCTGCACCTCATTTTGACTCGGAATGTCGCCCTTGAGACATAAGACTTCCGGAATAAAAGCTGAGTCGTTTCTCTAGTATCGTTTCCTTTCTGAAATAAGATTTAACGACACCTTTGAGTGTCGTTCAACTTTACTTTTGTTTCTTTTTTTCTTTTTTTTTAGTGGGCTAGAAGGAGAAAGAGAAACTGAGACTCTGTTACCAGAAAGGAAAAAAAAGAAAAAAAGAAAAAAAGAAAAGAGGAAAATAAAGGCACCTTTATCTAGATCCCCCATCTGTCTAGTTGACTAATAATAAAAGATCTATCATAGCTTTTAAAAGAAGTTAGTGTTTTCTCTTTTTAATTTGTTGATTTATGAATATTTATTTTTTTTCTTTCTAAATTTGCCTTAATGGCACCTAATAAGATGAAGGGAGATGGAGAGATAAAAATTTCCAAATTGTTTTCTTTACATGCACATAAACCATAGTCTTGCAGGGCCCGAAGAATTAATTCCATTAGGACTTAATGCAGACGCATTTACATATCAAAGATCGAAAATGGAATAAAAGAGAGAGGAAATAAATCAGAATATCAAAATGAGAATAATTATTTGTATTATTGAGTACGCGTGAAAATGATATGAAAGAGAATTAGAATAAAAAGAAAGGGAATTAATATGTTGTGTTTTGCTAAATTACTCTTTTACATTCCTCATGTTTTTTTTTTTTTTTTTTCAAAAGCATTCCTCTTGCTTTTGTAGGCATTATAATAAGTGGGTTTTTTAAGGATAAATTGGTCTTTTAAAATTTTAATAGTAAAGAAGAAAAGAGAATCATTATGGATGATGGCATTTCCTATGGGTGAGAGTGATGACATTCTTTTTTCCCCCAAATTTTTGTGGTTCCTACATATGCTATTTCTATATTCCGATAGTTTACTATACAATTGAATGAAAATCGTTATATAAAACTTCATCCACTACAAAAAAAAAAAAAAACAGGAATTCACGTCATTTTTTTTGGAAACATTAAAGGTATATGACGTCGCCCACCGAAGCGATGTCTATTCAGATGCGTTAAAAGTTTGATATTCTACGTCGCCAGAAAAGCGACATCGTAGACATACGACGTCACCAGAAAAGCGACATCGTAGACATACGACGTCACCAGAAAAAGTGACGTTGTATGTCTACAAGTCATTTTTTTGGTGACGTCGTATGTTTACGACGTCTAGAAATGTGATATTGTAAATACGACATCGCTTTCTGGTGACGACGTATGTCTACGATGTCGCTTTTCTGGCGATGTGGTAAATATATGTATCACTTTATTTTTCTAGTGACGAGTAAATATTTTTCAGGAGATTTTTATTTAACATTTATTCAAGCTCCCTCGATTTCATTTACAAAAAATATAATTATAAAGTCATCAAAAATATATACATATATATATATCACTAGATCCACATACGTAAAAGTACAAGAATGTCTAATTAAAGTTTAGTTACAAATTAAACTACCAATAACAAGGTATCATTAATCTAGAACTACTAGCTAGCGAGTCACATAATCTAGGTTAAAAAATTTAGTGAAAAAGAAGAATATCGACCTAAAAGCTACGTACATATCTATCAATACAATCCATAAATATCTATCAATACAATCCATAAGTTCTTCAACCCATTCTTCACGAACCGTATTTATGTAGTCCATCGTGTAGAAAGTTTGAACTTAAAACTATGCATTCAAAGAATAATAAGTTTGTTAGCATATGGAATTTTATTTTAAAATATGCAATATTATATGTTAACAATAGTTTTTTTTACGTATCTTGAGTTATTCATAAACGGACCCATTTTATCTATGTCTATTTGATATTTCGGATTTATTGTACATTCAAAATTCCCTTTTGATTAAAATTAACATGGAAATGAAATAAAAAATAATAAAAATTGTAATACTAAGTTAGGAAAAATATTAAAAATAACTAGCTAATCGTAAAAAGCTTACTCTTTCATCGCAATGAAAGCGAGACAATTTCCTCACGAAAATTCAAGTTCAAAAGATCTAAATACTAAATATATTATTCAATGCTTATGACTTTAATCAAATCCATTAATACTTTTTTCCGATGAAATCAGGGAGTTTTGAATCTCATGACTATGCTAAATTCACTGCTTATAACTTCTATCAAATCCATTATAAATAAGTGATCTCTTATCTTATTAACACTAAACTTACTAAAATGTCAACACTTGACACAAGAGTACATAATGACATTAGCATCTTTGCATTCTTCATATTAAATACCAAAAACTTCTAAAGTCTCTTCCTATACTCAATCGATATTCTACCCGATAGCCTATTTATTATTCATTCTATAAATACAATAGAAAAGAATAATTAACCTAAAGTAAGTTCCATGAAAATAAAAATTTAAACTAAAATAGACCAACTAATTGCTAAATCTAACTAAATTTAGATATTGACAAAATAAATAAAAAATGTGCATAACTCTCCCTTATTTTTATTTTCTATCAAATTTTTTGTACACAAAAAGAAAAAAAACATATTTCCCAAAACTTAATCTCCTATATATCAAACGTTTCAAAATTTATATATATATAATATCATTTTTTCATGAAGAAAAATTTGAGAACATATCTAAAATGATTAATTTGAAGCTTACATAAGAACACCAAACTTGAAGTAGTGATCAATATTAAACTTAAATGAAAATAAAATAACAATAAGAATATATCAAACTATAATATTTAAACATCATTATACGAATAATAACAATAAATCTGAATTAAAATTATTGTTAAGAAAAAACATAAGAGAAATACATATATTAATTAATAAACAACAACTTTGAGAACACATACCTCAAATAAATAGAAATTTTATACAAATCACTAAGTTTGAACTAAGATCAATACCGAGTTTTAACTAAAACATAAGAACAATAACATATATCAAATTAAACATTTCATCATTAGTATAGCAAAAAAGGTTAAAAAACCAGATTGAAAATTATAGTAAAAAAATATGAAACATACAAGTTTAACAAATATCTAACAAATTCAACACTTTCAACTGTAAAAAAATTACAAGTAGAACAACAAACTCTAGACAATCAAGGAAGATATTTTTTGAAATATCCAAAATCTACAAACTTAATGAAAAACAATATGTTTCTATCAAATAATCAATAAAAAACTAAGTTTAATACATAAATAATTCAATTCTAGTGAAAAAGTAACTTAAAACGGTTAAAAGTATCTCAAATGGCTGGAAAAAATGGATATCTACCATGGAGAGCCACTGCCATTACTTTTGCACAGAAAGAAATGAGGATTTTTGAAGTAGGAAGCCCTAATTTAAAGATATACGACGTTGCTTAAAAAGAGATGTCATAGGTCTACGACGTCATCTAAAAAACAACGTCGTAGGTCCACGACGTCGCTTTTTAAGTGACGTCTTAGGTCAATTTTTTTTCTACGTCGCGTAAACATCAAAGAGCAACATGAAACTTAGTGAAGTCTTTACCCCTTTTGTAGTAGTGATACTGCATGAATAACCATTAAAACAAAGTGATGAAAGCACAAAAGGCCTATGCGACCTTTATTAATCTATAAATGAAGTGAATAAAAAATGAATAATGGAAGAGAAAGCGAATAAAGATGAATATGAAACAGTAATGAGTGGGAAAGATGTGAAAGGAAAGCCTTTTCCTTCCTATACCCTTGCCTCTCCATTACGGATTAATAAATATGTACCCGTAAAGTATTGTCAAGCCAGATTGTTAATGCATTTTGTTCTGCTGTTTGTTGTGCAAGACCCTATAGATTGTTTAAGCATGTAGAAGAATCTGTAGAATGACGCAATGGACCATCAAACACTCTCTTATTAGCATGCCATGTTAAGCTCTCAGTCATTTGACTATTATGAAATATTCTCTAAAACTTTGGAATAGATAGAAATTACCATAATACCTTAGCAAATACCCTCTACTTCTTAGTTGAATTGTTACTGACTTCTCACCTTGTTCTATTACATTTAGGACAAGTTGTTATATCTTTGTATTCTTTTCTATACAGAATACAAATTTTAGGACATTCATATATTTTTCCATAATGCATAATTCCTAGTGCACATAAAGTGTTTTTTGCCTCATATATAGATAAAGGTTGTTCATTTTCTTCCAATCTAACTAACTTCCGACCTTGATATATTACATTTAGGATAAGCTGATACATCTTTGCATTCTTTTATATACATAATACAATTTTTAACATTCCTAGTACATGTAACATATAAAGTCTTCTTTGCCTCTTATGTAGATAAAGGTTGCTCATTTCTTCCAATCTAACTAACTTCCCACCTTGATAAATTATATTTGGACAAGTTGTTACATCTTTTCATTCCTTTCTATATAGAATACAATTTTTAGTACATGCATGTATTTTTCCATAATGCATTCCCAGTGCACGTAAAGTTTTCTTTGCCTCGTATGCAAATAAAGGTAGCTTATTTACTTTGGGAAGCATTTCTCCTAATAAAACAATTTTAGTCATATAGATAATTTTCTGAATAGCCATCTCCAACCCAAAACTCTATTTTAGAGTAACCAAAATATTAAAATGAAGCAACTTTTGCACTATATGTTCTTCAATCTCTAACTAATTACTCAAAATACTGCACTAAAATAAATATTTTCTCTATATTTTATCCCAAATATCCTTTTTACCCCAAATATATGTGGAAATTAACTTTTAAGTGGGGGCAATTTCAATAATTCAACAAAAAAGAAAAGGAGGAAAAAAAAGTAAAGCAGCTGTTACTACAGCGCCGTACCAATTTTAGCCCCAGTTTGGCACCTGATTGGAGCCCTACTCAAGCTCCAAAATGGAGCAACGTTGGAGATGGCCTTAGTGCAACTAGTATATAAAGCTTTTTTGCATCTTCACTTAATTTTTTAAACTCATTCACATCAATATGAAAAAGGTCACGTGTAGCTTGCACCATCTCTCTGTTGTACTATATGTTAGCCCAAGATTAGCTAATGCAAGAGGGGGAGGGGGAGTGAATTGGATTTTAAAAACTTTTGCAAACTTTTCTTATTAAGCAAGTAAATTATGCAAGTAAAAGCAGTAACAAGTAAAGATAGATAAATTGCAAGTGCAAGCTTAAGATAAATAGATTAAAGAGATAGGGATAGAGAAATACAAACACTATTTTTATAAGGTTCAACAAACATTCCGGCTCGTCTATGTCTCCGGCTCTTGGCAACCTGCTTCGAGCTTTCCACTATCGGATCAAGAGAATGGGCTTGACCTTCCTTTTTACACAATGAGTGCTTTCTCCTTAGGCACAGTCATACCTTTACAATAGGATTGAATCCGACTCTATCACGCCTAACTTGGATTGTTTAGACTCCGGTGCCAATCTCACATAAACTGGGCTGTTTATGAATCCGGTGTAATACAATTTTGGTTTTGTTTGTTGATTCACTCAACTAGAATCTCTCTTAAGAATATAAATAATATAAGGTAAGCTTAGAGAGAATAAATACTAACACAAGATATGATCTAGTTTAGCTCAAGTGATTTTTGTGAAAAAGTGGATTTGAAAGTTTAATTCATAAAAGATGATTTGAACAACTTGAAAGTATGTTTAAAGTAATGTAGGAATGTTCAAAAGTTATTTCAAGTGTTAAAAATGCTTCTATATATAGACTTGAGAGAATACTAGCCATTTTAGACCGTTTGACAGATAATCTGTTATTTTCGGTAGACCAAAAATGTACTTTCGGTCGATCGAAAATACTAGCCGTTGAAAATGCGATTCTAATGGTCGGATCTGAAAAATACTGAAAATTTGGCAAGGAATCGGTAGACCGAGAATGGGAACCGGTCGACCGAAAATGCCCAAGAGCAATATTTGAATTTTATTTCAAGTCTTTTTCAATTATTTTCAAAATGTGACTTCATAAATTGATTTTTTATGTAATATGAAAACTATATAAATTCATAAATTAATTTAAAATTTTGTCTAAAATAAATTTCTTATTTTAATTGGAGGTAATTTGATAGTTTTAGTTTGAAAATTTCTAATTTTATGAAAAATTTGAGCTATTATGATCATATTAAGTGTAAACAACTATTCAAGTACAAGAACTAAGTGTGTAACCTTTGCTAGTCTAGGCCTGGATCAACTACGGTATCTATTAAGCACCTTAGTAGGCTCCCAGGATACCAAAGTGCTTATTAGGCACCGTGGTAACCCTACCAAGGTACTTATAAAGCGCTGTGGTACCCTAGACCTACTATGTCACCTTAATACACAGCTTTAGTAGGCGTCGTAATAGGATTTTCAAGGCGCTTATAAACCGCCGTGGTTGCTTAGCTTTTAAAAGGAGTGTTGGGGTTTTTGTTTTTGTTTTTTTTTTTAATTTTATTTATGAATATTTAATTTCTTTTCTAAATTTGCTTTACTGGCACCTAATCAGATGAAAGAAGATGAAGAGATGAGAATTTCCAAATTATTAGTCTTTATATGCACATAGAGAATAAATAGTCTTACAGGGCCACAAGAATTAATTCCTTTAGTAGTCTTGTAGGGCCATAAGAATTAATTCCTTTAGGACTTAATGGCATATTTACCTATCGGTAATCAAAAATGGAATAATAAAAAGAGGAAATAAATCAGAATAAATATATTAAAATGAGAATTATTATTTGTCTTATTGTGTTTGCTTGAAATGATATATGAAAGAGAATTAGAATGGTAAAAAACATTATTCATGTATTTACTTGATCAAAGAAAGGGAATCAAAATGCTATGTTTTACTTAATTGCCCTTTATATTCCTCATGTTTTTGAAGGCCGTTATAGGTTTTTAAGCTAAAAAAGTAAAAATCCAGATTTTTAAAGGGTAAATGGGTTATTTGGCCAATGTTTGGATTAAATAATATAGGGATTAAATTGAAAAAGTTTTATAAAGCGAAGACTAAAGTGCAATTTCGAGAGGGATTAACATGAAAGACGTTTGAAAAATGGGGGACTAAAGTGTAATTTCGAAAAATTACATTGCCCATTTGACTAGAGCCACATGACCCCTTGCATTCTTTTCCTTCTTCCTTTTCTCTCTCTTCCCTCTTGATCTCTCTCTTCTTCATATAGCCAAAAATGCTGAAAGGCAGTGACCGACAATTCATTGCCCTCCCCCCATCATCAACCCGCGCTACCACCTGGTTTTGAGCTATCGTGCCGCCAGCAGCCAGCAACTGGAGTTTCGCAGTCGCTGGAGCAGATGTTCACTAGAAAATTGCAAAAGACCATCGCGGGTGTTTTTCATCGCCAGCCCCAATTTCGGCCATTTCAAGCTGCAAGTTTTGGCTCGTTGGATTTGTTTCGTCACAAAGAATCTCAAATATACATTACACAACCCCATTTTGCCTAGATTAAAGTTGCCATGTGAGGTATAAGGTCTTAAGGTTTCGATATTGACTTTTTGATCGAACCGTTGGACCGTGATTTTAATGTCATTTTTAGAATGTTGTACGAAATGGAAAAGAATGAGATATATATTGACTATATTTTAAAATGGATACGGAAAACGAGATTGATATAGCCCTCTGTCGTTGAATAGACGCAACACATTGTTTTCATGTTTGCTCAAGTTTCGTTCAATTGTTTTTGAAACTATTGGCGCACAATAGTGCTTCATATTTTTAGTTTTACTTTTATTTTTTTCTTTTAATTACATTGACGCTTTTTCAATTTAATATATGCATTTAATATAGATGTTGCAATGATCATGTCGTTGCAATATATGAAACATTATACTTTTAATATACCTATTGATATGACAATCTCAGAATTGGTATTTTTCTAAATGAATATTTTAAAATATTATTTTTTAAATACACTTCCAAGAAGTAGTATTTTTATAAATTAATTTTTGAGAGTGCGAAACCTAAGATGTATTAATTTAATACAAACTCTTAATACAATGCAAAATCTAACATAATATTGTATGAAAATACTATAATACAATGTATCTTAATACAATACAATACGGTACGCCAAATATGGCCTAAATGTCTTGTTAATTACCGTTGTATTATCAATAAATATAAATTCAACAAACCATGGGATATATACTAATCCACAATATGCTTTTCAATATGTTTTAAGCATTCAGTCATGTCTTTAATAACTTCTTTTTGCAAATTAGGTGTAGGAAACGTTATCCAGCTGAATTTTGGTACTTTCACTCTATTAATTCCAACCAAAACACAATCCCTCAATCTAGATGCAATGTACTTTAAAAACTCGGTAGAAAAATCTTAATACCAACAACCCTTTTGAGCTACCACATTTATAATAGCACGCATTCATCAAATTTTATTCTAAGAGTTATAGATTGTCCCACAAAATACTCACATAACCAATTCAAACGTAAAATAGTTGCTTCATAAATCAATTCAATATCCGGAGAAGCAAACAACTAGAAGATATAGAAAAACCCCTTTATCAAGAATTTCACATTAACCCAATTATTTTTTGAAATATAGTAGTGAAATCTTTATAACAAAAGCCTACTTAAGGTACCTCATACCAAGACTTAAGGGTTGTGCACAGAACAAAAACAAAAAACTAAAATAATTCAACTGAATCCATCCGATTTTCGCGAGAAACAAACAACAAGTCTAATTTTACAACAATTCCTTTTCTTTTTCAATTTTACAAAATTAATTGTGTAATTAAGCTAATCCTTTTGCAATGACAATGTCATCGCAATAACTCATTTTACTTTTTATTTTTATTTTTGAAGTTAATTGTGTATTTTTTAAAATTAACGCAGTATATCCTTTTATTTTATTAATTTTTATAAATTAATAGTGTAACAAAATTTCAATTAATTTAATACCTATCACCACAACAATGTCGTCGCAATATTTTTTTTAATTTTTAAATTGTTGTTGGGTTGATTATATAATTAACTTAATACCTATTGGGATGACAGTGTCATTACAGTATAACCTTTTATTTTATTAATTTTTATAAATTAATAGTTTAATTAATTTTTTCTATATCCGAAGAACATTCGACTCTATTGTCGTCGCAATGTAGTGAATATTTTCAATCCAAAATTTTTGTGGGGTGATTTTGTGTGCCATTTATTCCCCTTTCAATATGTTGCGACGACATTATTAATTGCGAAGATATTGTCATCACAATAAACTTCCAATTCTCATTTCTGGCGCTTCCAATCAATGCCAATGGTTATAATGATGTGTATGAAAAATGTCTTTCACTGACACTTTTGAAATCTCCTCTTACACAAAGAAACTATACTTTTTTTGAAAAGAGAAATAAAGAGAAAAAAAAAGAGTTTAATAAGAGAAAATACTTAAAATGCTTCTAATTCTAGGATACTGAGAATGAACAATGGAAGCCTGTATTTATAGGCTTTTTCCTTTGATCCTTTACGCGTTATCAGTACACAGTTTCAAAACTATATTTGCGGCACTGAACGTAGCTAAAAGCACAGAAAACCAAAGTCTGGCGGCCAATTGTTTTTTTTTTTTTCTTTTTTACTTAAAATGCAAGCCCATTTTTTTTTTTATTATTTTTTTCTTCTTCTTTATCCTACATTACTACCTAGCTAATGCATTTTAAAAGAAATCTCCAACATAAACATAATTGACAAATTTCAACACCATAGATAAACCTAACTAATTGACTTTTGGTGTATTGTTTCAACATGATCGTTATTAACTAAACAACTTCAGATCCTTGATGATTGGATCAGGGGGCCAAGTAGTTTTGGTTCCATTGAAGGCTTTAATAGTCATTAATAATAGCTGCAAATGCCATAATTCTGATAATCAGAAACAATCCTGTTAAGTACCAATCAACGGGACTTCAAAAGCATGACTGTAAGAACAATTGTTAAATGCACCTCTGATAATAGCAAAAAGAATGAATAATAGCATACCAAGTAGTACTTTCCAGAAATATATGATACAAAGTCATGCATATGTATTTAAAAGAATAAAGGAGCTCTATGTTGACGTGTGAAGAAATTTTCACCAAGCATTTAATGCTTGAATTGATGGCAAATAAAGGCCATCCTAAAACCGTGTAATGAAGATTTGAGAGCATTAAATGCTCTGTGCCAA
>JXTC01000016.1:1450525-1509218 GCA_002914845.1 Trema orientale | reverse complement strand
CTCATCCCAGAAAAGAGTGAAATACACCAAGTGTAAAGTGAGAGTAAAAATTGAGAGTTTTTATTCTTGAGAGTTAAGAGAAAAATACAGTTTTTTCTCTTGGGTGTATTCGGGGTCTGGGGTGTGAGTTGAGAGTGTTGAGTGTAAACACTTGTAAAGGTTTTTTTTCTCCCAATAGTGAAAATCTGCAGCAGCTCCGTGGATGTAGCCAAATTGGTGAACCACACTAATTTTGTGTGTCCTATTTATTTATTTCGGTATTATTTTTCACATTTATTTTTATCACTTCCACTATTGTGTGTCTACTGGGGAGGTTATTCCCTAACACTCTATGGAAATATATGATACAAAATCTTGCACATATATTTAAAAGAATAAAAGAGCTCTATAAATTTAGTTGGAAGGTCAAAACATACTGACACTACCAAATTAGGACTTTTTACCAACACGTTCGAGCGTTGGCAAAAATGTAGTAATTTCATCTGTAAAGAATTGTCGACACAGAAATCCATCGGCGTACATCCGTGGGGAAAGGTACGTCGTCGACGAATTTGCCAAACGAGCCGGTAAAATATATTAATACCATTTATTAGCATCGGTAAGGCATGCCCGTCGTTAAAAGGTATCGTAGAAGGGCCACGTAGTCAACTTTTCTGTGACAAAAGAATACCGCGTCGTCAAAGGATGTCATATAATGACACGTTTTTCCATCGAAAAATGTTTTTATTTATGTACTAAATAAACTTTTGCCAACAAATAAATACGTCGGGAAAGATGTTACCAAGTGTTTAGATAATTAATTTGGCAATGTGAAAATGCATCAGTAAAAGGTTATTAAAAAGCGAAAAATGCATTTACTGATAGAAATTTGCATCGGCAAAGATTTATAAAAAAACATACATCATAATATTATATTAAAAAATTAAATATAATTTTTTATTAATATTTATTTAAATTACAATAATGTTTAATTGGGAACAAAATACATTTGGCCCCAAATACTCGGTGGTGGAGGTGGCGGAATTGGGAACGTGAAGCCGGAGGAGTTCAACTGAGCAATCAACGATGTCATTAGCTATCATTGCTGCTTCAACTACTCCTGAATTTGTCACTGAGTCCCTGCGAGTTGATGCTAAGTCTCCACGAATTGGCGCTTGTGCTTCGCATCTCGCTCATCCAATTGCCTCTTGGGGGTGGCAATTGTCTCCGCTTATTGGCGTTGAATAGTAGACAACCCACCAGTGCTCGCCACCTGGTGTCCTCCAACAGCCTTCAGCTTAGGCATCGATCCGACGCCCTTCACCCATCTCTAGTGGTGACCAAGGGCCTGGGCCACAATGGCGCTATGGTCGATTGCTAGAGGACCGACTACGGACTCAGCAGATCCCGCTTGGTCGGTTGACATAGACTGGGCTTGAGACTCAACCAATGACTAAGCCTGGGTCAGAGCTTTATCCTTCAACCTGATCATCTCCTCATGCACAGAAAATTAATAATAATAATGATTAGTTAGTGACAAATAATATTCTATGAAAAATGAAACTGTAAAATGAAAAATATAGAAAATATACTTACATGTCTCTCTAGATTAATTGCTACGCCACTTAGCGCCCTTCAAGTGATATTGTTGCCAGAGATCGATCAGATTGGCAAGTTCTCCGATCTGTCGATTGGCCTATTATAATGAAAATAAAAAGACATTAGTATACATAATTTAAAGAATAAAAATTATAGATTAAAGTGTAAATAATCACGTACCCCAGCATACAAATGGGTTATGTTGTTCAATGAGCCTTAAGCGAGAGCATATAGTTGCTTCGCTCGATTCTTTGTTTTACTGAGCGCTCTTAAAAAAACGATAAAGATATACTAGGTTAATAAAACTAAAAAAAAAGGAAAATAATTACCCGGAACTCTAGTGTTGCAAAATGTGCACAAAATAGAGCCCAATCTACAAGTTCGACATTCCGATAGGGCTTCTTCTTTGCCACCCCGATGTCAGCCATCCCATAGTTTCTGTCGAAATATCTCTTCATGTTGCTCCGCTAGTCTTTCAACGTATGCATCATCGACTGCATAACACCGTCTATGAAGAGGGGATTTCCCCGAGGCAAATAAAATTTTAACTTAAAAAAAAACATATTTAATGGTAAATTAAATAAAAATAAATGTTAAGACTTGAGATATGAAATTTAATATTTGTTACCTCCAAACGTTGGAGGACAAGGTCGATTTCCTCCTTCTTCACATCGACCTAGGACAATATGGTAGGTGGGATCTGATCTCTCAAGTACTAAGCAAGAAGTTTGTTGAACATCTTGCCATTTTTAAGGATGGCTTTCCAGAGTTCGCGTCCACATCCACCACCAATTTGGCAACCCTCTGCTTCCACAACTCCTTCTCGACAGTAATCCCACGAGACTTCTCACGGATCCTCTTCCCTTTCAGATCCAGCCTATCCCTGCCAGAACCACTGCTACCAGTAGAACCAGTGGGGGGTATGCTCCCTGCACTAGACATACTGCAAAAAAAAAAAAAAAAAAAACAAAGTATAAATTAAGAAGAAGACAACATATATAGAATTTTAGTACAAAATAATACCAAAAGTATACAATTTAATTATCTTTATCAGAAGACGTTGCATCATGTTCGTTGCTACTATCACCATCACTACTTTCTAGATCTATTTCCTCATCATTGTATTCCTCTAACGTGTTATCTTCAAACTCTTCATCATCAACAACAAAGTCATCCATGGTCATTACACGAGTTTGATAAAGTAATTTATCAATATTATTGGTATTTTCTGGATCAATATCTTTTCTGCGATATTGAATATTCTCAATCACTAGGAGATTAACCCATAATTGAAATGAAGAAGAATTGCCTTCTTGCAAAATTATAACCTCACTACTTGCTAAAACTCCTTCAATATCTTTCTCTACATCAGGAAAGTCCCATATATTGCGAGGAGTAAAATTATGAACGAGTCTCCATTATAGACCTTTTTTTTCATCATTAGTATAGTAGACAAGTTCAGCTTGTGAGGTAAGAATGAATGGTTCACTTTGTACCATTGAACACCGATATACATACTTGTGAACCTTCCATCATGTTGAATTCTTTTCTTTCATGGGTCTGTGTTAAACCACTTTCATCTAAACAACAAAACTGAGTATCCTTTTACATATGATAATTCTAAAATTTCTTCTTGAATACCATAAAAATTAATTCTATCGATACTAGGAACACAGATACCACAATTCTGTGTTTTACACTTTGCATCACAGTTTTCAACCATAAACCTGACACTATTAACGATACATCCAGGATATGAAAAAAACTACAAAATTTGATCTATTTGATAATGCATGTAATTCATCATTATATTTGTGTGATCCCATTTCTTGTAATTGATTGATCTACATCAAAGAAGATATAAGATAAGAAATTGGTATACATGGAGTATAGTTAAGGAAAATGATTTCGGCAATTAGAAACTTACTCAGGATCAAAACTATTAAGGGAACTCAACTTCCTATTCTTGTTCCAAATTTAGAACACCCCTAATTTCCAACTCCTTTATATGTTCACTAAATAGTTATGACAGAAAGGATTTTTCGACCGCTTACACAAGGATTTTTTGAATCTCCATGTAATTGTTCAAGATATACCATTCTGCCTTCAAGCATTCAGATGGTTTAAGTGGAATAACGCTCTTTTTTCCAAATGCCAGATGGACATGCTTAAATAGAGACAGAACTCGAGATGGACTTGTATCAATCTCGTCACTATTTCTGTCCTGGCGATTGAAACGGGTCTCAATACCACGAAAGTACATGGAGCAAAATGTCAGTGCCTCATTAACAATACACGTCTGCTATAGACCCTTTAGGATGTGCTCGATTGTGGACATACTTCTTGCAGACAGCTATTGCCCGTTCAATGTGATACACTTCTGCTATAGATCCTTCATTCGATAAATGCATTATTAAGTGCACCATAATATCAAAAAATGTTGGGGGAAAGATTCTTTCCAACTTGTTCAATATGAGCACAATGTTATCTTGAAGTTTTTCAAGTTCAACAACGCTCAAAGTCCTGGTGCAAATTTGTTGGAGAGCAGTGCACAATTCAATAATCGTCTCACGGATGTCTTTCTTTAAGTAAGGTCGAATTCTGGCTGGCAAGAGACATTAAAATAGAACATGACAACCATGTTATTTTAACCCTGATATTTTGTCACATGCTTCACTGATATTTTTGGCGAGGTTACTTGTAAACCCGTCAAGAAATTTCGAAGATCTAATAAATTCACAGAATTCCTTTCACTCTCCAACAGTTAATCTGTAACTAGCATACAGTTTCATTTACCGGTTACCAACTTTATAAAGGTGCAATTCACTGCGAATTTTCATATTTGCTAAATCAAGCATATCCTTATCTGTGTCTTTTGATTTGCCATCAATGTTCAGAAGAGTATCAAGCGTAGAATCATAGACATTCTTCTCAATGTGCATCACATCTAGATTGTGTCTCAGTAATAAGTATTTCCAGTACTCGAGTTCGAAAAATATGCTCTTCTTAGACCAATTGAGCTCAGCAGAGGTATGTTTTTGTTTCACACCACCAAATTGGTTATGTTTATTAGGCAATCTAGGCTGTAAATTGCCTACCTAATTCAATATGTCATCATCTATGTATTACAGAGGTGGCAACCTTAGCTCTGAATTTCCATCAAATTGTTTACTCTTTCTTATATGATCATTCATTGGCAAGAAATGTTTGTGGCCAATGTATGGAACTTTACTCTTAATGCCAACAGATGAGGTTTCCTCATTGTACGTTGGACATGGTTTATATCTTTTTGTACTCTATCCTAACATTAATTCATACGCTGGATAGTCAGTATTTGTTCACATTACAGCTGCGCGTATTTTTAATATTGTTCCATTAACGACATCTCTGGTTTCAACATCATGTTCCTATAGTTGTTTCAATTCATTCAGAAGAGGCCTCAGAAATATATCGATCTCTTTTCCTGGAGCATTCAGTCCAAGTATGAGAAGAGACAACATCATGGATTCTGATTTCATACACTTCCACGATGGAAAATTATAGGGAACTATAATTACTGGCCATATACTATATGCATTGCTCATATTTCTAAACGGATTGAATCCATCTGTGACCAATCCTAACAGCACATTCCTAGGATCACCTGCTATCTCTAATCAAAATCTTTCCAAGCCTAACCATCTGTAGGATGCCTCACAACACTATCTTCTTTCAGTCTCTCTGAATCATGCTATCTCATGTTTTTCCCGGAATGTATAGAGCTAAACAACCTCTTCAATCTAGGAGTAAGCAGAAAATATATCGTAACCTTGTTCGGTACTTTCTTACTCTTACTCCACTGACTTTCGCAGCACATTGGACATTTGTCTAAATCAGTATTTTCCTTCAAGAACAATCCACAATCATGCTTACAAACATGAATTGACTCATAACCCAGACCAATATTACGCAACATCATTTTCGCCTCATAATGCGATCTAGGCATAATAGTCTCTTCAGGCAATGCTTCGTGCAATAATTTTAACAGCGTTTCGAATGACTTATTGCTCCACTTATTTAGTACTTTCATGTGCATCAACTTCACAAAAAACTTAAGTGCTGAAAACTTCAAGCACCCATGATACAACTCCTTCTTTAACTGAAAAAATAACTCATCAAACTTACCTCATAGGTTGATGACTCGTCTCCACACTTCCAGCAATATCAGCCAGTACATCTTGCATCTCATCATCATGATTATCATGATCAAATCTACCACCAATGTTTGCAACTTCAAACGATTCCCCTTGAAAAGACCAAACAGTATACGTTTGTTGTACCCCTTTTTGGACCAAATGTTGCTCAATTATTTTCAGCTCATTGAATCTCCGATTCATGCATTGTTGGCACGGACATCGGGCTAACCCTCTGAATTCACATAAGTAGCTGCCTTCTCAGCAAATGCCTTACCACCTCGTCTGAATTGAGGTGACACTCAATTCCTCAATGTCATTTATGACTTATCGATGTCTATCTTCTCACATTCAAGTTTGCCAAAAAAATTTAAAATTTAAATGTATCAGCACAAAAGCTTGATGCAAGCGTTTCAAGATGCACGTGTCCCAAATCAACCTTATCACTCCGTCTCTAAATGGTAAGGCCTTATCTTATTCAGGATTACTTTCTAATATCATCTATTATTCACTCAAACATTGTTCCGTTCATGCCCGACAACATCCCCCAACAGTTCCCCTAAGTGTGCTACATAACAACACATAATGTGTAATCCCAAACTGTCCAAACAAGACAATTTAAGAATCAATATCGAGATGCATAATCTTGCATCAACTCTTGAACAGGACTAAGGTAATTTCTTTTGTGAATAAAATAATGCATATATGTATTGAAGATTACCCAGACTAGCAGGCAACAGAATAACCTACCCGAAGATCGATTATTCCATTTCCTCCTACCCTGAATTATCTTCAACAATCGTGTCACACTTAAATATACGATTATGAGGAAACACAAAAAATACCAAAAACATAAGTGGTTCGTAGGCAACCATTTTCCTATGGATATTTTGAGTTTTTTTGGTCTTATAGGAGTATTTTGGGTATTTTCTATGCTCACATGGTATTTTGGGTATTTTATGTATCCTACGGGTATTTCGCGTATTTTAGGTCTTTTAGGGGTATTTTTAGCATCCTAGGGGTATTTTCAGCAACCTACGGACATTTGGATTCTTTTGGTCTTATAGGGGTATTTTGGGTATATTCGGGATCCTAAGGGTATTTAAGTATTTTCGACATCCTAGGTATTTTTTGCAACTTATGAACATTTTGAATTTTTTTGGTCTTATAGGGGGTATTTTGGGTATTTTTAGGAACCTAGGGGTATTTTGGGTATTTCGGCATCCTAGGGGTATTTTTGAAATTTTTGACATCCTAGGGGTATTTTCGGCAACCTATGGACATTTTAAATTTTTTTTGGTCATAGGGGTATTTTAGATATTTTCTGTAACATACAGGTATTTTGGGTATATTAGGGGTATTCTGGGCATTTTCGACGTCCTTAGGTTACTTTCAGCAACCTACGGACATTTTGAGGTTTTTTGGTCTTATAGGGCTATTTTGATCTATATACTACGGGTATTTCGGGTATTTTAGGGATATTTTGGATATTTTCGACATCCTAGGGATATTTTTGGCAACCTACGAACATTTTGAGTTTTTTTGGGGTCTTATACGGGTACTTAGGATATTTTAGGTCTTTTACGTGTATTTTCGGTATTTTGTGCCCTTAAAAGTATTTTATTAATTATTTATTTCATTATTATTACATACCAATTTATTAATCAATTACGAAATATTATTATTTACTTTGTACTATTACTTACCAATTTCTCAGAATCTGCCTTCTCCCGAAGACTCGTTGCACTTCTCCAGAAGTACTCTCACGACTAAGAATCCTACCTAGTCTAACAATATAAAGTATAGATAGATTTAACAAAGTATTGCTCTAATGGCAATCACAAATACATTCAAGGCACTGCGCACTTTAGTTCTACCTTAGAGTCCTATTTATAGTTCTTGAGGTCTTCCAATATTTGGTAATCTACAAGACAACTGTTAATGACAATAAATGTTGATTGGAAGATAAAATAATTAGTTAAAATCGTAATTAACTAATCTGAAATTAAATGATGATTATGTCCATCGATGTTACAACATTGACCCTGTCTAAAGCAGTCATGTTGTAATATTATGGGAAAGTTGCTAATTTGTTTCATACAATTACAAATCCGATTTCATATAAATTGATTAGCAAATTAACATAACAAAACCTTTCAAACACACCTAGAATCATCTTACAATAAAAAAGAAAATGACAATCTTGAAATTCTTTTTAGAAATTAGGCAATTACTTTTTCACACAATAAAATTGTTTCCTTAATCATTTTATACGAACTGTCAAGTAGATTAGGTGAAAAAATATCCAAATATACACCTAATAAAATTAGAGCCTGATTAGACTAATTTGTAAATGATTGACTCAATCACATATTAATCTCTACGTTAAACAGGACTCAAACAAGAAAGAATTATCAAAATTAATTTTCGTGCAATTCAAATATTAACCATAAATAATTCTAATTAAATCTTAGTGATATTAAATACTTAATTAATCACACGAAAACTGTGGATACAGTCAAATACGTTAATAAAACTAGAACAAATATTCTATTCGATATTGTAATAGTGATGTTGCAACATCTAAAATAACAACACAGAAAGACATTGGACATTTAACTTGGATATGCATTCTATGCATACTGATAAAGCTTTCAAAATGCATTCTTACAATATTGTTCGTACTTTCCCAAATTTCTTCAAAATGTTGCTCAAACGATCTAGAAAAGAAAAACATAAAGTAATTAATTGCGAGCATTCACATGAAAATTTTAGAGTTTTTGGTATGGTTGCCCCCCGAATTTTTCGTGGATTGGCAATGTAGCCTTTGAATTAAAATTTTTTGCAACTAACCCCTAAAAAAAGATCCGAAGCATGTGTAAGGTAGCATTTGTCCTTTTGTAGTTTTCTGATGAGAAGCAAGAGACACCAACAATTCTCATAACAGTGGTAATTAACTCCAAACTATTAAGGGCTGTTAAATTATAGATGGAAATAACATGTGACAGCCATGTGTTGTATTCTTTAAGGGTGTAAATGGTATTTCATAAATAGTCATTTATTTGGGGTGAAAATAAAAGGAAATATAAAACATTTTGGTAAAAATAAAAAAGTTCAAAATTCAAACTTTAATAGAAATTATTTTTATTAAATTAAGTTATTTTTAATATTATTTATTTTTTCAATATTTCTAAATTTAAATAATTAATGATTTTAGTTAACTATGGGTAATTTAAAAAGATTAGAGATAATTTTAGTAAAGTTTGAATTTTAAACTTTTTTATTTTTACCAAAATTTTTTATATTTCTTTTTATTTTCACCCCAAATAAATGACTATTTAAGGAAATACCATTTACACCCCTAAAAAGTGCAGCACATGACTGACACATGTCATTTCCGTTCATAATTTAACAATCCTTAGCGGTTTGGAGTTAATTACCACTGTTTGAGAATTTAAGGGGTAAATTACAAAAAAATTTAATTCAGAGGTTACATTGCCAATTTATGAAAAATTCAGGGGACAACCGTGCCAAAACCCCAAAAATTTATTAAAAGTACTATCAGTTGGGGAAGAAAGTTTCCTTTAAGCAAAGCCAATGGATTAAATAAAAGAGCAAGTAAAGAGAGATTAAATAAATAAAACGAACTTGTAAATTGCTCTCGTAGTTATCAACAAGATCAGTAAACTATTTTCATGATGTAGTTGTACTAATTCATAATTTTATGCTAACTTTGTATTCATAAAATTTGTGTCCGGGATTTTGATTTCGTGCTCTGATTAATTAACAAGATCTGTGATTAATTAAAACAAAGCAGAAAATAACTGAGATTATGGTTAGATTACAAAGAGTGTACAAGTGTAAGAGCTATCACAACACTGTCTACGTGTCGAAGTCTTGATGGGCGGTCGATATAGAAAACGACACTTCTCGCAGCATCCTTACCACATTAGCGGTTGAATGGATAATGTACTTAAAATATAATAATAATAATAATATCGTAATAATAATAAAGATATAAGTGTTATCACAACACTGTCACTACGTATCAAAGTCCCGATAGGTGATTATAATGAGCAACAACACTTCTCACGGCGCCCTTGTATGTAGGCGGTTACTAGGATAACAGGCTTACGAGAGAACAATAATATAATAAACTAACCATAGTGTCAATTAGAAATCAATGAGAGGTTAGGTAAAATATTAGTAAAAGATAGTGATAGAACACGAAATCCCAAACTTGTGCCACAGATCAAGCACAGAGTTCGAGGAGAGTAGATCGTTACCCACAGATCACTGAAGTGTGAATATTAAAGCCTACATACAAAATAACTTGTGAAACAAGTTAGAAAAATATGTGTAGAAAAAGATGGTATAGTAATAATAATTAAATGATAGAAAGATGAAAGAAAAGCTATTAGATAATGAGAAAATAACACGAAAAATGATTAATGGGCCTAAAGATGTAAAAGAATGAATATGGGCTTAGAAATACAAGAATATAAATTTGGACCTAGAAAAGGATAGTATAAAAGCGTGTAGATATCTAAAGTTATATGAAAATATATGTACTTATACAAATACTAGAAACTTGGTGACTAAATTTATACATACATGAACATACAAGAGTATATATGAATGGAGAACTAATGAAGAAGATGTAAAAATACGTAAATATGCATGAAGATAAAAAAATTGGATCAAGGAAGAGTAAAGGGACAAATTGGGTTCATGCACATGTGTTAGGCTTGTATGGTCACGGCTTGAAGGAGATGACAAGGTGATGGTGGTGGTGTTGACGATTTAGAGCTGCAGGTTAGTGAAGAGATTGAGACGGTGATGGGAGTGATAAGGATGGTTAAATTTATATATATATATATGTGTGTAAAGAGGATTATGAGAAGACAAATAGAGCCACGGGCTCAACAAGAAAGGAAAAGGATTTGAAGCCCAATAAAGGATAGTACACAAATTATGATAATTTATAGCTTAAGGACAAAGTAGAGAAGATGATTTCGGTGAGAGGTATGCCAAGTAGAAGAGTTTGATAGCTTTGAGTTAAGAGGAAGACAAGAGGTAATGACGGGGGTAAAGATCAATGGAAGGGAGCTCTAGGCTTCAGATGAATACAAAAGAGAGAGAGAGAACGTGAGAGCAAAAGGAAAATTAAAAGGTAATTGTATTGATATCCTTTTGAGCTAAATGAATTGAATAGTTATTTTTCAAATGGGGTATATAACCCTTATTTATAGGCAAATAAAGTGGTTTTAAGCTATAAGGGAATGAGGTGTCAATCTCTTGTTAGCTAGCTTATCTTAGTGAACAAGTACTTAAGGTAGAAGTACTTGTAATTACAAGTGCATAGGTTGCAAGTTCTTCGGCTACAATGGCTTAAGGCACAAGTAAGAAGTTTCTAGAAAAGTGGAAAAGCTTGTATCCGAAGCATGTGACTTGCATATGAAGAGCATGGCTTCTAAACAACATGTAGTCTAGGCTACGCTTCTTATCGTTTTCTTGAGCTAGCGTCGTTTCCTCCATGTAAAATATAGTTTAGGTGAGCTAGCTTAAGCCTCGGTAATCTTGTACTTAATTAGCACTAATTTATGCCTTAGGATTAATTCTAAAAATTGGGAAAATTCTAAAATATTAAGTCCCCTTAGCTATAGCGAATGGTTTTGAGCTGTAGCGAAAGCAACCATTCGCTAGAGCTCACTTTTTGAATATTCTTGGAAGAAGGGGCCGATCATATCTAGGCATATATGCAGAGGAAAAAATATTTCTAAGTGAGGAAATGGAGAATCTTTAGGATCATTCCTACGAAAGAGGACAATCGTTCTTCCAAAACTTGTGTTTTGGTAGAACTTTGTTAGATTGACAGATAAATGCTGAAATATAGCATTTTTTTTTATTTTCTTTGCAATGTCATGCAAAATAAAGAATTTGAAAATTAAACAATCAACTGGAAGCACATAAGACATAAATTAGTAAGTGCTAATTGTGCCTAGTTGAATGAATTTTCAATATAGAACAGCATATTGATAAAGTGCAGGGGACAGAAATAAATGTATTTCAAAATGATTATAATTCTCGCTACATGTATAAAATTGAATATGTCAAGATGTTCTTGATGATTGAATTAGGCAAGACACCCTTATATAACTAAACCACAAGTATGTATACAGAGAGTGGTCATATATTGTTGATGGCTTTGGCATATCATATGATTCTCATCATATTTGCTGATAGCTCTGACTAATTGCATGATTTTTATTTCAGAGAAATTATGTTGTGGATAGCTCTGGCTTATCATATGATTCTTGTCATATTGATAGCTCGGGCATTTTTTTTTGAGAAATCATGTTTGTCAATAGCTTTGGCTTGTCATATTAATAGCGTGGGTGTATCGCAAGATTTTTTTTTTTTTGCTTGAGAAATCATGTTTGTCGATAGCTCTGACTTATAATATGATTCTTGTCATATTGATAGCTCGGGCGTATCGCATGATTTTATTTTTTATTTTTGTTTGAGAAATCATGTTTGTCGATAGCTCTGGCTTATAATATAATTCTTGTCGTATTGATAGATTGGGCGTATCGCATGAATTTTTTTTTTTTTGCTTGAGAAATCATGTTTGTCGATATTTCTGGCTTATAATATGATTCTTGTCATATTGATAGCTCGGGCGTATCGTATGATTTTGTTTTTTTGTTTGAGAAATCATGTTTATCGATAGCTCTAGCTTATAATATGATTCTTGTCATATTGATAGTTCGGGCGTATCGCATGAATTTTTTTTTGTTTTTTTTTGTTTTTTTTTATTTTTGTTTTTGTTTTGTTTTTTTTTATTTTTTATTTTGGAAAATCATGCTTGTCGATAGCTCTAGCTTTTTATATGATTCTTATCATATTGATAGCTCGTGCGTATCGCATGATTTTTATATATATATATATAAAATCAAGAATAAATATATAACAATCCCCAAGTGTGAGGTATATACATTATTTTAAATTTGTAAGCAGAGAAATTACCTCTATGAGAAATATTGATGCTGATTTTTCTCTAATCAAAACAGTTTCTCGTTTCTTTGGTAGCTTCATCTGTGATTTGGGAAAGAGTTGACATCTGCCCTTTGTTGCTGGTCATCGTGCATGATTTCGCCTCTTCAGTCCTTGACTAAATTATGCCTTTGGATCTTGTAGCATTCATAAATAGGATGATCAATTCTGCGATGGTAAATACAAAATCACAGGTTGGCCAATTGATCTTGTGTCGGCGGTCTGGTGTTGGGCGAACAAATTAGATCTCCATCTTCTATCCAAGCCTGAACTAGTATGTCAATTTGTTCAGGTGTGAAAGGTATTTTAGGAGGAATTGGCAGATTCTTTTTGTCTTGTTGAAGTTGTCCAACCAAGTCAACCTCTCTTTTTCGTTTAGAATAAAGGAGTATTTCACTTTTCGGTAGTAGATTTGTTCAATTCCACAACTGTTTCTTATGTGTAGCTAAATCTCAACATCAATTCGGCAAAATTTGAGATGATATGGTTCTGAATATGAATCTTGTACTATGCTCGCATGCCTCTGATGCACATTCGGATGAGTTCACTCTCTGAGATAATTTCTTTGGAGTCCAAAGCTCTTTCTTTGAATCTATTCGCATAGATTGTGAGCGATTTGTTTTCCTTTTATATTATGCTAGAGAGATTGGATAAGCTTAGCTTATATTCTGTTACAAAAAATTTGGTACAAAATGTTGCTACCAACTCTTTCCACGTGCCGAGGCTGCCTGCTGGTAGATTAACAAACCATGAATATGCTCGATCAGTAAGGGATCTTGAAAATTCCCTCGATCGTAATTCATGGTTATCGGCGTAGATTCCAAGGTCGTCCAATTACATGTTCTCTTGCATTGCCTTTCTTTCTATAAAATTTATTGAATTGAGGACTAGTGTAGTCCTTTGGATATGGCTTAAAAAGGATATGCGTAGGATAGGGAGGTTGGAAGTTTATAACTGCTACAATCTCGTTAGCCCTTTCTGCCTCCACTTTAAGTATATCTTGTAGTTGCTCTTTGGTAATGAAACTGTGTAAAGTTTCATTATTTGTGTCTGCTGGAATTGTGACAGAGGGATTGGCAGGACTTTCTTGCGTTCCCAACATGGTAGGATTTTGACTGCCTGATGCAAGTGAATTATTGTTTTGAGTTGATGGGATAGGGATAGATGAAGCCCCCGGTCCGTTTCTTCTTTCCAACTTAGCTAACTTTTGCATAATCAGTTCTTGAGATTGCATTAAGCCTTGCAGCGTGCTTTTTATTTGGGCAAAAGTTTCTCCTTGTTGAGCCGATGTTTCGGAACTCGGTGGATGTTGGTCGTCAGCTATTTGAAAGAATGAGATGGAAAATGGGAGAAAAATAGAAAGATATATGAGAAAAGAAAAGAAAGAAAGTGGAATTTAATAACGAGAAATTAAAAGAAAAAGAGGTGTAATATTTGGACAAAATTTGAAGAAGTGAAACTGGTAGAAATTTGGCAGAATTGCGGTATATGAAATAGAATTCTGAGAATTGAAAATGACAAAATTTTGGCAGAGTTTCGATATTTGAAACAGAATTTTTGAGAAGTGAAATTGTCAGAGTGACGGGATGCACTTGCGAATCTGGAGAAGTTTGGGGAAAACATAGTTTCCTTGACGCTACTCCCCAGCGGAGTCACTCTTTAATATTCGGGATTCTGATTTCGTACTTTGATTAATTAATGAGACCTGTGATTAATTCAAAGAAAGCCAAAAATAACTGAGATTATGGTTAGAGATTATGGTTAGATTACAAAGAGTGTATAAGTGTAAGAACTATCACAACACTGTCTACGTGTTGAAGTCTTGATGGGCGGTCGATATAGAAAATGACACTTCTTGCAGCGTCCTTGCCACGTTAGCAGTTGCAAGGATAATGTACTTATAATATAATAACAATAATAATGTCATAATAATAATAAAGACATAAGTGTTATCACAACACTGTCACTACGTATAGAAGTCCCGATAGGCGATTCTAATAAGCAACAATACTTCCCACGGTGCCCTTATACGTAGGCGGTTACTAGGATAATAGGCTTACGAGACAACAATGATATAATAATGCAATAATGATAAAAAAATCTAGTTGATGGAGGCGAATAAACCGACCATAGTGTCAACTAGAAGTCAATGAGAGGTTAGGTAAAATATTAGTAAAAGATAGTGATAGAATACGAAATCCTAAACTTGTGCCACAGATCAAGCACAGAGTTTGAGAAGAGTAGCTCGGTACCCACAGATCACTAAAGTGTGAATATTAAAGCCTGCATGCAAAATAACTTGTGAAACAAGTTAGAAAAATATATGTAGAAAAAGATGGTATAGTAATAATAATTAAATGATAGAAAAGTTATTAGATAATGAGAAAATAATATGAAAAAGGATTAATGGACCTAAAAGATGTAGGAGAATGAATATTGGCTTAGAAATACAAGAATATGAATTTGGGCCTAGAAAAGGATATGTATAAAAGGGTGTGGATATCTAAAGTTATATGAAAATATGTTTATTTATACAAATACTAGAAACTTTGTGACTAAATTTATACATACATGAACATACAAGAGTATATATGAATGGAGAACTAATGAAGAAGATGTAAAAATACGTAGATATGCATGAAGATAAAAAAGTGGATCAAGGAAGAGTAAATGGACAAACTGAGTTCATGCAAGGTGACATGCACATGAGTTGGGCTTGTATGGCCATGGCTTGAAGGAGATGACAAGGTGATGATGTGGTGTTGGCGATTTAGAGCTGCAGGTTAGTGAAGAGATTGAGATGGTGATGGGAAGGATGATTAAACTTATATATATATACGTGTGTAAAGAGGATGATGAGAAAACAAAAAGAGCCATGGGCTCAACAAGAAAGGAAAAGGATTTTAAGCCCAATAAAGGATAGTACACAAATTAATTTATAGCTTAAGGACAAAGTGGAGAAGATGATTTCGGTGGGAGCTATGCCAAGTAGAAGAGTTTGATAGCTTTGAGTTAAGAGAAAGACAAGAGGTGATGACGGAGGTAAAGATCAATGGAAGGGAGCTCTAGGCTTTGGATGAATACAAAAGAGAGAGAGAGAGAACGTGAGAGCAAAAGGAAAAATAAAAGATAATTATATTGATATCTTCTTGAGCTAAATGAATTGAATAGTTGTTTTTCAAATGGGGGTATATAATCCATATTTATAGACAAATAATGCCTTATATTACAAGAGGTCTTAAGCTATAAGAGAATGAGGTGTCAACCTCTTGTTAGCTAGCTTATCTTAGTGTACAAGTACTTAAGGTAGAAGTACCTGTAATTACAAGTGCTTAGGTTGCAAATTCTTAGGCTACAAGGGCTTAAGGCACAAGTAAGAAGTTTCTAGAAAAGTGGAAAAGCTTGTATCCGAAGCTTGTGACTTGCATATGAAGAGCATGGCTTCCAAACAACATGTAGTCTAGGCTACGCTTCTTATCATTTTCTTGAGCTAGCATCGTTTCCTCCATGCAACATATAGTTTAGGTGAATTAGCTTAAGTCTTGGTAATTTTTTGCTTAATTAGTACTAATCCATGCCTTAGGACTAATTCCAAAATTTGGGAAAATCCCAAAACAATATGTGCTTTGAGTATGCTGACGGTAATTTGTCTTTTGTATTTATTCAGAGCCGGCTCTAGGTAATGAGGCCTTAGGCAAAGCAAAGCCAGATATTGAAAATAAAATTTTACTAAAATAGATGACGTCCTTAATTAGTTACACAATAGTTCTAATATGTTATAATTTCAAGAAAAATTACATTTACGGTAATTATATTTACAATATGAAGGTGATACTAGAGAAATACAATATAATTAATTGACGTATAGCTATAAAATATCAAAGGAGAAGCAAATTGAATCGAAACTACCAGATCGTATTGTATCCGAAGTAGAATTTTAAATCTAAAACTAACTAGATAAAATGGAAAGTCATTGATTCTGTAACTACATTTTTTTATAAATAACTATAATTTTATAAAAATCTTAATTTTGAAAATGCATTTTGAACATATCATGTTTTCTAATTACGATGGATCTTCGAAAAAATAATTACTAATCATTTGTAGCTTTGAATCTTTTCGTTTTCGTTTTTGGTGGTTATTTATGGCTTTGAATCTAAAGGAACAGTTCATACGTTATTTCTCTTTATATCTTTTAAAAGAGTATAGGTTGCTTACAGAGAGAAGGACATGGATATGACTAAATTGGGCCAACATGTCTTTCTTAAGACCACTTTTTTCAATAAATTTTTTTACGACTGAAAAATGAGACCCAGATAGTATGAAATATGGTAATGCCCCTCCTTTAATCCAACCATTTTCTGACATGATCCCACCCAAATTTGACATGCTTCACACACTTCCCCATAAAACCCTCAAGCATCTATTTTCTCTCCTTTCTCTCTCTCTGTTTCCGCATTTTCTCTCGCTTCTCTCTCCATTTTCTCTCTGAAATCGGAAGAAAGAACCTCATAAAACCTAATTCAAAAACCACCTCAATATGAACTCGAAAATCAAAAACTCACTTTGTCAAGAAGCTTTTCTCTTTTTTTCAACGAACCCAAAAAGTTTGATAATGGCAAAGACCCATCGAACCAAAACTATGAAGTCCGCTTTAAAAACTGCAGGCACGTCGTCGGCTAGAAAGAAGACGAAGTCCCCATCTAAGTCTCCGGTGAAGACTCTGCCGAAGCCCACTATCCTCGAGCAAAACTCGGCCGATTTAAAAGGCAA
Source organism: Trema orientale (assembly GCA_002914845.1). Classification (NCBI taxonomy): domain Eukaryota; kingdom Viridiplantae; phylum Streptophyta; class Magnoliopsida; order Rosales; family Cannabaceae; genus Trema; species Trema orientale. The sequence continues at coordinate 1,491,639 of JXTC01000016.1, read as the reverse complement.
AAGTGTGATAGAAGCTGCGTACGAGGAAGCAAAGGTTGATTTTTTATATTTATGCGAAAATTCTTGTTTTTCGACATTACATGTTAGGAAAAAAGATATATTGACTTCATCGAATGGACTGAATGTCTTAGAAGTTGAATGTTCTGATGAGGTCAAGAATATCCTAACCTGAGGTCAAAAAGTTCTTGACTCAAGTCAAGTTTCTCTTGATCAAGATCCAGAAGTTAGACACGAGCCAAATATTTTCTGACTCTAGTCAAGAGCTTATTTACTTGAGTTAAGATCTTCTTAGCTGTAATCTGAGCCAAGTATTTCTTAACTCTAGTTAAAATCTTCTTGACTCTTGTTAAGTGCTTCTTGGCCTCACATCAAAACCTTCATGACCTCCTGGTCAAGGAGTCCTTGACTATTAGTCAAAAAGATCTTGACTTTCTGTAATTATTTCAATTTCTCTGGTTGAGGTCAAGAACTCTTGACATCTTGGGTCAAGTGCTCCTTGACCTTGGGTCAGGAAGTTCTTAATCCTAGGTTAAGTCTCACTTGACTCTCACTTGATGTTATTATTTTATTTAACTTGATATTTTACTACTATTCAGCAGGGACTGTAATACGTTTGTCATCAAGTATGTTGAGTTCCTAATGTCTGACAAGCCAGTTGCATCATAAGCTTGCGTGGAAACTGTATTATCATGGATTGCAGAAATACGAGGATTATGCCAAAACTGATTCAATTTAAGGATACAAAGACAATGCTTTATTTTTGATTGTGGTTCAGACAATTACTTTTTTTTTTTCTTTTTGTGGCTTGTGATTTCTGTGGTTGGTGAATAATATTTAGATTTTATTTATATTTTTTGGTATATTTGATGACTATCATTTTGCCAAAAGTCATCTATTCAGTACATGTTTCAGTAAAATTTAACGCACTTGATAAAGACATTATTTGTTACTCCAGGTCAAGAAAACTTTGACTCTATGTCAGGGCTATCTTGACTCTAGGACCAAAAAAACTCGACTCTATGTCAGGGCTCTCTTGACTATAGATGAAGAAAAACTTAACTCTGTGTCAGATCTATCTTGACTCTAGATTAAGAACATCTTGACTTTAAGGGAAGTATTACTTAACTCAATGTCAAGAACTTCATGAATTGATTATAACATAAAATTGTATTCAATTTTTAGATTAAAGAGATTGTGACCCCATTCAATAAATTCTTGACATGGGGATCAATATGTTCTTGATGTAATTAATGAATTGGAAAACAAAATATAACAAACTTTTTGACCCCAGACAAGAAAATCCTGACATGGGTTCAATAAGTTTCAGTTTATAAATTTAAAAACACATCACATAAAACATCGTGACTAAGTTTCATATAACACTTTATAACCCAGACTGAAAATGTTGTTGACTCCAAGTCAAGCACTTTTTTCCTTAAGTCAATATCTTTTTGACCTTGGGTCAAGAACATATTGACCCTAAGTCGATAACTTCTTGACTAAAAATAAATAATTTCTTGACCTCAAGTCAGGAACTTCTTAACTCGAAGTCAAGAAAAGTTTGACTCCAAGTCAATAACTTCTCGACTCTAAATCAAGAACTGAGTCAAGAAATTCATCACTTGTGGTATAGAAGTTCTTGACCCTATGTCAGAAACGTTCTGACCCTAAGTCAAGAACTTTCTGACTCAAAGTCAAGAACATCATGACTATAGGTGAAAAGCAGTTTAAATTTTCCTGTTAGCACTGATCTGGTTGTTGATATTTATTTCAGACTGTAATTTCAGAAAATTATCGCAACTGAGCCTAAAGTAAATGAACTCCACACAAAGATGTCCTATTGGTGAGAAGAGCAATTTCTATATCCACAAAACAACTCAAAAACTATATCCTAAGATAGAATAATATCTTCCATAATATATAAGTTGATACATTTAATGAATGAAAGAGAAATGACTTTAAAATAATGAGGTACTAATCAAAATTATTTGAACATAGAATAATATTCAAAATAACTCAAAAACCATATCCTACAATAGAATAATGTCTTCTATAATACATAAGTAGACATATATTTTATGAATAAAGGAGAAATGACTTCAAAATAATGAGGTACTAGTCAAAATTGTTTGAATATAAGTCAAGATTAAATTGATCTCAAAGGTTAGTTTCATATTAACTAAAAGTGAAGAGGGTTTTGACATAAGGTCAATTTAGTCTTGATCATATGTCAGCCAACGAGATCTACGAGATATTAAGAAGATTATAAATAAACTAAAACATAGAATTTTTAGCATATTATTGCCCAGATCAATATTATAATCATCCTTCATTAAATCATTCTTAAACAATACTTATGTACTTACTTTTAAAATTTGAAAAACTCCACCACATATCAATACCAAACTTCTTTCCAGCTGAGTTTTTTTTTTTAATTTAATAGTAAAAGGGCTATTAGGAAAGAGAGAAAGAGAGAGGTGGAGAGAGAGAGAGAGAGAGACTGAGAGAGAGAGGACACGAGAATAAATAAGCTTTCATATTCCTCATGAGATGGATAGATTAATCATATTCCTCATCTTCTTCATGAGATGGAAACTAAGCTCTCGTTTTGGAGAGAGAACTAAAAGAAGAAGTGCGAGAAAGATAGATAAAGAACGAATATAGAAGAAAAATGAGACAAAATGAGACAAAATGAAATGACAGCCATTTAACTAATATATGAGTATCACTTGAGGAACTTTGTTTGTTTCAATTTTAAAGAATTATTGGAATTCTGAATGAGTTGTTAGTATTGAGTTGAGTCTGTGACTCATTACTCGATTTGAGTTAAAATTAAGCATCATTATGATGGCATAATTGATAGTATTTGAGATCGGTATACTCATTTGTCTGCATAGAGAGTTGTTAAACTGTTCCTATTATATTTTCCGAAAAAAAAAGAAACACTTGGAGTTCAGGTTAAGTTTACCTATGGCCAAGATTAGACCTCATTCTGAACTAGTATAATATTCTTATATACCCTGATTTTTGTATTATATGTTTTTAAAAATATTTTCAAACTGTTTTCGACTTAAAAATGAAATGGGATGAAATGGAAGACAGGCATCGCCGTGGAGATAGCCTATTCTGATGAAACCTATTTTTGGAGCATTATGGCATTGTTACCAGTTTTGCTTGTATATAGAATATCGAGTAGGGATGGCAATATAACCCATGGTTACGGGTATCCGTGGTTATCCGATCCGAATGAGGAGGGGAAAAACCGCTCAAGCGGGAAAAATGAACGGGGCGGAGAATAACCATACCGTTAATATGCGGGTATGGTGCGGGGATGGTATTAGTATAATCCGCACCGTACCCGCCCCGATATATATATTTACATAGAAAAATTATTATACATATAAATATCTATTTAATTTTACACTATCTATAATATTATATCTTTGGTAAAATAATGATTTTGGAGAGTTATATGTACTTATATATTTAAATTTTAGAGTTTAAAAATTATTAGTATATTGTTGTGTTTAATATTTTGTTGATTATGAAAAAGATTTAGTATTTTCATCTTAATTTTTTAATATTTTAATATTATCAATGGGTAATGGGTAACCGCGGTTTTCCCCGTTATCCATTGGTTAATACCCGCACCGTCCCCGCATCCAAAAGAATGGTTAATGGGGTGGGTATGGTATTGTGATTGCCTTTCGGGGATGGGGATGGTAATTAAAAAATCGTCCCCGATCCGCCCCATTGCCATTCCTAATATCGAGTCATTTTTATATGACTTCTCCATGCATCAAAGGCTTTGAAAGTCTTTAGATTTATTAGTGATTTATATGACTTGCAACTATATAGTTCTATGTTGGGCAAAGAGACTTGGAGAGTCTTCAGAATTAATTATGGTTTGAGTTATTATGATATAATATTACCTTGCATAAAAGGCTTGGGAAGTTTTTGGGCTGTATTTATTATATGGATACTTGCATTTTATATGCTTAGATTATTCGTTATACTATATACTTCTCTATTAGAGATTTCACTTTTTTGTGATTCTAGTCTTGCTCTTGACTAGAAATGTTGTGTATACTCGGTTGTTTCTCACTAGTAATGAGGAACGGTAAATGACTTATGTCATTATATCCTTATTATAGTTTTTAAACTCTGGACTTGTCTATCTTATGTGGTATAACATAAGGGTATTAATTTCTATTTGAGATCCTATTAGAGTCTTTAAACTCAGTGACTGTTTAGAACCAGGTTCTAGATGCAGTTAAATGGGATTGTCCTAGTGTATTATTGATCAGGTATGATCAGGGGGCGGTATCGTATGTATTCGACATTTAATCTGCTACTCTAATTTAGTATCTAACAATCAATGCTCAGGTTACAGGAGTCTTGTATTTTCGACTTCAAGTTTTGGTTAACATTACTACTTCCACGACTAATTACTTACTTGAGGTCATTGTTTTCAACTTCTTCTGTTGGGGTCCTAGTATATGCTGATGAGTCATCTTATGATTTCACATTTCTTTGTGTACATTCTTATCTCATGCTCTTATCGAATATCGATGTATTGATAGTATTCAATATCAAGTGTTCACTCTCATTCCATTGGCTATTCCAAGCCATTCTACTCATACTCCCTAATTTATATTTAAATTTCGGGACGAAATTCTTTTATGAAGGTAAGGATGTAAAAACATGATTTTGATATGGGTAAAATAGTAATTTTTATAAAAAAATTTAATTAAATATAATATAATATTTATATTTAAATACACTCTTTTCCCTTAATTTCCTCTCATGCCAAACAACTCTCCCCCTATCTCTCTCTTTCTTTTTCTTTTTCTTTGTCCTTTTCTTTTTCTCCTTCTTCCTTCTCCTTCTTCTTCTTTTTCTTCGTAAACTTCAACAAAAAACCGGCCACCACCATAGATGGCAAGCCAAGCCTCTCCCGACCTGTGTCGACCCTTCTCAGCCACTGGTTTTCGGCAAATCAGCTCCAATAAGCTGATTTGTGAGTTTTTTGGGCGTTTTACAAATTAATTTGTGGTATTTATATAATTATTTTCGTGAAGTTATTTTTATGGTCGTAAAAATTATATGAGGTGAAAGAGGAGATTGAATTATAAAAATATATAGTGGTGATGTGTTGAAATGATGCCCCATTTAAGAGAAATCTTAAATTGAAAAATGTGATATTTTTCTAATTCGGGACAAAAAGCGAAATTTTTGCAAAACTAAATAGTATTGGACTAAAGTCTGTTACTATTTAGATTAAGCCTTGGGCTGAACTTAGAAAAGTATTATTTTTCGAAATATTTATGCAAAAATGACATTTTTACAAATAAACAGTAAAATCAATATTTTTTTTTCAAATATTTCAAAAGTGATATTTTCCTAAATAATTCTATGATAATGATATTTTCTGAAATATCTCTGAAAAAGTGATATTTTTTTAAATATTCAGCAAAAATGATATTTTTCTAAATACTTTGGAAAAAGAGGACTTTTTCAAATTAATTCCAAAAAAAGATATTTTTGTAATTCACGGATTTAAAACCTATTTAAGGCCCAGGACCTCGAAACTAATTCAAATTTGGATTTAGTGAGGTCGAGAAATAAGTTTTGATATATAATAAGGTTTCGAAGTGGCACAAATTTCGAGACCCGTAAATAGTATCGTTTTGCGTGCCACGGCTTGGGTTCTGCCCTAGGAACCATTTTTGACAAATTATATGTCTAACCTAGCATTTTTGGGTGCTCTGAATTCAATAGGGATCTCCGCTTTTCAATTTGAGGCTCCGTAGGGAAAGTCACTTTTTCAAGTAAGCTTACCGATATTCGAAAACGACCGTCTGATCACCCAAGTGACTAACGGGAGATTCTTCGAGTGTCATTAGCTTGGTATAGCTACCATTTCGATGTAGAGGTTCAATTATCTGGTTTTATACTTGTTTTGATTAATAATTGTATTGTAATTAATTTATGAAAAATTGTGAAGTTTACGATGATTGATAAATTGTTGAAACACATTGGATTATATCGGGATTGGACTGTGTGAAATTTTATACATTTTTATAAATTTTGATTACAGGGTAATACAGCAGTGTGCTGCCCATATTATGGTAAATCCCAGAATAATGCGATGTGGTATTTTTAAAACATTGTTTGGTGAATATTTTGCATGGTTATTACATATCTTGTTACATATTATATATACCACAGGATCAGAAGCATGAGTTTCATTATTGCATCATGGTAGTTTAGATCATTAGCGAGTTGCTGCAATGCTAGATGAAAGACCTAGGCCCCTGTGCAGGTTTTTGGCTGACATACTTCCGTGCAGTGTCAAAATGCTGGGTACTTTGTAAGGGGTATTATAGTGCCGTGATTGGAGGATGAGAGCTCACTTATATATATTGGTTGGTTTATGATATTTATAATCATGTGGTATTAGTTTTGGTTTTGAATATGTGATTATTCTAGATATCAATTATTTTATAAACTCGGTTTATAAAAGGATTTTAGAAAAGGTATTAACCATATAGGTTTGGTAAAATTGTAAAATCTGAGCTTTAATAAGGGCAGATGGGTAATTTTAAACCCAACGATAAACTTGTAATTAATGATTTTCGGAATATTTTAATGAAAATATCTGGAATTTTTAATTGGGTGCTATAGTTACTTGTAATTATATAAAAGGGCCTTTGAAAACTCATCTTCTCACAAGATCCGAAAGCATATTAATTTTCGAACCGAAAAATATAGTATTTTTCTAATTTAGAAAAAAAAGTGATATTTTTGCAAAACTAAATAGTGTTGGACTAAAGTCTGTTATTATTCAGTTTGAGCCTTGGGTGAGATTAGAAAACTATTACTTTCTGAAATATTATTACAAAAATGACATTTTTTATAATTAATCGGTGAAGTTGATACTTTTTCAAATATTTTTGAAAGTGATATATTCCTAAATAATCAGCTAAGATGATTTTTTTCTAAATCCATTAGAAAAAGTGTATATTTTTCAAATTAATTCTAAAAAGGGATATTTTTCTTAATTCTCAGATTTTATAGCTCGTTTAAGGCTCGGATCTCGAAATTGAATTCTGATTTCAAATTTGGATTTAGTGAGGTCGAGAAATGAGCTTTGATAGATAATATCACTATGTTTCGCAATTGTATAAATTCCGAGACTTGTGAATAATATCGTTTTGCTTAATACTGGCCGGGTTCTCCCATGGGACTCACTTTTAACAAAGTATATATCTAACATAGTATTTTGGGATACTCTGAATTCAATGGTGACCTCTGTTTGTCCATCTGAAGCTCCTGTGAAAAAGTCAATTTTTCAAGTGAGCTTACTGGGATCCTGAAATGACCATTCAAACACCCAAGTGACCAACGGGAGTTTTTTTGAACGGTGTTAGCTTGGTATAGCTACCATTTTGAGGTAGAGATTCAATTTCCTGGTTTTATATTTATTTTGATTTGTACTATAATTGACTTTCAAAAAATCGTGGTTTATACGATAGTTTAATAAATTATGGAAACACGTTAGATTATATTAGAATTGGACTGTGTGATTTTATATACATATTTTTAAATTATGGTTTTGGGGTAATACTACCGAGAGCTACCCATGTTATAGTAAATTTCAAAAAAATGCCAAGTGGCTTTTTAAAGCATTGTTTGATTATATTTTGCATAGTTGTTACATATCCTGTTACATATTGTACATACTATAGAATCACGCACTTGAGTTTCATTATTGCATTATGGTAGTTTAGATTACTGGCTAGTTGCTGTAGTGCTAGGTCAAAGACCTCGGCTCCTGCCAGGTCTTTTGGCTGATACACCTACGGGAAGTGTGAGGATGCTAGGTACCTCTGCTACAAGGGTATTACAGAGCCGTGAAGGGAGGATGAGAGTTCACTTAATTACATTAGTTGATGTATGATATGTATAATCATGTATTTCTAGTTTTGGCTTTGGATATGTGAATATTCTGGATATCAAATATTTTATAAACTTTATTTATAAATGGATTTTTAATTATGCAGATTTGGTAAAATTACACCCAATCAAAAAGGTAATTGAATTTCTACTGAGCATATGAATGCTCAACTCCCTTACTTCTCCCACTTTCAGGTGTTTGTCTAACTGAGGTAGTCGTCTTGATGGATAGACAAGTTGTGCAACTTATGCATACAGCTCTACTCTTAATCCTTCGTAGGTATTTATACTCTGCTAATTTTCTTTCTTGATTAATTATTTAGCCAAGATTAATAAGTTTACTAAGTAGATATATGAAAATGCTTTTAGTATCAATTTGAGTACTTGAAACTATAAGTAATTTAATGAAAATTATTTTGGATATTGGGCTAAAATTTTCAGTCGAATTTATTTACCAAAATTTGTGATTTCTCAACGAGTAACCAAATAAGATAGCTGGAAATTTTCATGAACTTTAATGGATAGTTTTCTTTAGTAATTACAAAGTAATATGAGTTTTTAATAGATATGGAACTCATAATGACCCGAGGATCAAAATGAAATTGTCTAATGTACTTGATTTCCCATGAATTTCAAAAAATTAATATTTTATTATATTTTCACTTAAAATTATTAAAAGTCACGGCTTTGGATTTTCAATCATGACAAGTATTATGTCCATTCAAAAAAGGTAATTGAATTTCTATTGAGTATGTGAAAGTTCATCCCCCCTACTTTTCCCACTTTCAGGTGCCTAACTATTTGAGGTAGTTGTTCTGATGATTAGAGAAGCTGTGTAGCTTGTACTTGTATTCCTATTCCTATTTCCCTGGTGGGTGTCTATACTCTATTTCTTTGTTCAATTATTTAGCCAAGACTAGTAAATTTACTAAGTGGATGTATGAGGATAGTTTGGTTGTTAATTTGAGAACTTGAAACTGCAAGTGATTTTATGTAATCTATTTTAGACATTGAATTAAAAATTTTCAATTGGACTCAATTTACCAAAGTCTAGAAGTTCTCAACAAGTTTCCAAATGAGATAGCTGAAAATTTTCTTAAACTTTAATGGGTATTTTCCTTAAGTAATTAATACTAATAAAAGTTTTAATAATTATTGAATTTATAATGATTTGAGGACAAAATCGAAATTATCTGATACTTGATTTCTTTTGAATTTCGTAAAATTTAATATTCTATTTTAATTTTACTTAAAATTACTAAAGATCATGGCTTTAGATTTTCGACCGTGATAGACAATGCACACAATTGGGCAATATTTAATTCTATAAGCCAGAATTTCATTCTCAGTCATAATTATTAAATTGTATACTTTGTACATGATTCATTTATATTAAAAGTCAACAATTGGTTATTACCGCAATAATTGCATAAGCCTTTGTAAGTCTTGGTAGTTTACTGTGTAAATTGAAAATTTAGAGTCCCTATTTTTTACTACAGTTACCAAATTATGTAGTTTGAAATGATTTATTTTTTTAAAATATTTAATAGTTTGTGAGAAAAAATGGTCATTGTTGTAACAATTACACAATTCTAGGATTATTACTGTGTATGTTGAAAATTCAAGAGTCCTTGTACCATTATTCTTGTACCATAATTCATGCGCTATTAATATTATCAATCCTTTAATTATTATGTATGTTGAAAATTCAAGAGTCCTTGTACCATAATTCATAGGCTATTAATATTATCAATCCTTTAATTACTATATATGTTGAAAATTCAAGAGTCGTTATACCATAATTCATTGGTTATTAATATTATCAATCCTTTAATTACTATATATCTTGAAAATTCAAGAGCCATTGTACCATGATTCATGTGCTATTAATATTATCAATCCAGTATTTTACCTTTTATCACATCAATTGATTTTTTTATTTTTTATTTTTTATTTTTTTTATTTTGTTTACATTACGGGTGGTAGATTGAACTTTAGGCCTCAATAATAAAATTAAATGTTATTACCAATTAAGCTAAGTTTGCGACTAACTGTTTAATTTATTTTATTTTTCTAAAAGAAAAGATAATGAGAAGCATATTTTATTTTATTATTTTTTCTTTTTTTTTTTTTTCAAATATATCTTTGACTTTTCCACGCATATAATGAGTGGCTAACGTGCTTTTAGTGCCTTCAATATTAGCACGGCACGAGAGCAACAGCTCAGCGCCTTTTTTTTTTTTTTCCTTTCTTTAATTGAGCAACAGCTAAGCTTTTTAGTCTCACACACGTGCCCATTTTTTTTTTTTCTTAATGTTATTTCTTAAAACAATGTTAGGGTATTTTTGAGACAACCATTTACCTTATAAATCAAATAACATAAGCAACAAATATTCTAAAGCAAAGCCAATTGGGACTAGTTCAATTGGCCCAAGCTTAGGGAATGTGTACGTGAGTTTGGGGATCATGGATTCAAATTTTGGTAGAGTGTGTGTTATTTTCTTTTAAATTTATAGTAACTGGTGGTTATCAGTTAAGCCACATTTTTAAAAAAAAAAAATGTTCAGATATTTTTAAGGGATATATTTATGTAATCTTCCAATAAGATGTGGATTGATGGCAGATTACAAAATAAATAACATGATACATTAGTATCTTACTTATTAATTAATTAACCAGAACGAATCTTTTTTGATATTAGAAACCACTTAAACATTTCAATATGAAATGATAACACGTGATTCATAGTGCATTTAAACTACTTAATACGTTTTTAAATTTTTAATTAATTAGTTATTCAGAAAAATATCCTCTTGTAAATTTTCATAAGTACCTCATATATAGCAATAACAAAACTCTAATTTTTTTACAACACCCTTTACACACTAAATATATTACTTATGAAATTTATGTTAGATCTTAAGAAATTAAAATTTTAAATAATTTAATTTTTATGATCAATTGTAAAGAGCAAAGATTTTGATCCTACCAATTATTACAATCATTTGATTGTAATGAAAAACATAATAGTCCAACGGATCGGTTTTTGCTTTTTGTTTTTTTCTGTAACTTCATTCGTAGATCTATTTCCAATCATATATGCTTTTTTTGTTTTCTATAAAGTATATGTAATTTGTTAGTCGTACAATCATTTTTATTTTTTTATTTTTGGATAAATCATATATATAATATTTGATTTTCTTGATCGTATGTATATAAAGGGATAATTCATGTGCAAATTAAAGCTAATTATTAGAAATTGCACATATTATATGTTTTTTGCATGGATAATTTTTTTTGGTATCTTTTTTTTCGTGGCAGTAACTCTGTTGTGGATTAGTTATCTCATGAAGAATAAATTCTTCACTTATATATTTGAATTTCATTCTTAGAGTCCGTGTGATATTTTACTGTAAAAATCATTATTCTATTTCCTACAATGAATTCCAAAAGATTTCTCCCTCTTTCTCAATATACTAGAAAAGCAATACATATAAATACGCAAGACCAAAAAAAAAAATTAGGATAGTGTGGAAAAAAATTAAAAATGTTGAGAAATTTAGGTGGGATGACCAATATTTTAAATTTGATTAAGTAGATGTTCATTTTTTAAATTTTATAACTAAATATTCAGGTATATATATTTTTATACTTAGTAGATAAATATATCTACCAATTTCAATTACTGTATTGAATTGTACTGGTATATAATTTTTTGTATTTGGTATATAAAATTTTATACTAGGCATATAAATATGTATACCGGACATTTTGTTATACTATTTGACAAAGAGATATTTATTTAAATTAGACCCAAAATTTGGTCATATTTCTATACGCCCCAAAAATGTTTACCATTACGTATTTTTGTACTTAGTCAAAAAGAAAGTATAAAATTTATATGTGGGGTTTAAATATAGAAGGGGTTTGGGAGCCAAAAATAGGATGGCTCTATTAAATTAATCGATGATATCTTAAGTTGTATGTTCGGCCATTAATCTTAATCATGCCACAGCATGGATTGTCCTTCCATTATTTATACCCTTCTCTATTAATATCTCTAGCCCCCTTGATTAGTCTTCAGATATCTCAATTTGTCTCCCTTAAATTTCTTCTCTATAGTTAAATTTGAGTTAAGATCCGATCATGGCCGTTGAGTCAGTGACTACAACTTCCTCGCTGGGCTCACCTGCATGCGAGCAAGACGCTAAGGCCCTTCAGCTCATAGAGGACATGACTCGGAACACCGATTCTGTCCAGGAAAGAGTTCTCCGGGAGATACTGAGTCGTAACTCGGAGACTGAGTACGTGAAACGATTCGGACTCAACGGCGCCACTGATCGTAAGACGTTCAAGTCGAAGGTGCCGGTCGTGACGTACGAGGATCTTCAGCCCGACATCCAACGTGTCGCCAATGGTGACCGTTCCCCCATATTTTCCTCCCGTCCAATCTCTGAGTTGCTCACTAGGTATTTTATTTATTTATTTTTTTCAGTCTATAAAAAGTTTCTATGTAGAATATAAANTGAGTAAAAATTTCAGAGACCAAGATTACATACAAATATGTATAATTATATATAGTAATAAACAAATACAAATTGATATATTTCTACTTTTTATTATTTTGTTTTTTGTATTGTACAAAGTTACGTGCCTAGCCTAGACAAAGGGAAAGGCCTATATTTCCTCTTCATTAGGGCCGGAACAAAGACCCCAAGCGGTCTCATGGCACGACCAACACTGACTAGCTACTACAATAGCGAACACTTCAAGAACCGTCCGTACAATCCGTACAACATCTACACCAGCCCCAATGAGACTATCCTCTGTCCCAACGCATTCCAAAGTATGTACTCTCAGATGCTCTGCGGCCTCATCATGCGCCATGAGGTTCTCCGAGTCGGCGCATCTTTCGCCTCGGGCCTTCTACGTGCCATCTGGTTCCTCCAGCTCAATTGGAGAGACCTCGCACGTGACATCTCGACTGGAACCCTAAACCCTAGAATAACCGACCCTTCAATCAAGGAACGGCTCACGTCGGGTATCCTAAAACCCGAGCCGGAACTCGCAGAGTTCATAACTACACAATGCACAGGGGAGAATTGGGAAGGGATCATAACCCGAATCTGGCCCAACACCATTTACCTTGACACTATCTTGACGGGTTCAATGGCTCAATACATCCCGACACTTGATTACTACAGTGGCGGCCTTCCGAAGGTTTCCGCCATGTACAGTTCCTCAGAGTGTTACTTCGGAATTAACCTTAAACCTCTGTGCGATCCCTCCGAGATTTCTTACACTATCATGCCAAACATGGCTTATTTCGAGTTCATGCCACACGACCAGGCCGCGGCACCAATGGTGCCGCGGCTCGTTGACTTGGCCGATGTCGAGATCGGGAAAGAATATGAACTGATTATCACCACTTACGCCGGGCTATACCGGTACCAAGTCGGGGACATTCTCGAAGTCACTGGGTTCCATAACTTGGCACCTCAGTTTCGGTTCGTTAGGAGGAAGGACGTTCTTTTGAGTATCGATACTGATAAGACCACCGAGTCTGAGCTCCAGAAGGCCGTCGAAAACGCCTCCCTTCTTCTCAGGGAGTTTAACACGAGCGTGGTTGAGTACACGAGTTATGCGGATACGAAGACCATGCCGGGTCATTACGTGATATATTGGGAGTTTTTGGTGAAGGACTCAGTGAAGTCGCCGAGTCATGATGTTTTGAACCGGTGTTGCTTGGCCATAGAAGAATCGCTCAACTCGGTTTATAAACAAGGGAGAGTGGCTGATAACTCGATTGGACCGTTGGAGATAAGGGTCGTGAAAAATGGGACATTTGAAGAACTTATGGATTATGCCATATCAAGGGGTTCATCCGTGAGTCAGTATAAAGTACCGAGGTGCGTAAATTCCATATCCATCGTAAAGCTTCTTGATTCCAAGGTGGTTTCAGTGCACTTTAGCCCAGCTGCTCCTCATTTTGACTCGGAACTTCGCCCTTGAGAAATAAAACTTCGGGAATAAAAGCTGAGCTGTTTCTCATCGTAAAGCATCTTGATTCCAAGGTGGTATCATTTCCTTTCTGAAATAAGATTTAATGACACAAAGTGTCGGTAAATGCTTTTTTTTTTTTTTTTTTTTTTTAATTTTGTGGGAGAAGGAGAGAAAATTTGAGACTCTGATATAAAAAAAAAAAAAGAAAACAAAGAAGGGGAAAAAAGCACCTTTTATCTAGATCCTGTTTCTCTAGTATCTTTGTGTGTTGCTTTAAGAAAAGTTAAGATCAATCTTAGCTTTTAAAAGAAGTTTATATATACATATATATATATGAGAAATACTGTAGACATCGATGGATGACATATCTCTTTGTTTATAGATAATTTTAATTAATAAATTAGCTCTCATATAAAGCTCGTTTGATTTATAATTAACACATCAAGTGGTGTTGGGCATCACAAGTGCCGATAATATTATTCTAGATATATTGGTACTTTTTCAATGGTTATGATGTGTCGAGTAATTATATCAAAAAATCTATTATATTTAATGTTTATCTAAATATAAAATATTATTCAATTTTAAATGATGGGCAACCTATTGTTTTGAATAATGCTATAGGGCACTAGTGGTGCCCAACACCACAGTGATGTGTCAGTCTGTCACTGGCTAATCATAATTATAATTTAAGTGGGACCCATGTGGGACCCAGTTTATTAATTAAATCATCCAGTGACAAACAGACATGTCACTGTGGTGCTGGGCACCACTGGTGCCCCATAGCATTGCTCTATTATTTTACCTGCTAAGACTAATAATTTTAGTTTTTATTTTATTTTATTTATCTATTGATTTTTCAATCTAATTCCATTATTATACTCCTAGTACTATACTCCAATTAATTCCTCATAAAATTTTGTTTATATTAAAACTAATCTAATATAAGAAAGAAGAACAGACTCACGACAATTTTTAGTTTTAAATTTTTTCAATCCCCAATTCTATTATAGTAAAATCTTTATAAATTAATACTATTGGGACTAGAATAAATTATTATTTTATACAAATTATTTATTTATCAATTAACGAATAATTTATTAATTTATTGATAGATAAATATTTATTAATTTAAAAAGGTAATATGAGTTTAATACTTTGTTCCTTTAAGTTAGATGTATGACTTATAATAATAAAAACTGCACTCATCAAAGAAATCTAAAAATTAACATGTAAATAGATATATATATAAATTAATATAAATATATTGGGCACCAATCCAGTAGGTATTTTTTTTTTACCTATGCATAGGTATCAATTAGGCCAATGAAAAATTTTTTTGCACATTTTTTTATATTAAAAAGTAGGAGAGAGAAAAAGTATTAATGATGCACGTCTTTTTATGCATCTCATTTTAGCCGTTAGATCATTGTTAGATGATGATCCAACGGCTAAAAACAAAAATACCTACACATAGGTAAAAGAAAAAAACCTACCGGATTGGCAACCATATATATTAATATATATACACACACATATATAAGCAAAGGCTAAAGCGGTGAACGTGCTTTTTTATCACCCAAATTTATTGTGGTTGTTGCAATGCTTTGGTTCATCAACAGAACTAGGCTATCTAGCAACCATATAAACTTTTAGTTTATGAACCCCTGCTTTAGATTGAGTGATCATGGAGTGAGTGTTCTGTCCTGATGGAAGTGGAGGAGCTACTGGAAAGTCAAGACGCTGAACTAGATGGTAGAATAGGAGGGACAATAGGAGCTGCTGGAGGTTCAGACTCTAAACTAGATGGAGGAACAGAAGCTGCTGGAATTATGGAGTCTGAACTAGTAGATAAGACCAAAGGAATTTGACTTGCAGACAGAGCAAAACTAGGAGAGTAGCTGGACAACATTGTAGGGAATAGCTTGGAATAGGAAAATTCCTACTTATTGAACTTTACATCCCAAGAAATATAAACACGACCAGAGGGAGCTAAGCACTTGAATCCTTTATAATTAAGGCTATTGCTAGAAATTTCGAAAAATTAATTTCGTAAAACGATTTTAACGAAAACTATTTCCACATTTTTGTAAACAAATCAAGAATACAGCAGAATTACTATTTTAAAATTTTCTTGAAATTTTATAAAACATAAATATAGGATTGTTGATCTAACATAAATCAATTTATGGATCATAGTTTAGATAAAACCTAGAAACGCTTCACAACCATTGAGCCTTCTCGTCTATTTTCTAGAGTCTGTTGAATGATCTGGTGTTTGGGCATCTTCTTGACTCTCAATGAGAGGTGAGCAGACAATCCAAAAAACACTCTTCCTTCTCCTTTACTGCAAGTCTACGACCATGGGTATCTCTCCCTCGGCGGCCATGAACGACCTCGAGATTTCTCCCATACTAGCTTGGCTCTCTCACTCTCTCTTTTTTTCTCTGTATCACATTAAGCACAGTTACTATGCATATAGTAGGCATGTAGCTACTGTATAGAGGCTTAGGAGAACTTTTCTTTTAAGTATTAAAGGGATGTAAATCCTAATGGGCTTATTGGGCTTAACTAACTATTCAGGGGAGCTTATAGACCTTATGTATGAGCTAGACAAGAGACCTTATAGATCCAAGTAGTCTAAGCTCCAATGGGCCAACTACCTTATGGACCTTATGTATGAGCTAGACAAGAGACCTTATGGATCCAAGTAGTCTAAGCTCCAGTGGGCCAACTATCCACTTTTAATTATGATTGGGCATTGTCTATTAATATTGGGGCACTCCATTATAGGCTCAATATTGCACCTAAATGTCATATATTTTCTGTGAAGCTAATTAACACTTTAATTAACTTGATTCATCTAGCATATACTATACCTGCAGATATACCCTCGATGCAATATCGTACTAGTGAGATAAAATTATCATATTATCTCTCTAATACATATTTACCTTCGAGTTATCATTTTTCATCTAATGAATAATAATTGACTACGGTGTTTATAACTGTACATACAAATACAATCAAATTCACAAACTGAATACCTGGTGTCTGGTTTTTATTATCCAAGTCCTTGAAAAAACTCAATGTGACATTATATGTATGGTGTCTAAATCATGAAGAGTGTTCTCGTCAATTCATAAATCTTATCTTCCAAGATACCAGAGTTTGAACCATATAATCGGAGCTAGTTCTTTAGTAAGCAAGTCTGACAATCACTAGGATTAAAGAAATATTGCAATAGTACTAGATTAGTGAAAGATAGAATATTGAATTACGGCACGTAACCTCAAATTCTATTTTCACTTGGTCCAGTTCAATATACTTATAACTTTCTTATAACGCACTAGTGTTTCTATCCGAAGTTAGAAGTTTCGATGATTGGAGACTTCACCAATCCCATTGAAATAAATAATACTACATTCTATGACAAAATAAAGTATTTCATCTTTATTTGCAAAATTTAAACTCTTTATTTAGACATAATGAAATAACGAATTTTAGTATCCATATGTAAATACTTCACGCGAATAATTCTTTATTACTCATTATTAGTCATAAAAACTTTTAGACTTTTGCATAATAGAAAACATAAACATCATATGTATATAATTGGGACATAATATAGAATTTATTGATAACAAATAGATAACACTTAAATCCAATAAACATTGTTTAAAATGCCAAAGAAAAAAACTGCTTTCTAGGGCATATTCTCACTTCTTCTAGGTGATCCTCAAATACTTTGATTGCCAAAGATTTGGTAAAAAAATCAGCAAGGTTTTCTGCAAAGGCTATCTTGTTCACTATAACGTCTCGCGACAAGGGTTAACACATAAAAAAAGGCTGATCTTCTGGAATATATTTTCAGATAGAGCATTGTTACGCTAAAATATATATACGTAAAATAACCGCATATGCAGGGGTCATAATCAAGTAATAAAGTGATAGAAATAGAGTTGTTGATCCCACAAGGAATTGGGTGTTAAATTATTGTTAATTACTGGAATTATCGTGACCTAACTTTATCTAGACAACCAAATTATAATTTAAATAAATACAAATATAAATATAAATACATAAATAAAAAATAAAAACTTCTATGCAAAAATATACTAGGGGATTGAATTTACCTAACTATCAACTATGTCTTTTGATCACCAATTATATTCTAATCAATTATTCCTAGTTTATAAGTCAAGAACTCAAAGGTATTTCTACTCCCTCTTTTGAGTGCCGAATGAAATCATTCCTAAATCTCAATTCCAATATCTCTATTCCGAACCTAAAATTTAAGAATTCATATGTTCAATGGTTCTTTGATTATGGCTTCAAAGGAATTATAAGTTCTCATAAACTCTACAAGTCCTAGGTGATGCTACAAATTCAAATACCTTATTTGTTAGAAAGTAATCAATCAAACTCTAAATTAGAAGAGAATTAATAAAACATACAGTTACATACTATTATAGTAAATGATTTAACATTGGGTTATTCAATGATTTCTCTCATAAATATATATATATATAGAATCCGCACTCAATACTTGTCAGTTGTCTTAGGCACTATACATAAGCATAAAGTAAACATAAGTAATTTTAATTAATTTTCTACCCAACAAGTGTTATTAATTCAAGTTTAGTACCTTTACTAACTTATAAACCAGAACATTTGATCTTCATTTCTTCCCTTTTTCTACATTATATATGTTGAATGCACTTTGAATTGGAAATGCTCAAACATAAGAAATAAAAGATTAGCAATAGCAACCATAACTAAAAATACGAAAAAAAATTGAACTATAACGAAATAACTATTAGAGAACTTACTCGATCATTATTAAACTAATTTCCTCATGGAGAACTAAGCCGAGAGGATCTAGAAACTATGCATAATCTTTGACAAGATAAATGATAAGCAACATCTAATATTCCCTACTCATAAAATTGATGATAAGGATTATTAGTAATATAACAATTAATTTCATATCCAAAGTAGTTGATATGATAATTTATTAAGTTTAAAATCTTACCCATGATTCCAATGTGTAATTAGAAATTGATGTTTATTCTCCATGTATAACATTCGGGTTGCTAAACTTATAGCACAATCCTCATGTGGACCACCTTCTGTAGCTAACTGCATTAGGATCTATGAACATATACCTATCTTGATGAACATATACCTATCTTGATAGCCATATTGCATTACTAAACGGTGTAAACGCCTACAAGTATAAAATTCGATGTACATCAAGTGTTGTATTATATAATTACCAACTATAGATACATGTATATATATGAAGTGCTATATATATGAAAAAAAGGAACTTCTAACCTCATGTATAACGAAATAGGCACGACTCCAATCTTTTGCATCATGCAAAACTCAATTATGTTTTCTTTAAACACGGGCAAATAAAAAGCTTCTCTAAAACACTTCTTCATCAAAGGAAATATAAACAACAATACATGTATCCGCTCTTTGAATGGTATTCAATAATAATCTTATAGAAGTTGGTGCATCATCAATTCTAAACTGTATTTGTGTAACAGATTCCGCTTTCTTTCTTTGTGGATGCACTCTTTCTTGTGTTTGAGGTGGCTGCAGTTGTGAAGACTTATTCTTCCCCTTTGTTGCCTATTTATATCATTAAACTCCTAAATCTAAATAAATAATGAAATGTTAACAAATAAGTTAATAATTCACATTAGAATTCAATAAAACATGAATTTATTTGGAAAATGGGTCTGCATACCAAATTATTTTCAAAGATGATAAGTATCTTAGGCCATGCAAGATGCGATCCAAGTGCGTCACCTACAACCTTGCATTATCATCTAGATTTGGAACAGGAATTAAGACTTTAGCATCAAGAACAACCTCTACTGATACACGTAAATTATGTTCGCCCAATTCTCTTCCGTGAATAATAGTTGATGAGGTTGAGTCTTGTACATGTCCTAAAGTAACTAT
This sequence comes from Trema orientale, assembly GCA_002914845.1. Taxonomy (NCBI): domain Eukaryota; kingdom Viridiplantae; phylum Streptophyta; class Magnoliopsida; order Rosales; family Cannabaceae; genus Trema; species Trema orientale. The sequence continues at coordinate 1,471,698 of JXTC01000016.1, read as the reverse complement.
GTTATCACGAGACCCGCTGCAAGCTTGCATGGTCAGTTCTATAATATAGAAAATCAAACACAATTTATAAATAGAAGTAATTAATAAACAAATAAAAAAGAAACTCATGTAAACATACTTTTTTGAGTCGTAAAGATGTTCCTACAGATACCATTGGATCTACATATATCTCTTATTGTTACACTTCTTCTCTTTGAACTTCTAGCCATGAAGGAGTTGTATTAGAATTACCAATGTTACTTTGTTGTCCTGCTCGAATCTCAGCAATTTTTGCTTTGAACCGTTCATTCTTGTGATCTATCAAGTTTAGATCAACTAAAGTGAAGTCTAACTCATCTTCTCTAACACCATGGTTACTCTTCACCCATTAACACATAAATACTTACAACCAAAATGTAATAAAATCAAGTTCCTAAATTTTCTCGATAATGCCATAGTACACCATATTACTCTCTATTGGGTTTTTATCATACATTGTGTGTTGTCTTATACATTTGAACTACAATTTATTCAAACGGCAAAAGTAACAATTATAAAACCCAACATATTAGTACTTATACTCTAAAATAGGGGAAAAAATGAAATAGAACTATCAATTATAACTACTAATTGGAATTACCCATTCACAAAACCAGCTAATAAAAGTTCGATGATGTTCATCATGGATCCATTTCTCCTTTTTTGATTTTATTGGGAATTATGTTTTGATCCATCTTATATGCTTCCTTCATCAAATCGTCCCCAAAATAAACCATTATTATTAAATAATTCAATATTCAATTAATAAAAATCTAATTCACAATAAAACTTACTCGATGAAAGGTTGGACTTCAGCTATATTTTGTAACACAGTACGATATGCTTGGTCTAGTTGTTTTCGTTTCACTATACACACAATACCACCACTTACGCTTTTATTAATATTTGAAAATACAGGTACTCCAATAGCTTCTATATTTGCCAAATACTCAGAACAAAACTCAACAGCTTCTTCTGCGATATAACACTCTACAATGTGTCCATTTGGCCAGCTTCAATTTCTAATATATCCTTTTAGAATTTTTAAATATCTCTCAAATGGATACATCCATCTCAAATAAATAGGACCGCATAACATCACTTCTCTAACTAAATATACAGTAAGATGTATCATTATATCAAAAAAATTACGAGGAAAACATTACTCGAATATGCACAATGTTACAATAACTTCACGTTGTAGTTCATCTAATTTGGATATATCGATCACCTTAGAACAAATTCCATTAAAAAATAAGCATAATCTAGTGATTGCATATCGAATATTTTTAGGTAATACGGACCGAATCGCTATAGGTAGCAGATATTGCATTAATATATGACAATTATAAGATTTAAGTCTACCTAGTTTCAAATTGTTCATATCCACTAATGTTCTAATATTAGAAGAATAGTCTTCAGGAATCATCACATTAAATAAGGATTGACACAATTGATATTTTTCTTCTTTTTTCAATGTGAAGCAAGCAGGGGGTAAATATATTCGCTTCTTTCCTACTCTAGGAGCTAACTCTTTTCGAACACCCATGTCAACAAGATCCATACGGGCACCAATGCTATCCTTATTCTTTCGTAGAATATTTAATAAAGTTCCTATACTATCACATATGTTCTTTTTAATATGCATGACATCTAAGTTATATCTCAAAAGTAAATGTTGCCAATAATCTAACTCAAAGAATATAGATTTCTTCTTCTAACAACTCTTCGGTATTTTTACAACCTTTACATTACTACGTCTTTTTCTTGTCTTATTGATATCACTTATTTTAATCTTTCCAAGCCTAAATTCGAGCTTAGAGACTGTTTCTAGCATCTCTGTCCCAGTAAATATTGTGGTACCAATTCAAATTCTTAAGAACCATTAAATACTTTTTTCCAATTTCTGTATATATGTTTGCGAGGTAAAAAACCTTCCATGGCCCATATAACTTAATTTTCAAGCATGTGTTAAGAACTGACAACTTGCTTTTTCATCACAAATAGGACATGCTTTATATTCTTTAGTGGAAAACCCAGATAAATTCCCGTATGCAGGGAAGTCATTGATTGTCCATAGTAACACAGCCTTCAGAGTAAAATCTTCATCCTTATATGCATTATAGGCTTTCACACCATCATTCCACAAACTGTTCAAATCATCAATCAACAGGGCTACATATATATCAATGTCGTTACCAGGTTGTCTAGGTCCTGATATTAACATTGCAAGAAGTGTAAACTTTCTTTTCATACACAACCATAGATTACAAGCATTACATGCCAACAACTATATTTGCTACTTAGAGTTATATGAGGATTAATACCATCTGCAGATAGACCAAGACGAAGACCATTTGTAATCTATTATTTTTCAAGCTAGTAAATCGGCTAGATGTCTAAGTTTACCATCTTTTATCCTCTCATTTGCATTCCATGTTAGATCTTTAGCATACTCACAATTTCGGAATAGACGGGTAAAACGAGGAATTGGAGGAATATACCACAAAAACTTAGCAGTGGTTCTAACTTTTACCTCTTCAGAATTCTTATTCTATTGCCACCTAGGCTCACCACATACTAGACAAGAAATTATATCTTTAAATTTCTTTCAATATAAAATACAATTATTTGGACAAGCGTGAATTTTCTCATACTATATACTCAATGAGCATAAAGTCTTTTTGGCCTCATAAAAGGAAGGTGGCATCTCATTATTATTTGGCAAGATCTCTCCTAGTAAAGCTAACAAATCTGAAAAACTCTTATCACTCCATCCATATCTTGCTTTCAAATTATACAATTTCAATAGTGCAGACAACTTTGTAAATTTTATACAGCCCAGATGGATCGGTTTCTCAGCATCATTAAGTAATAACTGAAACTTAATAGGATCTACATCTATTTCATACTATGCACTATCAATCATTTCAAATAGATCACAATTTAAATCTAACTCATAATCAATCTCTTATAGTCTTTTTTGATGAAAATCTGGTAATTGGAAACTTTTCACCATGTCAAATCCATTGTTTGTAACTTTGATCTATTCCATTGAAATATAAGTGTTCTTTTATCATTTTAACGCCTATCTTTTGCAAATTTCTACATTTAATATACGGGTAGGGAATTAAATTGGAATCTTTGATATTTTCAATATCAAACTCTAAAAAACTATCAACTTTCTTTCTATATTCGGTCGATAGTCTATCCGCCAACATCTATTTCTTATCCATTCTAAGCACAATTGAAAAACAAAAAAGAAAAAAAAAACTTAAACAACTAATATAAAAAACTAACTGAATTGAGTACCATAAAAAATTGCACATAATCTCCCCTATTTCTATTACTAACCAATTGAGTATCTAAAACACCAATTATACATTAATAATTATTTCAAATTATTCTCATATTTCTAAGTACTACTAAATTGAGAACTTAATTTATTTCTTAAATAGTCTTCTTTGTTATAAGCAAGTTGACAATCAACTAAATATAACATATGATAAAATAACGTCAACACAAATAATAAACTCAAGCAATCCCACATAATTATAGTATCATAATATCACCACAACGTATAATTTTCTATATGATCACTACAAGAAAAATCACTTTTAGAGACGATATTTTTAGAGACAAATTTAATTTTGTCCCTAAAGGTGCCTTTCAGAGATGAAATAAAGTTGTCTCTATATGTTTAGTCAGTTTTATACTAGTTGGTTAGTACTTTTTTAGGGACGCATCAATCTCGTCTCTAAATGTTTCATTCAGAGATGAAATAATTGTTTCGTCTCTAATGGGTTTGGTGGGAAGCGTTCTTGTGAGTAGATTGTTGGCAGGAAGTTTTCAGACATTTAGATACAAAGCATTTTCATCTCTAAAAGACAAAATAAATATTTGGTCTCTAAAGTTTATTAAGACCACATTTAGAGACAAAATAAAATTTGTCTCTAAATATATTTGTCATGAAGTTTTCTTGCCAATTGATTAATACGAAAGATATAAACAGTATTTAGAAACATTACAAATTCATCTCTTAAATAAGTTTTGGTCTATAAAAATAATTTAAAGCTTTTATAAAATTAAGAAGGTTTAAGTGGTAGTTGAGGATAAAAATTACAATTGTGTTTAGATTAAGAAAGATAATTTATAAAATCAAGTTTATTGTTCAGGTCAAATTTTTCTGTTTAACATAGTGAATGACAATTTTGTAGGAAGACTTTTATTGGAAAATGATCACCATATAGTTTAAAAGATATCAGTTTACTATATATATAGTGTCTCAAATAAATACGGATATATTTGGTACCACTAAATGACTGATAGATTTATTTTTTTCAAATATTTAAAGAAAAAAGGAAAAAAAAAGAATTCAAAAAAAATATTTAAAAAAAAAAAAGAAAAGAGTTTGGCCAATAATCGAACTAGAATTCTCAGCAAAAAAATAAAATAAAATAAAAAACGAGAGGACAAAATTGTCTAACATCAACGATAAATATAGCAATGATAGAAACAAAATACCAAATGCAATAACCATAAAAGAACATTAAAATATTACAAATTAAAAATTAAAAATTCCAATTTCCTCTTCATATTCTTCAATAATATCCAAATGAGCTTTTGCAGTTTCATAAAAATCTTTTTAAACTTTGGTTCAATATTTGGCCTATTAACTTATAGCAAACAGATAATGGAGAGAAAAAATAAGTTACGTGTTGACGGAGGTTTTGTCAATAATTAATTTAAGAAATTGCAAGATGTGGCTTGTGTGTGAAAATGGTTTATAAAGCAAAATAGATAAGGATATAAGAATTTTATAGTGGTTCAGCCCCAAAAAAGATGAGCCTGCGTCTACTGTTCTTCACTATTTTCTGCTTCACTATTTTCTGGAGAATTACAAGAGTTCTCTAAGTCTCAAGATGAGAGCAAAGAGAGAATTACAGAGAGCGTATAGTGATGTGATTATGAGATGAAAAATAACAAGAATGAGCCCCCTTTATATTGGTGAGAGTGGCCCAATATTTCCCAATTGTGAAAACGGGAAAGTACATAATCAGAAAATACAATTTCGGGAAACAATACAAGATTAGGTAACAACTAATAAATAGATTACTTAATCTCTACTCAGAAACTTGTTTCCCTTTCCTCGCGGGTTACCCATTTGAAGATGCTCGATTTAATTTCCTTTTTCTGTCGATTTAGATCGCATGTTATCTACTCAGAGCAGGTGGTATTATTGATTATGATGATATGCGACCTGGCGTATTTACTTCAGTTGTTGACTTTATTTCTTTAGCGTTGACCAAAGACGTAGATTTTAGATTCCACAACATTATGTACCTTAATTCTTTTTTTAATATTTTTAGATTAGGATTAAACTGAAAAACAAAGCCAAATAACACACAAGAAGATAATTATGATGGTAGTCACATTATAATAGTTAAAAAGAAAAAACAAAATTAAAGGTACATCCCAACATCACGGCTCTAAAGGGCCTTCCTTTTCTTATTTTTCAAATCAATCTAATTTGGAAAAAAAAAAAAATTTAACTTCCATAGTCGGTGCTCAAAAGTTTTTAAGTATACTTGAAACCCAAAAAAATATGAGAAATAAAAAAATAAAAATAAAAACAAAGAAGTTTCATGAATATATGAAAAGATACTGGTATACGTATTTATAGGGAAAAAGGAAGGGATATCCCATCACAATCTCATGGTTTCAATTGTCTGGAAAAACAAAAAAACAAAAACAAAACTTGTAGAATCACAATAAGTTACCAATAACAATTTGATTCCATTTTTTATTTATTATCCTTCTATTTAATTAACAAATATTACTTTTAGAGAATTGTTTTTATTTATTTTGCACAATTTTTGGGTAACTTTAGGTTTATATTAGTTTCTTTTGACAAAAATCCTCAATTCCTAAAACTCTATCTGTTATCATCAATAGATTATGCTAGCTGTTGCAGTGTTGCTATATGGGAAAAAATTATAGAGGTGAAATTAATTAAACCCTTTTATATCTTTGTGCAATCAAATATTCATGGAACAATCAATCAAGATTTATGAAAAGAAAAAAAAAACTACGGGCCGAAGTAGTGCAATAAAAAACTTCAAATATTAAATAATTGGTTACAACTATTCTTCTCTAGGAAATTCTAGAGATAACTCCTTGATATAAGGGAGAAAAATTCGGTGGGAGAAAAAAAAGGTTAAATAGTTTAAGAAATTCAATTGAGTTATTAATTACTTAATGAATATTCTAACGGATTGACTCTAACTAGGCCAAGTATTATTAGTGCAAGTGAATTAGATTCGATTTTGAGTGTTCGAATTAAAATGAATATTTTCTCATAGGGATAACTGCAAAAAAATACCTTCAAGTTTGAGTGTTCTGCAACTTAAACCCTGAAGTTTGGACTCTGCAAAATAATACCCTGAGATTAATAATTTCTGAAAATTAATACCCTGGACAGACTTTTTAACCAATTTTAGAAACGAAAAAATAATAATTTTCTCCATTAAAACTAGATTAATCCATATTATTCATCTTAATTTTGAAGATATTATTGTATTTTATCAGTTAAAAGTATTCAAAAAGTCAACCCAGGGTATTAATTTTTAGAAATTCTTAATCTTAGGGTATTATTTTGCAGAGTTCAAACTTCAAGGTTTAAATTGCAGAACAACCAAACCTCAGAATATTTTTTTGCAGTTATCCCTTTCTCATATAGTGTGTTTAGAATTGTATGTGCTCATCATTTCAAAATGAGATTAAAAAAATCTAAATTATTAGTGAAAAAGAATCTAAATCATCTGATTACTAAATTAGTATAAGTTTTAAATACCATAAAAATAAAAGGGCATGATTGTTGTAGGCTCCACTAATATGGATGATAATATGAAACGCTTAAGTCATTAGTTTTTAAATGCCAATTACCAAATTTATAATGTTCTCCTCTTATTTACTAATCTAGCACGTCCTAATAAAATCAAAGTATAGTGGCAAGAATGGTCGATCCACAAAGATTGGGTGTTAAACTATTACTAATTACCAGAATTGTCATAATTCAACTTTATTTAGACATAAAATCTAAATGAATATTAAAAGAAATAAATAACAACAAAGAAAAAAATAATAAAGCGTAAATAAAATATAGATAATTACTATGAACGAATGTACTAAGGTTTTGAATTAGCCTAATTAATTATCGGCCTAGTTCAATTTAACTCACTAATCGATGATCTAACCTCACCTCATTACCCCGAGCGTCAAATGAGGTACTATACCAGACTAATCTAAGTTGATATCCCTATCAAATCCGTTTAGTTAAGTATTCATTAAGTTCAAGTATTTAAATGGAAATTAAGGTATCACTCACCTCCTGGTCTTACAATAACCTAAACTATCTAAGTGATTATCTAGGCGTTGATCTCTTCCCGGTTTCACAACAATCTAAACTATACCTCTCAATTTCAAATTACGAGATTAATGTCTCATGAGCATCAAAATCACAACCTAATGTCAACTAATTAATTGGCCAAATAAATTAGAAGCAATGAGCAAGAAGAAGTATAAATAAGTTGACAATGGATCAAAATAGACCAATAATAAACAAAATAATCAAAACAAAGTATTAAAAAAGGTAAAAACAAATCCTAGCTATCAAATATAAACAAGCATAGTAGAATCCAATACCAACCTCAACAAGAAATTCATAATATCTAAGAATGTTCATACATTAAGCTCAATACAAATTTCAAGAGAGATTAAGGTGAGAGAGAGAAAAAAAAAAAAAAAAAAACTCTTGTAGAGATGAGTTTCAAGTTTTCAAATCTTCAAGAAATTCTCCAAAATCTTCTTCAAGAATTACTTGGATTGGGAAAAACACATTTTTTATACTTAAGAAACACTTAGTGGCTATCTTGGATTTTGATAGAGATTTTGATTTGTTTATTGTTATTATCAAAGATGAGATCTCCTACACCTATATAAGAGAGAGAAATAAATTTAGACAAAATTACATTAATTCATTTCCCATGCAGTATATCATAACTAAGTATTAAGTAATTAGCACAACCTATAATCCCTCAATCATACCAATCTTCTTTGCTGAAGTAATTTGGACCATTGTTTCACGTTAAGAGATAATTTTAAGGTATAAATAATATATATATATTGCATTTTAAGGTCTAATTTAAAGATATTAATGATTTTCTTTTGAATGAAGTTCACATAAAGATTTGTTTTTATTTTTAATGTAGATTCGGTGAATTTAGCTCCTTTTGCTAGAAGTTAGTTTTTGTTATTTTTTTTAAATATTTTTCAAAGAAACGTAGGTTTTAGTGTACAAATATAGTATATATATTTATAAGGATATTTGTAGAATCAAAATGAATATTTTTTAAGATATATTTCAATGATAACGAGATATTTCTACGTATAGATTATATTTATATATACACGTACTTGACTACCTTCTAAAAAATGATAATTATATTAAGAACTTAAATATATCAATTTATAAACTTATAAATATACATACTTTAAATTTGTCTTCAAAAATCAAATATAAGAGGAACCTTTAACTGGAGTAGTTCAGGGCGGGAAAAAAAAGCGGTAGTCCAAAGAGTCATACTCAAAATTTCACCAGCAGCTAGGGGGAAATTCTTTTGGCCCTCATCCGAGAAAAAGACCCCCCTCTCTCTCTCTCTCTCTCAAGCCCTGAGTCTAATTTCACCAAATTTAATTTTCAGGCATGTCTCTCAAAAGCTCTCTTAATAGGAAAGAGGGAGTCTTAGTGCACTCAGGAGTCTCCACACTACTCTTGGATCTTACGACATTCTTCCTCATATCCTTTGATTTTAGCCACAATCCAGGTTCATTTTGTTTTATTTTCTAATTTATTTTACATCCCTATGCGAATCATTTACCACTGTTAATTTTGGTTTAAGTAGGATATGAGATTTTACAAGTTTGGTCCATGTTGAAGGAAATTTTGTTTTCATGATCCTATTCCTTTTAAATTTTTATTAGATTAGGTCATTATTACTTTTTATATACACGAAAATGGATGGTAGAAGTTCTGGTTTTTATTCATTTAAGACTATGCTTGTTAAACATAATTTTTGGGTTGTGGAGCATGTGTATGGAGCAGAATTCATGCCTACTCACTCTAAAACAGCAATAAAGGTGTTTGTCAAAATTTTTCTATTTTCTCAAGCCAAAGATTGAAAATTCTGAACCCAAATTGCAGACCCAGAAAACTTCTTTCTATGAAAAGGTCATATCTTTGAAGACCCAGTTCAAAGTTTCGCAAGAGGAGGCGAAAGAATGTCTTGGCTAAATATCGAAGGAAAAGATGTCTTGCCCACCAAACGTCATCGTTTTCAATGGCAACCAGTGCAGCTGCCTGTGGTGGACCTACTGAAGAGGACAGCCAACCGGTGCATTCTCTTTTCGGCTGACTCTACCATCACCACAGACCACAGCATTGACTACTATGCCATAAGCTTCCCGGAGACCACTTTCGAGTTTGACTCAATCAAGAAGTTCACAAAGTCCCAGGCGGTGTTCTTGGAGGCCACCCTCGTCTTGCTTGTCTCCTGGCTCAGGTTCTGCCTTTTTCTTAGGTTAATGAAGCCGGGCAATGATGGAAGAAGCATTTGGTTTAGGCTCAAATGGTGGGTTAGCACATTGGACATTTATTTTGCCACCGAGCATTGGCTGGTCAGTTACCCTTTCCACCTTTCCTTCTCTTTTTAACTTCTGGGTATTTGTATATTCTTACTTTCTGGTAATTCTTGAGCAATTTTTAATGATCCTTTACTGTAAAGGCTATGACATCTTTAAGGGCAGGTTAAAGTACTAGTTTTGTTATTTATTGTGTTTTGCCTTCAGAGTTGGATTATCATCAATTCTGTCTAGATTTACAATAACTTGAATGTAGTTTTTTATTGTGCCATTTGATAAGTGGGAGTGGAAAATGACATATATTTAACTAACCAATTATATAATTTCCATATCAGTCAAGTTTTCTTGTTTTAAGATAATTTGTCAAATTGTGTATCATTACTTATGCTTTAAGTTTTGTGTGTAGGATGATCAAAAGGTGGTTAAAAAGTGAAAAAAAGAACTTGGTGGAACTTTCTCAATAGCAAGTTGGATAGTCTTCATTAGTTTATTTGTTGCATGAGTGATTGATGGCTTCTTTACTAACAGTTCGAATTCATGTTACACTATCTAATTTTTTTGCTTGTATGGGATTTTGATTACTCTTTGTTCATCATAGTGAGTTAATAGTGACTAGAATTTTCATTTTTTTCTCAGGTTACTCTATACCAAATCATATCAAGGAGAAGCACCGAGATGCATAACGTAAGAGCAACAAATGCACCTGACTTAGCCTCTTTCATCAACAATACACTTGTCTAATTTTGTTGCTTGTATGGGATTTTGATTGCCCTTTGTTCATCATATTGAGTTAATACTGACTAGAATTTTCATTTTTTCTCAGGTTACTATACCAAATCATATCAAGTGCACTTGCTTAGCCTCTTTCATCAACAAAGCATTAGGTTCAGAATTTTCAAGCTTTCTGGGTCTGCAATTTGGGTTCAGAACTTTTTGAGATCATTGCCCGTATAACAATCTTTTCCTTGATACCACAGTTGAATTAAAAGACTTGCACAAAATAATGGAGGATATTAGAAGATTATGGTGCAAATTTTCTTTCTCCTATACATGTTTATGAATTACTCTCATTGAGAAAGTGAGATTTTTTTTTCTTTCTTTTTTGTTGTAAAGAAATTTTGTACATTTCTTTAGTTCAGGTATATGGAGCTCATGTGTATACATGGGAGGCTAATCTAGTTTGCAATAAGTTTCTTGTTGTAGCGATGTTACATTAAATAAATACAACATTTAAAAAAAATAGATTTCTACAAGTATATTTGAAATGCAAAATCGAAGTTCCAATACAAATTTAAAATATGCTAGAGGTAATTATGAATATATATATCTTCTAGTGATTTTTTGTCCCTAAAACTATTTTTAGAGACAAACTATTGGTCTCACTAAGTGGAAAATTTAATTTAATTTAGCTTCAAAATGCTTAATCTTTTATCTATAAATATATTTTTTTAGAGACGATAGTTCACTATTCTAGAGACAAAATACTTAGTCTCTATTTTCTACAGAGACAACAAATTTTCGTCTCTGATTATGTAATCAGAGACAAAATTTTGGTCTCCGTACATAAATAATTTCGTCTATTATGGTTTGCAAATGACGAATTTGTCATTTATAATATGATTTTTAGAGACGATAATTTATTATTTCTGAGACAATTTTTTGGTCCCTAAATGCAACGTTTAGAGACCAAATACTAGTGGTCTCTAATAACTATTAGAGATGCGTTTTTAGAGACGAATGGCGACGAAATGATTTTTCGTCTCTGAAAAATTTTTAGAGACGAATATAAGAATTTTTAGAGACCGAAAAATTCGCCTCTAAAAGCCATTTTTCTTGTAGTGGATATCATATCTCATCTAGTTTAAAATATGATTTCTAGTTAAAAAAACATAAAATTAGTAGAAATTTATATAACACATTCAATTTTAAATTTTTTACAACTAAATAAACTCACATTTCACCTAAAATAAATAAATAAAAATTGGGTGTATCGATACCTCCAGTCAACAAAATAATAAACTATAACATCACAAATTCGGATTAATTTGCACTTACATAGTAAAACATACTAAAAAATATGATTTCTAGTAAATAAATAGTTTAACTTATACTTACAAGAGTAAAGATTATTAATGCATGCTCCAGAGATTCATATTTGATAAATTAGGGTTCTAAATATAAAATTTCTCAAATATAACCTAAAACATGAAATTTCTACAAAATAATTGGTCAAAATCGTGGTTAAAACAATGCGTATTCTAATTTTAGTGACAAAAATGAGTTTAAATGCTTAAATGTACCTTGTTTGCTGGAAAAAAATGGTGAAAATGGGTATTCTAGGCTTTTGGGACCTTTTATATTGGGCCCCTATAGCACCGAGAAAAGGCTATCACAGTGCCTAATAGGCGCCATGAATGTTAAATATAAAAGCGTCTTTTGGGCCCTGTTAAAGTTCAAGATACCATGGCACCAAAAGGCACCATGGTATTGTCGCCATCTATCACGGTGCTTATTAAGCGCCGTGATAGTTACTCTTCTATCATGGCACATCAGTACACGCGCCGTGATAGCAGATATTTTTAATAGTGAATGTAGTATTCTATGGTGTAACTTTAATGTAGTATTGAGCACTGTATGGTTCATATAACATTACTCATATTATATACCAAGGCAATTACAATACGTCACTCGCCACGTGTAGCCATGTGGGATATTACTTGAACTTATAATTGAAAGACACTTCGGAAAACCAAAAGGAAAAAAAAACACGAATTTCAAAACCTAATTAGATATATAGATCTCAAATCTTTATCATTATCAACAATGAAAGAGATAGATAGGATATACATAAAAGGTACAATCTTATAAGCTAGCTTAATGAATATTTTTCTAATAATTCATCGTGCCATGTTAGCGTCACAAACGTGCAGTAGGGTACTGCTTACTCAACGATGTCGTTCCGAGTCAAATTGCGGTGCAGCTGGGCTAAAGTGCAATGAAACCACCTTGGAATCCAGAAGCTCTATGATGGGTAGTACGGAACTTACGCACCTGGGTACCTTATACTGACTCATGGATGAACCCCTCGATATGGCATAATCCATGAGCTCTTCAAAAGTCCCATTTTTAACCACCCTTATCTCCAACGGTCCAATCGATTTATCGGCCACTCTCACTTCTTTATAGACCGAGTTAAGCGACTCTTCTATTACCAAGCAACACTGATTCAACACACCATGACTCAGCAAGTCCGCATATTCGTCGCCCCTCAACGAAAGTTCCCATTATATCACGTAATGACCCGGAATGGTCTTGGTATCCGCATAGCTCTTGTACTCGACCACGCTCGTGTTATACTCCTTGAGAAGATGGGACGCGTTTTCGATGGCTTTCTGGAGCTCTGACTCGTTGGTCTTATCAGCATCAATACTCAAAAGAACGTCCTTCCTTCTAACGAACCGAAACTGCGGTGCCGAGTTATGGAACCCCGTGACTTGGAGAATGTCCCCGACTTGGTATCGGCATAGCCCGGCGTACGTCGTGATAACAAGTTCATATTCTTGCCCTACCTCGACATCGCACAAGTCAACAAGCCGCGGCGTTGGTACTGCAGCCGGGCCGTGCGGCATGAACTCAAAGTAGGCCATGTTTGGCATGATGGTGTAAGAAATCTCGGAGGGATCACACATAGGTTTGAGGTTAAGTCCGAAGCAACCCTCGGAAGAATTGTAGGTTACAGAAACCTTGGGAAGCCCACCGCTGTAGTAATCAAGCGTTGGGATATACTGAGCCATTGAACCCGTCACGATAGCGTCAAGGTAAATGGCGTTGGGCCAAATGCGGGTTATGATCCCTTCCCAGTTCTCCCCTGAGCATTGTGAAGTTATAAACTCGGCGAGTTCAGGTTCGGGTTTTAGGATACCCGACATTAGCCGTTCCGTAATGGCTGGGTCGATTATGCTAGGGTTTAGGGTCCCGGCCGAGATGTCACGTGCGAGGTCTCTCCAGTTGAGCTGGAGGAACCGGATGGCACGTACGAGGCCGGAGGCGAATATGGCGCCGACCCGGAGGACATCATGGCGCATGATGAGGCCGCAGAGCATCTGAGAGTACATACTTTGGAATGTATCAGGACAGAGGATAGTCTCGTCGGGGCTGGTGTAGACGTTGTACGGATCGTACCGACGGCTCACGAAGTGTTCGCTCTTGTAGTAGCTGGTCAACACCGGTCGTGCCAGGAGACCACCTGGGGTATTTGTTTCGGCCCTAACAAACAGGAAGTAGAGGCCTTTCCCTTTGTCTAGGCCAGGCACGAAACTTTTGTACGCAGCAAAATAAAATAATTAATTAGAGAAAAATATGAGAGAAGAAATATTTGTAATTATGTGTATTACTGTCTATATATCTATATGAATTCAATTTCTGTCTTTGAATTACTGTTTAACTAAAAGAATTTAATTACGTTATGTCGTCTAAAATTTGAAATTTTTTGTCTTATATATTGGGGTTATGAGAAAATTTACATGTTCATAACGGGCATGCGAAGACTATACAAAAGCTTACGACGGTGCAGATCTTCACGAATCATAGGCACTAGTTTTTTTTCTCCCCCAGAAGTCCCAGAACTGCATTCAAGACCGAAAATAACCGTTTACACACAACCTTTTTTTTGTTTTTTTTTTTAATTTTACAAACAAACACATAAGTAAAATACATCATATATATATATATAGTTACCTAGCAACAAACTCAGTGATGGGATGGGAGGAAAATATGGGAGAGCGGTCTCCATTGGCGATACGTTGGATATCCGGATGAAGATCCTCGTACGTCACCACCGGAACCTTTGATTTGAACGTCTCACGATCTGTCGCACCGTTGAGTCCGAAACGTTTCACGTACTCAGTTTCCGAGTTACGACTCAGTATCTCCCGAAGAACCCTCCTTTGGACTGCGCCTGTGTTCCTGGTCATTTCCTCTATGAACTGAAGCGCCTTAGCGTCTTTCTCACTTGCAGTTGCAGGTGGGATCAGCGACGAAGGTGTGATCACTGAATCAACGGCCATGATCGGATCTTAACTCAAAGTCAACTACAGAGAAGAAGAACTTTAATAAAGGGAGATAAAGATATCTTAAGACAAATCAAGTAGGGAGATTAAGAGAAAGGTATAAATAGTGCATGGTCAATATATGATGTGGCAAGATTAAGATTGGTTTAACATGGAAAGTACGCGATTTGTCTAGGGTCATCGAATAATTTAACAAAGTTTTATTAAATTCCACCGACGTACATTGGGTAGCATAAACGCAATATGAATCACGTGTTATTATTTCATATTAATATGTTTGAGTGGATTCTAATCCCAACAAGGCATTCGATCTGTGGTAGTTGAAATCCTCCCATCCCCAGTTGTAAAAACAAATAAGTAAATAAAAATAAATAAATAAAAGTTCGATTGGGTTAATTAATAAGACACTCATTCATCATGTTTTTTATTCGGTATTATGGCATTAATTAATGCACATGTTGTTTGAAGATTACACAAATACGTGTGTGTATATATGTAATGGTTTTGGGATACAAATCCTAACATTGTTTTAAAAAATAACATTAAGAAGAAGAAAAAAAAAACGGTCACTTTTATGACAATAAAAGCTTAACTAACTTTTAGCGCAAAATAAAATAAAAAATCACTTAAGTTAAGGGTTGTCACAATCGAAAATCACTAGAACAAAACACGAATAGAGCTGCGACAAATATCGCCGCTTTAGAGTCGCCGCCAAAAGTTCGCTGGTATAGACACTTAAAGCGGCGATACATGTGGTCCTCGTATTAGATAATTTATAGCGGCGACGGTTGTCCCCGCTAAAAAGTTGACAAAAATGCCATCTGGCAGACCAATAGCGGCGACAATTTCAAAATTATCGCCGCTATACGTTTATTTATAACGGCGACAAATTGTCACCGCTTTATATGGAATTTTTATTTTTCTAGTAATTAATTATTTTAAATAAATATTTAAAATAAATATTTTCTTATATTTATTTTTTTAACAATAAAAAATAATTCAAATTTAAATAAATAAAAACTATATTAAGATAAACCAAATTAATTAATAATTATTAAGAAAATAAATAAAGTAATATTTCAAATGACATTAATATTAAATAGAGTTGTCCGAAACTAAAAATAAGTCTAGAATCCTAAGTCCTCGTCATCGGTTTCTTCACTCTCATCTTCTTGATAAGTCGGTTGAGGTGGTGGAGGAGGGGCAAAACGAGGTGGCAATAGCGGGGGCAGTGGCATTATGCAAAACGATGTCGAAGTGGACCCTGGATGGATATGAGTAGGGCTAGACATGTTGACATCTGGTACTAAAGATGACAAAATCCTCTACATATGCGCTATCTGCGCCGCCTGAGCATCTAGTGATCGTTGTTGTTGAGCTATCATGTCTTGAGTGGCCATCTCTCGCTGCTGTGCTGTCGTCATATATTACTGGCTCTCTTGTATATATTGCTGGACATTCTCAGGTACTAGCTGTGGAAAATCTGGTGGGGCAGATCTAGTACTAGAAGTAGATTTACTTAACTTACGTCCGACACTTCTCCTAAATCCGCGATATGTACTGAGAACCTCATCTGCAATATGAGCATCAGTGACAGAAGCGGATGAGCTTGAATCAGATTGAGAAGATACTTGAGACTGAGTGTTCTGAATCTCGAGCATCTTATTCTGCAAAAAATATTAAAATTAGCATATATATTAAAAAAAAAAGAGAGATTTTGTTTTAAAAAAATTAATTAATGACATACGTAATTAGCCTCAAACTGTGCACTAGGCAATCCGGTCCGCTCAGTGAAGTAACGGTCCGTGAAACTCTCAGCAACTGGTTGAAGCTCGCCAGTAGTAGGATTACACTGCAAAAATATTTAAGGTGATATAATTTATTATTAAAATTTAATATTTTAAAAATAATAGAATTAAAAAAGAAATCACAACTTTATTACCTTCTTATATCGTTTGTGAGCAATGGAAGCGGCTCCTTGTTGCTTACTGCTAAATGATGTGACCTATTCACAGCATTTCTTTCAAACATCGCCTGTATGAAAAAAATTAATTAAAATAAAATATTCTATTACTTAATAATAATTAAATAATTCATAGCCACACACTAACCCGAAACTCTGGAGAGTCAAAAAGGTCGCAACAGTGCCCCCATGTCACAACATCCATCTCGTTAAGCACTTTGGAACGTGCCATGGCCAAGTCAAGAGTATTTTTGTCGCCCCCAACGAGCCTGAAATGCTCATTAAGCTCAGTCTTCCAGTTGCTATATATATCTGCCGCAGTCTTAAGGATGTCATCCCTCACATTAGCCAAATCGTCACTATCTTCGTTAAGATTTTTGTATTCAAAAAATTCCTACAATTGCAAAAAATATCATTATGTTAAAAGTAAATACAAAGTTCATAATATTTGATAAATATGACCTATTTATTATCTCGACAATGGGAATGATCTTCCCTTTCTACGCAGCTGGAACTGACTTCCAATTTTTGTACCAGGGAACCATATTCTGTCGGACAAGCACACCAATCAAACGAGGGAAGTATTTTTGATAGTCATCGACTGGGCGCCAAGTGCCTCCCGCCTTGTCGAATTTGATAGGAAGAGGATTCCTCCCCTTTTCCTCAAACAGTTGACGTAGGTTCAATGACCTACTCTTCGATCTCATATTTCTCCTGATCGGTTCTGCAAAATAAAAAAGCATATTAGCAAGCAGCATCTACATATCCAAAGTTATGAAAAAGTAAAAAATTTAATATGTAACGAATAAAACTTGACTCGAACCGCTGAGGCACATTGGTAGGACGTCATGGAGGGTCAGCACCTCCATCACCACCGTGATAACTAGGCTCAACAGCGGCCATGACTATGTGCATGTATAATATTGACAAATATATTATAATTAAAAAGTGTAGGAGAATATTGAAATTAAATTCTAGAAGGGTATTTTGTTATTCTAGGGGCGTTTTCTGAGTATTTTGTTACTCCTAGGGGTAATTTCGGTATTTTTTTTTTACATGTAAGGATAATTTGAGTATTTTATTAGTTGTAACGGTATTTTAGTAACTATAGGGGTATTATAGGTTTTTTTTAATTAAATGAGTAATTTTGGGAATTACTGTGAATGCAGGGTTATTTTTAGAATTTGATTAGTTGTGGGGCTATTTAGGGAATTTCATTATTTGTAGGAGTATTTTCGGTATTTATTTACATATACGAGTAATTTGGATATTTTATTAGTTGTAGTAGCATTTTAGTAACTACAGGGGCATTTTGGGTAGTTTGTTACATTAGGGACATTTTGGAAATTTTTAAGAATTAAATGGCCATTTTGTTAAATAAAGGGCATTTTGGGTATTTTATATAAATAAATTACATCCTATATAATTCATTTAATTTATAAACCTAATCGTTAATTTCATTATTAATTTGTTCACTAACTAATAATAATTTCTATAGGAATTATTTTACAATTAAAATTATTATATATTTATCCAATATTAAAACTAATTTACTTAAATACTTTGAACACAATTAAAAATAATTATAAACATAAAAAATATCATCTAAAAATTCTAAAACTACAAACATATACAATAAATTTATCATAAAAAGTTTGACTAAAATAATCATAATTATAAATATAACTTTTTCAATTCTAACTTTAGGTAACTTTTTACTCCTAATATCACAAACTTTTTTTTCAAACTTTTTTAATTTAAATTTTCATCCAAAATTATCCATAATCAAATTTCCACAATATTCTATACAATAACAAAATTAATTTTCTTCAATACGCCACATATTAAAATTTTGCATATATAAAAAATTACCACATATTTTTCACTAAATAATAAAAAATCTTATTCCATAATCCTAAACCAAAAATCATAATTCACAAAAAATTCACAAACACCAAAATCCAATATTCCACATTCATCAAATCACAAATATCCAACAAACCATAATTCACAAAAAATTTACAAACACCAAAATCCAATATTCCACATTCATCGAATCACAAATATCCAACAAACCCAATATAAATTATCCAAATATATTATGCAAACATAAAATACAAACAAATAAATAAAAATTAAATTTTCAACTAAAAACTAATTAAATAAATATTAAATATATAATAAAAACTTACCTTTGAGAGGAGGTATAATATCAAGTCTACCCTATAATATGATTTTTGTTTTTCATATATTTTAAATCTATGCTTATGATAAGTGAAACGGTTATGCACTAACAAAATTTTTATGAATATGGTTGCAGTGGAATACGCACATGAAAGCCAAGTTGACTACGTGCCTAATGAGAAATAAATTTTCATGCATTTGCATTTATTTATGATTGTTATAATAAAATGATTAATTTATGTCTATTATTGAGTTAAGTAAATAAGATTCTAATAGTCAAAAAAAGAAAAAAAAAAGGAGAAAAGGGAAGTTTCCCACAATTTGATGAAACCTAATGATAGGTTAATATGATTAGGTTTTTTTTTAAAAAAAAAAAAAAAGGGAAGAAGGAAACGTGAAGTTTCCATAGGTTATATGTATAGGTTAATAAAAAAAAAAGATGATGGATGATTAAATAAAAAATAAAATAAAATAAAATAAAATAATAAAAAAAAAAAAAACCCTAAGCCAAAAACCTATGTATATGTATATATCTCTTCAAAATACACTTAAGCCTCCTCTTAAATTTCTCTCTACCTCTCTTTCTCTCTTAGTTGCTGAGTATTTGTGATTTCAAAAGTTTTGCTTAGTTTTCTTCAATTTTTAAGAAGAAGGTAAACATTTAACAACACTCCTTTCTTTGATTTTATTATTTTTGCTGCTGTTACATCGAAATTCAATCTATGATATCTAGGGTTAGAATTTTTTATAGAATCTGAAATTTTAACAACTTGCTTATTTATATGTTAAGTTATATTTTGAAAATTTTTATGATCATAGGGATTTATTTGTATTCGTTATTGAATTTCTTATTTATATTGTCATTAACATCAGTGAATCTGACAGATTTAGTATTTCTGCTTGTTAACGTTCAAAACTAATGATATTGATATCTTTTCGACTTGAAATTTTTACTGGACGTATATCAATGTGCGATTAGGTCTCCAAATATTTTCGTGATTTTTAGAAATTTCTAAAATTAAATATGATTTTCGTAATCTTAATTGTTTTGCTGATATCAGTTTCCTGATGTAAAATTTCATGAATTTAAAGTCCTATCTAATGGTCTATTTTAGAATCTATAATTTTTGTGCATATTTTATATTGTGTTAAAAATACTTCCAAAAAGTTTCAGATTATTTTGATTTAAGAAAAAATCTATAAAATTCTATGATTGTGCACTGGTTTTCAGTTTAACAGTTTTACTGGGTTACAAGATTTAGATTCAAAATTATGAAAAACGTATTAAATATTTTTTATAAATTCCTATAATTTGTCTAGATCTTTTTTTATGTCTTAATAAGCTCTGCAAAGTTGTAGAACAAATTGAATTATATTGTTGAATCTAAAATTATTTAAGCATGTCTAGTTTGCTAAATGTTTACAGATTTAGTTCATTATGAAAATTATTATGTTATTTTATGTTATAGACATTTTTAAACATGTGAAATATATTTCTTAAGAGCAATGATATCATGTGTTAATAGTTTTAAATGTTTTTACATAAATAATAAATAAATAAAAATATAAAGGATAAAGAAGAGGCACGTGGTTTCAACGAGGTTGGTTGTGTGGTATTTAACTACAAAGTTTTTCTAAGGACTTGAGGTAAGTAAATCTCACCCTATATGTTTATGTGTAAATTTATGTGCTATTATGTGATGTTTTGATGATCAATATGGTATGTTATTATATGCTATGCTATTTTAGTTTGCATATTAAGTATGACATGAGTATGCACAAGTATTGCATAAATTGCACAAGAGACTATGATTTTCAAGGAATGATTTCTAAAGCACTATGCAACCAGATTTTGTTCAAAGAAGAATGTTTTTATTTAAGTGTGTGTTAAGTTCTTGAAAGGAGTATGAGCACCTGACTGAATGACCTACAGTCACCATGTTAAGAACGAATGTTTAAACTGCGATGCTAGCCATTGTAGTATGATAGCTATATGGGATCCGAATAGCTACAAGGTTATATGCTTGTCATGACACCATGTTTATGGCTCATCACTTCTGATAGACTTGGCATTACACTATATTGAGCTCAAATATGAAAGTTTTATGAAATGATAATGTTTATGATTAAGATGTTTTTCAAAAGAGGGGTTGCATTGTTATGATTCTTAAAATGCATTATTCATAAAACACGACATTCATTGCATGCATGAGATTTACTTACTGGGCGCAAGCTCATCC
>JXTC01000016.1:1431434-1448733 GCA_002914845.1 Trema orientale | reverse complement strand
GCCGCTTTAAATATCGTAATCTAAAGTGGGGGCCTTTGTCGTAATCATAATTACATATTTTACAATAATTATAATTATTTTAATTTATTAATAATAGATTAATCTAATTATTTTTATTTTAATTTTAATTTATTAATAATATATTTTTATTATTTTTATTTTAATTTATTAATCTAATTTGTTCCTATTGATTGTTTCTCGAGGTTATGACCCTTTTCTTGATTTTCTTATTTAGTCAACGCTAGTCAAACTAGAGCCTATCGGGGTTTCCTTCTTTCACTCACTCATCTCATGTTCCTCAAGTTTTACCCATGATCACATATATGTATTTACATATGTATATATTATGATATTACATTACAGAAACTTCTTTAAGTAGATATTTTATCTTCTCAGCTTTTGTATTATTTCATTTAAAGGTATCAGGGTAGGGGAGATGTGACTTTCATGATGGTGGTTGTTAATATATTGCGCATAATGCGCTTTAATTGCACCCAATTTAGTATTGTTATTTTCTTTTATAGGTTCTTAAGGATTCAATTAATTAAGCGTTCTAGAAAATGGGCTCGTTTTCAAACTACAGTATCGATTCCTCTGAGCAGTTTGTCTTTATTAAGTTAGGTTGTAAATTTTGCGCATGCTACATACGCAGTGATAATAAACCACTATTTTTGGACATACCTTAGCACATTATATAAATGTCCTTATCTTCTGACTCACCCAAGTTACTTTCTGGCTTAACTTCTCTGTGCTTGCTCCCATTAGAGTAAGTGCATTAGAACATTGAAGCTTCAATCCCAAAAACATCAAGTAATAAGTACTCACCGAGAAAACAATTCAAGTAAATGAATAAATGAAGTGTCTCTCGAATAAATTGTTGGACAAAACTCTAGCAACTTACACCTTATATTCTCCTCATGATTAATTGTTTCTTAAGTGAAAGATTATTTTATTTCTTAAGTATGAAACAACTAATATATATTGGTAATCAATAAAGTAATTAGATATGTTAGTGGGAAATTGTTCGAATTAAATAGCTAAAGCAGGGACAATTATCGCTACTTTAAATATCCTACAGCTAAAGCGGAGACAATTGTCGCTACTTTAAATATCCTAAATATAAAACAGGGACAATTGTCCCGGCTTTAAGTTTTCAAACTTAAAGCGGCGACATCTGTCACCACTTTAAATATCCTAATCTAAAGCAGGGACAATTGTTCCCGCTTTAAACCTGATTTTTATTTTTAATTTTACATGTTTATAATAATTATAATTATTTTAATTTATTAATAATAGATTAATCTAAAGCGACGACAAAAGCGACGACTATTGTCGCCGCTTTAGAGAACATATTTTTACACCATTTCCTATCTGGCGCCAGTTGGCGCACTTGTTCTAAAGCGGCGACAAATGTCGCCGTTTTAAATTTTTTTTGGAGGGAAATTTTGGCACGGTCATCCAAGGCGGCGACATTTGTCGTCACTTTAGTCATTTTCGTTTGTCAAAAATATAAATACTCTAAAGCGGCGATTATCTGATTTGTCGTCGCTTTATATTTTATCTAAAATGGCAACAAATTGTCGCCGCTATAGAGTCGCCGCTCTATTCCTATTTTGTTGTAGTGATTCAAAGCCATGATTTTTTATAATTTTAAATAAAAATATAATTATATATTGAGTTTACAAAATTCAGGAGAAATTAAGTATTTGAAATTTTTATTTTGGTCTTCAAATCATTATAAATTATGTAATTAAGAATCTCTTATTAATTTTAATTACTCAAGAAAATGTTCACTTAAAGTTTAGGAGAATTCTATTTAATTTATTTAAAAATTTTTGTTAAACGAGTCCGGTATCCAAAATAATTTACAAAATTTATTTGTGATTCCAACTACTCATATTTGTAATATTATTATCCCTCGTATATCTAGTTTGTAAACACAATAAATAAGGTTAAATATATGAACGAGGAAAAGAAATTAAACAAGATATAAACACCAATCAAGGAATAGGAACAGGACTATAGGCACAAGCCAAACAGTTTGTCTAATATTCAAGACAACTGCCTCAAATAATTCAACACCTGAAAGTGTGAAGAAGTAGGGAAATGAGCATGTGACTATGCAATAGAGATTCAATTATAGGTTTTTAACTAGAATAAAAAACTTACTTTCAAGGTCCTGCATGGTCAGTAAAAATATTCAAACAGGCTCCAAAAATCTAATTGAAAATACTGTCCAAATGTTTAGATATCCTAAACTATTATAAAATATCATCTCAAATCAAAATTATTTTCTAAAGATTCAAATATTCCAAACCATTGTAAAATTTAGTCTTAAAACAAAATCATTGTCCAAAGGTTCAAATATTCCAAACTATTGTAAAACAATCCAGTATATATTTATTTACGGCAAGCACATAATAAGTAATACAATCAATAACATATCTGAGCCATCCAACATTGGTGACTGTAAGTATGCAATGTAGTATGACCCACCTAATTGGATGATTGCACATATGTAGTGTGTCCGACCGTGAGTGTGATATATAGTCCAAAGATAGGCACAGTAAGTCTAAACACCCTAAAGGGGTACTGTAAGTCCGAATTTCAGCTACCAAATATAAACGACTTAAACAACCTTTGTGATCTTGGATTGAGAGAATTGGGCACATGGGAGGAAACCGGACGGGCCTATCCTCGCTAATAAAACAAGTCTTTGCTCGTTCAAGTTTTATTTCTCCGATTCAAGGGTTAAGGAAACACATGAAAATGTGCTTGAAGCTACCACATCCAATCTTGCAAGACTTATTCATTATGATTACAGTGGCAACGTCTTTCCTAAATGGATGATCACACTAGCCAACCTGAAAGTGCTCAAACTCTATCATTACATCAACTGTGAGCTTTGTCCTCCTTTTGGGGGACTCCGATCACTTGAAGCGCTATCGTTGAGTTTTTGAGAAAGCTTAAAGAAGGTGGGACCTGAGTTTTTGGGACTAGATGATAAAAATATTGGTTACGGTGTGGTATCATCAGAAGAAATCTCCCTTATTATGTTATTCCCGAAACTGAATCGACCCCAGTAGCTTGTGGTATGAATGGGCAAGCAATATTCTAGAGTGGAATATGAATACTACTACTAGTAGTCCTGTAAAAATAATGCCACGTTTTGATTTCCTCAAGTTTATAGAGTGCACAATTTGGAAGCACAGCCTGATTTTCTACGGCAACACTATTATTAAAGCGTTTACTCATTAACGATTGCCCAAAATTAGCAAAATTGTGTCGAACCAATAACGGAGATGAATGGACCAAGAGTTTGAAATGTCACAAAAATATATGATTATAATTAAAAACATATGAAGATACATCAATAATTTCAACTTATAAGAGTAAAATAAAGAGAGGAAGAAGAGAAAACTATGGTGATATGAGTCTCCAAGCTTGTCCTCCGAGAATTTCCAAGTATTAAACCATGAACAACAAGCAAAATATCAAGACGTACCATAAATGGTTCAAGTCAACTCTCCGACCATAATATTATTGGCACACGTAGATATTTCCTAGTGCTAAGTTTGTTTTGTATTTACCATACATTAGTAGATTGACATGTGTATATTTGATATGACTCTCAATAGATTAAATATTATCGCTTCCACCTACAAAATAATGCTAGAATTCCTTTACATAAGCTTGTACAAAGACTTAAACAATCTCTAAGATCTTTCACAACAAATAGCAAAACAAAATGCAGTAACAATCTGGCCTAAAATTATCTTACAGGCCCATGTTTACTGATCTGTAATGGAGAGATGGAGAGGCAAGAGAATAGGAAGGGAAAGACTTTCCTTTTACATATTCCCCACTCATCATTATTTCATATTCGCCTCTATTCACTACAAGAAGATAAACCTATAACGACGACATAAGGTCATTGCTATAGGGTCCTAAATCTATAACGACGACATCTATAACGACGACATGAGATCATTACTATAGGGTCCTCTAACAGCGACGACATTTTGATGTTGCCGCTATAGTTTTGGCGGGCAAAAATAGTGCCACATCTCACACTAAAAATTATACTATACACTCTATAGCGACGACAAATATCATTGCTATAGAGTTTATTTAATAAATTTTACTTATTTTTTAAAAGGTAAAAAGAATAAAAAGCTAAAAAATTAGTAAAATTTGACTCAATGATAAATGTCCATTATACTGTAAACACTCATGGTCATATTACACATGTAAAAGTATTTGGATACTCTATTTTTCCAACAAACTCTAAACTATTCAGTCACCATAGTCAGTCTCGATCCTAACCCGGAGACGCCTCTGCTCAACTAGGATTGAAAAATTTTGATTATGATTGAATTTGTTATGTCGCCTCTCTCGGTTATTCTGATCGATTTTCGAATAGTGACTAGAAAATTTTAACTCCATTCGAAACTTGTAGACTAGGATTGAACCACCCATTGAAAATTTTTGATCGATGTTTGGCTAAGGTCGAACAATCTCGACCCAGATCGAACATGGTCAACCACCTTTTGGTACTGCCTCTTTCACTTTTGACATTTTCAATTTGGTCAAAACTTTTCAACCAAGGCTGAGTCAATGGTATTTTTGGAACTTCAAAATTTTTAATAAATGATATGGCAATAAAATATTAATTTTGTAAATAATTTATAAGTTATCCTTCTTTTCATTACATGTGTTAAAAGATGTCAAAATTGGCAATCTCTTTATTTGCTCCATCTTTTGTTTGTCTAACCTCAAGGTACCGAATTCCTCACATAAAGCTCCTACTCTAAAACTAGCATTTGATTCATTTCTAAACTAACTATAGTTCCTCATCATCATTATCATTATAACTATTCTTTTTTTTCCTTTTACTGAGACCACTTTTATAAATCCTTCACATATGCTTATCTTCACACACTTACTGGGCCATCAAGTTTCAACACACACCTTCACATATACATACACCCTTATACATATATTCATATATACACGTCTATCGATATACATATACTTTCAAATGTATATCAATATATTTATTATTATTGTTACTATGACTACTACTACTATTATATAGCAATCTTCGGATACCGAATAACTTTTCACAACTTTGTGCTTGATCTGTAGCACAAGTCTGAGGTACTGTACTTTTTTATTATATACAAAATATCCTATATCTCTACAACTTGGCAGCTAATTTCAATTTCTACTCTAATTGCGATTAGTTACTCTGCTTCTCCTTCCACGTAAAGTAATCACTATTGCTGCTCTAAGTGTGGTCGGTTACTTTGCTCTCCTTTTAAAAATTGTGTATATTTATTTAGTAATCTGAGTTATTTTCCCTTATGGCTAGTCACATCACTTCTGTTGTATGTTGTATACATTTATTTAGTGATGTATAATGGTTTCCCTTGCAACTGATCACATTGCTTTATTTAAATTCTAATAATTTAAATTTAGTCCCTTATATTGTCCTTCTTCCAATAGTAGCTGGTTTTACAGCTTCGGATTTCTATCCCCTCTAATATAACTCCAACTGGCATTGTTGATAGTAAAATCGCCTCCATCAGTTTCTAACTGTTTACTTTTTCGCACTTTATATTATGTTATTAACATATAGTTGACATCATGGTCAAATTATTCACCTATGTCAAGTAATTCTATTTTATTCATTATTTATGTATTTGTCCTATTATTATACTGTTGTTTATTATATTATCATAATAAGTGAGTTATATCTGTAACTGCCTATTACGTCATTGTACGTGCAAAGCATCGTTCTATCCTACCGTGACACATAAGAAGTATTATAATGACCCTTATTTCTATGTACACTAAGTCCGTTATCCTTATAATTGCCTATTTCATCACGACAAGTGCAAAAAGATATTTCAATTACGAAGTGTTGTGATGATTCTTTCTATTGTGCATTATATCAGCCTAAATTATTCTTGATAGGTGTTAACTTATATCTAAATAAGAGTTATTTTTTCATACTATATCTAAGACTGATTTGCTTTGTTTTATGTTTCTAAGTGATTTGGAGGTGAAATAATGAAAAGGAGTTAAAACAGGCTAAAAATCAAATTTCGAGTTAAAAATGGTAAAAATCCTGAAAACAGGCTAAAACTGGTATTTTTGCTAAAACTGGATAAAAAAATAGAATTTTTACAAACCAACGTTGCAGTGTCCTTACAGCAGCACCGTGACGTTCGTACAGAATGGCAAAAGACAGCAAAACTTCTAGAAACTCAACGCCCCAGCATTGGAGGCCAATTTTGATCAACTTTGAGTTATTTTGATAGCCTACAACTCCTTATTCACGTAGGACTTGACCTATACATCTCCTAAACGTAATTGGCTATAAATATGACCCTTTACACCAATTGGGAATAGACCTAAGAAACCTTAGACTCATGTATCACATTGAAGACCTAGAATTAGAGATAGAGAAGGAGGAGAACCTTGGAGTTGATTAATCTATCTTTCTATATTTATTATTTCTATTAGGTACGTAAATGTAGAGCGTTTGCTTAGGTAAACTAATAAAAAGAAGTTAAGTATGACATTCGTCTATCTGATATATAATTTAAAGAAAGAATGAATGGTAATGTATTTGTGTGCCATTCACGATTAATAACTTTGGTAGGTAATTAGATATGAATTTGGTAATCAAACTAGCATGACCGTTTAGTTATAGAGAATGAAACCTTAACTCATTATTTATTTTAAGTTTTTGCCTTTTATTTTCTTGTTTTTTTAATTATTTTTTTAGTTTTATTTTATAAACCCCCATAATTATAGGATTAGTAGTTGATTAGCTAGACCAATTCTTCGTATGATCGACTCATCTTGCCATTGTACTAGGTAATACCAACTTATACTAGGTTAAGCTAGGAGATGAATAGTAAAGTAAATTGATTTAGCTTTTTGATGACATAGCAATTTTCTACTTTTATTTCATATAAGTACAGAAGTTAGACTGATACAAATCACATTAATTAATCCAAAACACAAGTAAACTCCAAAGGCATGCTAAAAAGCTTAAAAGATTTGATTTGAAAAATACAATAGTAAAATGGGGCTTTGAACAGGAATGCCCCATTTTTGGTGTTTTTTAACAATAGATACCCCTTTTAATTTTATTTACAAAAATATGCCCCATTTTTGGGGTTATTTAATAATAGATATCCCTTTTAATTTTATTTACAAAAATATACTTTTTCATTTGTATTCCTTCAATACCAAATTTACCCTTTAATCTCCCACTCTCATTCTCACCCGATCTGTTTCAGATTCTCTATGTCTTCCAGAAGTGTTTCTTGGCCACTCTGATCCGAGCTTAATCTTGTTCTCCATAACTCTGCGCACACTTGTCCAGTTCAACCTGCCCTATCTCACAGTGCATCATGCTCTCCCAACTGTTGATAGTGAATTCCTTTGAATTAATTATTAGTCTTTCTAAACTATTAATAAATTAATTTAACAAGCAAATCTTCTACTATATTTTTATGAAAATTCTAAACTACTCAAAGTTTATTAAATCATCGAATTCAAAAGCAACTATATAAATTATATAAATATCTCTATCTTATGTTGAACTTAAGATATTCCAATTACAACTAGTTTGATAAATACTTCTCAGTCGCAAATCAAATTCCAAATCATATATGGGTTGATCAAGCACTCACAAGCATTAAGAATAAATTGAAATACTTAACAAATATTGGAACAAAATATATATTTATACTAATTAAGAAAATTTGAAAATCAGGCTACGTCATAGTCCTGGAAAGAGAAATTTAGTTCATAGCTAAAATAAGAGAAAACATGATTCTAAACAAAAAGGGTAAAAAGAAAAGAATTATTGAGCGTGTTTAAGTCGAACGCGTCCTCTCCAAGTCGTGATGTTCCTCTTCTTCTCTTGGTCTCTCTCTTATAGTCCAAAGCTCTCAGAAGTTCTCCCAAATAAACCAAAGAAGTCCCATTTACAAACTTTTCGGCTCAGGTGCAAAATTGGTATAATAAAAAGCTATTTTAAAATTATTGGAATTGTGAACAGCGCTTCAGTGCTAAATTCCTAGCTAGTGCTACAAAGCTAAGTTCCTTTTTTCTTTCTTTTTTTTTTTTGGGAGTGGATAGAGCCAAGTTCTTGATTTTCCAATTTTCAGCTCTTTTCCAAATTGCCTTCCAAGTCTCAAAAAGGTTCCAATAGCTCCTAACCTACGAAATGCAAATAAAAATATATGAAAACTAATAATAATGACTCAAGATCTTAACAAAATTTCAAGTTACAAATACTAAATTGACTTGATAAAATCAACTTATCAGTTTTAATATTTAGAAATTTCTAAAATATTTTTATAATTTATTTTTGGAATTCTAACTTGTGAAATTCTCATTTTATCACTAATCCTATTCTCGGATCATGACAAGACTTATTTACCTACATAGCCAAATTTTCATTAATTAACGATTCATAGATTCATATGCTTCTATGAATCAAAACTAACTCAAATCTAAGCATAATTAACCTTTATAAGCATTTTCTTTTATAATTTCTATCAAGGCAGAAACAAAATTGTTGGTTCTTTTTAGTTTGGTACCTTATGATCCTTTTGAGCTGTAATGAATACTTTGTAAAATTTCAGTTGTATTTCTTCTAGTATTATGTTTTACTTTACTATGTAATCAGTTGAGAGGATTGTCAAGACTTTCATCAACTTAGCAAACCGAAGACATCATTGTCACAGCTCAGCATCTAAAGACATCATCATTGCCACAGCTCAGCATCTGAAGCTATCACCAATCTGTTTCAATGGTTATGTGTGTCTGGTCTGTGTCATATCAGGTGGTCAGCATGTCTAATCTATAGGATTACTTCTTGCATAATTGTTACGTACATAAGTATTTTAATGTTGAGCAAATGTGTTACATCTGCTTTGCACAATGTTTTGTCAAGATAGTCTTGTTATATTTTTAGGCATAAAGCTTTGTGTTGCATTTGTCTCATCATAGTCTCAGCTTATTCTGTCAAGATGAAGTCTTTACATTTTTAGGCATAAAGCTTTGTGTTGCTTTTGTTTCATTTGAGTTTCAGCTTATCTTATTAAGATGACTCCTTTAGTTTATGTTTTTTTGTGTAACCATTTTTGTCATCTTGTAGCTCCCTATATAAAGGAAGTTTCATTCCTAATGAGACCAAGTAGATATTTCTTAGAGTGTGAGTGCATTTTGCTCTAAGTTTTATTGTTCATTGTGTTGAGCTATTGAATCTGTTCGGTGGTGAGACCAATGGTGACTTGATCTAAAGAAAAATTGTGAATGTTCTTGCCAGAGCTGGGAAGCTCATGAATTGTAGCTGAAGGGAGTTCAGCAATAGGTAGAAGCAGTAACCCCACAGGAAATCGAAGTTCAAATAAGCTGCAACTAGAAGAGAGTTCTAGGTAATTTTGTATAAGACCTGTATTTGTACTTTTCTTATATTTATAGTAGATTATTACTTGCTTGCTGTACTACGTCCCATGGATGTAGGCATAAAATTGTTATACTAAACCACGATAAAATCTCATGTCGTTCTACTATTTTATTTCCGATTTTACATTTTGTTTTAAGATTTCTGCTAATCTGGGAATCATGTCTTAACAAACGAGTAGCTTGACTTAACAAAAATTAAGCAAATAAACAACCAAGAAACTTCAAGAACCCAGTCACACACAAATGGACACAAAAAGATATACAAAAACCTGAATTGAGATTACAATGCGTTTGAAGGAATTTTCCCAGTTCTCTGATATTTGTTAAGCTCTGATACTTTGTGTCTTTGAAGCACCCTAACATCATCAGCTCTTCAACAACAGTCAACATTATTAGAACACTGCAAGAACAATTGTTGCAAGCACGTGATGTAGAATTATAAACGAAACTAGCCTTTAGCAGCTTATCCAGCTCAAATACATAAATACAATGGTACAAATTCGAGCATGCATTTAGGAAGTAGAAGGGTTCAAAAACTTGATCACTATGATGATAATATTCAAATCTAACTACCTCTTGTTTCATAATATTTGTAACGTGCATTCAAATTTCAAAATAACCTTCTTTTCCTAATTTGTAAAGGCTATTACACAAACCACAGTTAGACCGACAAACGAGGGGAAAAAATTACTGTGATCATAATCTTAGTTCTTGTGCAAACAATCTCTCAGTTTTCCTCATCAATAAATAAAATTCGCCAGTCTATTATTTAAGTATTTAGCTAGTTATAAACAAAATTATTAAACAAAAAAAAAGAAAAAAAAAAACAAAAATGGGCTAAATTAGGAATTTATATTATTATCATTGTTATTGTTTACAATACTTTTAGGATTTTATATGATATAAGTAAGTTTACTTATTGTATATGGTTTCTTATTCATGCTTAGTTATCTAGTTTAGGTTTATGTTCTTTTATGTTTTCCAGAACATGTTTAGTTTTTCCTAAATGCCTATCTACAAATAAACATTTCTACGTTCGTTAATTTGAAAACGTGATTTATGAATACAAATTCCAACTCTTGCTCTTTCTCTAATTATTCTCAGTCAACGTCTCTCTCTAGAATTCCTCTCTTCTTTTCTTAATTCTCTCTTCTCTTTCTCTTCTCTCTTCTCTTTTCTCCCTCTAGTTATACATCACCTTGCTTCTAATGTTGCAGATGTAATACGAGTCATATGATCTAAATAAAATTCGTCAGTCTTGCTGTCTCCGGCCTCTATTAATCTCAAAAAGTTTCAATTAGTAGAGATTTCTTTTATTATGAATAATGGCCCCATTCACGAGTTCCTGAGTTGCCAAGTCATACAAAACAATATCATGAAGATGCCACGCATTGAATAATTGAGATTTATCTCATATTTATATAATCATCAAATAGTTTCAGGGGACACCTCAAGTAAAAAAAGCTGATCATATCTATACAATTAGGATGTGTTTAACTACGAAACTGTGCGAATTCCTATCATTTGAAGTTAAGAGAGGATACCTTGAAATGGATTGAGAATTGACATATAAAATACTATTCAAATCTTTGATCACCGACCCCTTGTTCTTCGTCACTACTATTAGATCACTTTGTACTTTAAAATTATCAAACAAAGCTAGTCTGTCTTAGAAATATATACCACAATCTCAAATAAACATTATTGCTACATTATATTTTTCATTCTTACCTTGATATATGAATGTTCGGAACTTAGATGAATCTTCGGCCACCACTTTATGCTTCATCGATCACCACTACTACAATTTGTACATCAGAATGCAAGAGGATCTTGTTAGTTTTGTATCACTCAAATGATCAACTGGTACATAAGAGAATGTTATTATTGTACCTTCAGTTACAAATGTGTGGGACATGGCGAATCATTGGCCAACTCTTTCCTATCTCCCTTTTGCAAGATTTCTGCAAAGCCGGAGAATCACGAACCATCAAATTCTTTAATGGCGTTGACTGGAGGAAATCAGGTAGTGACTCCAAACTCGGGCAGGCGATGAGACGCAGGGATTCAAGACGAGGCATTATCTTCAAAGGACCATCCACCTTCCAGCCTGGGAGCCCTGTCCATTCGCAGAACGAGGGCGCATACTCAATGCGGAGTAGCTTCAGCTTTGGAAACAGAGTACCTGGTGTGATCTTGAATTCCAAGCCGCCATTGTCATCGATTTCTCCTGCCAAGAATTCGGGCCCAATCTTCTTCAAGCCATTCGATTCGACTATGTCAAGGGACTCGAGGCATGGGAGTTTCCCCAGAGGAGGCAACCTCTTGTGGTTACGACATATGCTAAGGCGTAGCTTTCTCAGATTAATCAACGACATCATCCAAATAGGAGAAATGGATTGACCACAGTAGTTAGAAACAACTAAAGACCTTAAGTTTTCGTGTGGTTGCAGAATTTCAAGCACAGCCTCATGGGTTTCTATCCTTGTACTATCACCATTAAAATCCAAAGCCAAGTTGACCAGAGCTGTTTTATAATGAAATTGAGCTTCCTTAGCCTCTGCCAAGTGTTCCTCTGTACCCAAGCCTTCCAAGTAAAGATCGCGGAGACTGTTCAAGTGTTGGAAATCTCGTAGCTGAAACTTATTAGTGCTGTTGCGGCTAATACGTATTGTCTTCAACGACTGAAGGCTCCTCAACTTACCAATGCTTTTAGGCCAAGTGAAACCCCTGTAATTTGTGTAAAGATGCCTTAAGTTGATCAACTTTCCCGCCTCCTCGGGCAGTTCTGTAATAAAACACTGGAGGATTCTCAAAGTCTGGAGATTGAGCAAATTACCGATTGTCGGGGGCAACATCATGTACTTGTTGATATCAAATAGACTGAGATACCTCAAATGGATCAAATCACCAATATTTGTTGGGAGCTTCATTGAAAATCCACTTAAACTCAACATTCTGAGACATTTCAAGTCCAACAACTGATAAGGGAACATGCAGTTACTGGGTGAAGTATGAGAAACCATGAGCGAGTGTAAGTTTGTTTTAGTTGAAATTGAGATGGTAGGATTGTTGATCATGGGCGAAACCATTAATTGAAGATGACGAGCATTATTCAAGTCCACTTTCTTTTCAGCATCATATATTGAGACAGTCGCGTATTCATTTAACGTGAGAAACTGCGCAAAATCATGCACTATGTCATGCATCTTGCACACCATAGTACTGGGATCCCAATTATCATGCTTGACTTCGAAGTCCTGAAAAAATGACCGCATCGCTAAATTCTGGAAGCAATTTTGACCTGTTAGTTCCACCTCTTGATCATTATTCTTTCGCCTAAAATAACCTTGTGCAATCCATTGTTGAATCAAATCGTCTCTATCGAATTCATAATCTTTTGGGAAGATGGCACAATACGTGAAACAACGTCTTTCTACCGGAGGCAAATCATAATAACTCAATAACAACGGATAGAAAAGATCCTCCTTGACATTTTCTAAGTCCCATATATCACTTTGTAATGTACCGAGCCATTCTTCGGTCCTTTTAACACGCAAAAGACTCCCTAAAGTCTTCGCCGCAAGAGGCAAGCCACTGCATTTACGTGCAATTTTTCGACCAATCTCTTCAAAATCTTCTCTCTCTTGGTCTGTCTTCCCAAAAAATGCTATTTCACTTAACAGTAACCAACAATCTTCTTCAGACAATTTATTCAAGCGGATCATATGCATGTCTCCAATCATTTTGGCGACTTTCTCATTGCGAGTGGTCACCACAACTCTACTTCCAGCAGCACCAAACCTCAACACCTGTTCTAGTGGTGCCCATTCATTATAACGAGTAGTCCACACATCATCTAGTACCAGAAGAAATTTCTTGCCCTCAACAGACTCGTAAAAAATTTTCATCAACGCTTCCGACCCATTGACCGCTGGCGTTTGACCTGTGAGCTGTTCAGTGATTTCTTTCATAATTTTGACAATTTCAAATGGTTCTGAAACACAAACCCAAAACCTTTGACGCCCAAAATAGGCCTTAACCTCACCATCATTATAAACATTTTTGGCTAGAGTAGTCTTTCCAATCCCACCCATCCCAACAATGGGAATGAATTTGAGTTCCGTATCTTCTTTGCTACTCCCACTCAGCCTTAATCGATCAAGTAGAATTTTCTTATAGTTATCCTGACCATAAACCACTGGCACATCAAGGAAGGAGGTAGTGTCAGGTCTCTTAGGACGTTCAGTAGTATCACTACTTTTTATCCTAAAATTGAACCTGGATTTTCTGATGGTGATTTTTTCTAGCTTTCCATCTAGCCTGTTGATCTTATTAGCTATGTCGAACCAATGATCGATCAGTTGAGGACTTAGTAAGCTACAGTGAAAACAAGATAGGAGAACATAGAAGCAAACCTTCCTTTTAGTAATCGGATTGGCAGTAGTACTACTAGTACTAGTCTCAACCGCAGTATTTTCTCCTTGTTCTATTTTTGACTTGAGAATAGCAGTGCTCCACTCATCGAGTACGGAATCCATGTCGTAGGACACATCTTTCAGGTCCTCCAACCAGAGTCTCACAGCATCGTCGTTCAGCTGTCTCCTTTCAGCATCCATAACTACCATTCTAATGGCTTCCAGATTTCGGAGGAGGCTTTCCACTGTATCATCAACTCCCATGATTAGTCTAACCTTTTTTTCCACTTTTTCACGAGCGATCGAACCCAACTGGTCGAGGAGAACAGAGATCACTGCATCAGCCATGGCTGGAGAGATGACAGCTTTTGGAAAATGTGATCAGAATGTGGCCACAAATGAAATGAGTGGGTAAATCTGAAAGGCTTGACACAAGGACTATCAAGCAACGAACAATTCATGTGATATATAAAACACATATTATACGAGAAAAATAAAAGTTGGTACTGCTGGATGACTCCTATTGGTCCTCTTGGCCTTACTGTCTTCATGTTGGGCCCCAGCGTATACGCGTGCTCCATGACACGATAATATATTTTAATTTCGATACAGACTGTGCTATATTATATTGATTTTCTTTTAAGCAAAAGTTAACATAAGAAAAAAGTACGCCTTCCACTGTATTTTAAAAACGTAATACCAATGTTATGGTATTCCTCCGTTGAATATTTTGGTACGTCGGGGGAATAACCTCTCTAACAAATAATTAAATATAATTATGGAAGGATAAAATAAAACAAAAAAATAACAGAAATATAATAAATAAACAACACAAAAATTTATGTGGTTTACACAATTTATGTTATGTTTATGGAGCTATTGCATATATTCATTATAAGGAAAAATATTACAAGTGTTTACAAATATTCGATCTTCACAACTCAAATCCCGAGTACATTATTAAAGATATTTGTTTTTCTCTAACTCTTATAGTAAATTCACTCTATATGGTGTATTTCTCACTCACTTTGGGATAAAAAACTATATGGTTATTTATTGTTTAGGCTCACTGATTAACGCCCATGAACTCTTATCATTAACTCACTGATTAATTCCTTGTTTTTTTTTTTTTACTATATTGTTATATACACTTTTTTTTTCCAATTTCATAACACGGTTGTATATGACTTTTCGTACCAAAATTTTATCCATCATATGGCTTTTGGTTCAAGACTTTGAATGCTTGGTAAAAAAGTGAGCAGTTGAGTTGGGACTCATATTTCTTTTTACATTCACATGCCAATAATATCCTATTTAAAGGCTTGATTTTAATCATATCTTTACTCACTTAATTCAGTACTTCATCTCCATTTTTTACACTTGCATGACAATTGAAGTTAAACATAGCTTCATTTTGTCGATTGTCACTACCTTCGTTAACATATCTCTAGTATTCTGAGTCTTGATCATTATTGTTTTGTCTAAAATAACCTTGTCCAATCCATTGTCGAATCAAATCGTCTCTATTGAATTCATAATCTTTTGGGAAGATGGCACAATACGTAAAACAACGTCTTTCTACCGGAGACAAATCATAATAACTCAATAACAATGGATAGAAAAGATCCTCCTTGACATTCTCTAAGTCCCAAATATCACTTTGTAATGTACCAAGCCATTCTTTAGTCTTTTTAACACGCAAAAGACTAGGGCTGGCAATTTGAACACGACCCGCCAACACGACTCGAAATCCGCACGTTTAGTTGACATGCTTGACACGAAATCGACCCGAATTAACACGATTAATTAATTTTTTATTAAAATATATTATAAAATATTAAATAACGGCTCCATAGAAAATATTTTTTAACAAATTTCTTGTGATTTAAATAAAAAATAATAAACTAATGAGCTACTGACTGACGTTTTCATTAAACAGGTAAAACGCAGGTAACACGAAACCCGCACGACATTAAATGGGTCGACACGAATGACACGAATTGCCAGCCCTACAAAAGACTCCCTAAGGTCTTCGTCGCAAGAGGCAAGCCATTGTATTTATGTGCAATTTTTCGACCAGTCTCTTCAAAATCTTCTCTCTCTTGGTTTATCTTTCTGAAAAATACTATTTCACTTAACAGTAACCAATAATTCGTAAATGGGTGGCTCATTCTAAATTAGTTATTTGCTACCAATTACAAGAATAGTTATTGGTTATTAATAACCATAATTATCAGCATACGAAAAAAATTGAAACTGAATTCAAACCAACATTCCTCTTTGAAACATAATCGGGAAAATAAATAAACATGTTTACAAATTTTTGATTAAAAAACCCTTGTATCTATCTCAAAAATATAAGACTAACTCCTAAAATAACATACTTTCTAATAAAAATCATTCGAACTTATATGATGTCAAATCACCTTCATGTAATCACAAAATGGGAGAATTCATATAAAAAGACAAATTTACCCTTAATAAAAGATTAGGCTCTTAAACTTATCAAATAATACATGTGACCAACACAAATCTCAACCATAATATCGAAGTTACCATTTTGGTTAAAAACAAATCCAATAAATTATAAAACAACAAACGTTGTATTTCTAAAGTAGACTCTAAAAATTTATTCCTTTTTAAATTACCCATAAATTATTTTAAAACTATAAAAACCTAAATTAATTTACTCTTTTGTTCTCAAATTTATTTTTAGATTTTTATTTTCACCAAAACGTCACGGTTTCAATAGTTTGGTTGAGATTTGTTCCTTCACATAGAGTTTGCTAAGTAGAGTGTTTGAGACTTTTTATTGAGGGTAAATTTGTCTTATTATACAAATTCTTACGACACTATTTTGACGTAAATAAAGGATTAGCTACTGTCCACTAAAGGTGTCAAAATGAGCCGGGCCAAACGAGCTGGCCCGCGGCCCGTCGTTTTGGCCTGCGGGCCAGCCTGCATTATAATGGGCCCGGGCGGGGTCGGGCTTGGCTATATGTTTAGGCCCGCCAATCTAGCTCGCCCGGCCCGCCTGCAAAAAAATTGTTATTTTTTTATTTTTTTAAATTTTTTTAAAAATAAATTTAAATTCAAACTTTTTCCAATACTTATAAATATATATTTTCTCACTGTTTTTTTTCGCACTTTTAGATTTCAATCTAATTCTAAACAATTTTCCAATACTTGAACTTTTTTTTATCAACTATTCTACTTATATACTTTTAGATTATTTAATTATTTTTAAACTTTTATCAACATGAAAAAAATATAACATATTATTTATTTTTTCATAAATTTTATTTTCATATTTTTAACTAATTATACAAATAATAATCTCATTTTTTTGGATTTTTTATAAAATTTTTAGAATTGTACCAAAA
>JXTC01000016.1:1421146-1431224 GCA_002914845.1 Trema orientale | reverse complement strand
GTCTACAGTAGGGACGCCCCTACGTAGGGCCCTGTCTATTCACCGTTAGATGGGAATCTGTATATAAATAGATTCTCCACAGATTCCCGTTATTCCCCATAGATTCCCATCCAACGATAATTAAGGCATGATCCTACGTAGGGACGCCCCTACCGTAGCCATCCCCATTTTAAAATACTTAGTATTATTTTTTTAGATTTTTCTACGGAAAAAAAAAAATTTATTTTACCAACTATAATTAGCGTTTACTACTTTTAAAATAGGGGAGGGCTACAGTAGGGGCGTCCCTACGTAGGGCCACTCTTTATACGCCGTTAGATGAGAATCTGTGGGGAATCTGTTTATACACAGATTCTCATCAAACGGTGTATAAACAGGACCCTACGCAGGGACGCCCTACTGTAGACGCGCCCTTTAAAATAATATTGGAAAACGATATTTATATTCTTCCAGTTAGTGCAGTTATTTTCACAGAGTAAACAGATAAACTGCTTCTAAAAAAAAAAAAAAAAAAAGCAGAAGATAAACTGTTCGTGTCCTCTCACCACTTTCTACTTTCTATTCCCGGAAGTCAACTAAATCCGAAAGGAATCGGATCGAAATTGCTTGTTGCTTCATACCAATATACTAATCCTTATCCTTTCAGCTATTTCAAATCTTAAAGTTCTGCTCGTTTTTTTTTCCCCAACCCAGTAATGGCTGATGCAGTGATCTCTGTTCTCCTCGATCTGTTGGCCTCGATCGCTCGTGAACAAGTCGAAAAGAAGGTGAGACTAGTCATGGGAGTTGATGATGAAGTTGAAAATCTACTCAGAAATCTGGAAGCCGTTAGAGCAGTTGTAATGGATGCTGAAAAGAGACAGCTGAAGGAAGATGCCGTGAAACTCTGGTTGGAGGACCTGAAAGACGTGTCCTACGACATGGATTCCGTGCTCGATGAGTGGGGCACCGCCATTCGTAAATGGGAGTTCGAAAAGGGAGAAGGAAACTACTGTGGAGTTGATCAGATGACCAAAATGAAGGTTTGCTTCTCTGTTCTCTGGTCTTGTTTTCATTGTTCCAAGCTAAGTGCTCAGGCGATGACTCGTCGGCTTGACATAGCGAATAAGATCCAAAGCCTAAATGGGAAGATCGAGAAGATCACAACTAGGAAGGATAGGTTCAGTTTTAGGATCACAGAAGGTGATTTTGTTGAACCTAGGAGACCAAACACCACCTCCATCATGGACGTGCCCGTGGTTTATGGTCAAGATAACAATAAGAAAATTCTGATTGACCGATTGGTATTGTGTGGGAGCAGCCAATTAGAAGAGAAGGAGCTCCAAACCATCCCCATTGTCGGGATGGGGGGAATTGGAAAGACTACTTTGGCGAAAAATGTTTATAACGATGATGAGGTCAAGGCCTATTTTGGGGGTCAGCGAATTTGGGTTTGTGTTTCTGATGCGTTCGACATCGACAAGATTGCCAGAGAAATCATCGAACAGCTTAGTGGTCGGACCCCAACCGCTGTTGGATCGGAATCGCTAATGCGGAGATTGTATGAATCTATTAATGGTAACAAGTTTCTTCTAGTGCTAGATGATGTGTGGACTACTCGCTATAATGAGTGGGCGCCGCTAGAACAAGTCTTGAGGTCCGGTGCTGCTGGAAGTAGAGTTGTGGTGACCACTCGGAATGAGAAAGTCGCCAAAATGGTTGGAGACATGCATATGATCCGTTTGAATAAGTTGTCTGAAGAAGAATGTTGGTTATTGTTAAGTGAAATCGCATTTTTTGGGAAGACAGAACAAGAGCGACAATATTTTGAAGAAATTGGCAGGAAAATTGCACGTAAATGCAACGGTTTGCCGCTTGCTGCGAAGACTTTAGGGAGCCTTTTGCGTGTCAAAAAGACTGAAGAGTGGCTCGATACACTGCAGAGCGATATATGGAACTTAGAAAATGTCAAGGAGGATCTTTTCTATCCGTTGTTATTGAGTTATTATAATTTGCCTCCGGTAGAAAGACGTTGTTTTACGTATTGTGCCATCTTCCCGAAAGATTATAAGATTGACAAAGAGGATTTGATCCAACAATGGATAGCACAATGTTATTTCAAGACGAAGGACAATGATCAAGAGGTGGAAGTAATAGGTCAAAATTGTTTCCAGAATTTAGCGATGCGGTCATTTTTTCAGGACTTTGAATATAAGCATGACAATTGGGAAAAGATTACTAAAAAATGCAAGATGCATGATATAGTGCATGATTTTGCGCAGTTTCTCACGTTGAATGAATACTCGACTGTATCAATATTTGATGCTGCAAAAAGAGTGGACTTGAATGCTCGTCATCTCAACTTAATGATTTCAATTGGTCAAGTGACCAATGTTCCAAGTATCTCAATTTCGAATAAAACAAATTTGCACTCTCTCATGGTTTCATATATTTCATTCCCTACCAATGTATTCCCAAATCAATTCTTAGACTTGGCACATCTCAAGACACTAAGTTTGAGCGGATTCTCAATGGAAATCCCAAGAAATATTGGCGAATTGATACATCTGCGATATCTCAGTTTAAGCTGTACCCATGAGTCAATAAAGTTGCCTCCTGAGATTGGTAGTTTGTTTAATCTACAAACCTTGAGACTCCTCCGGTGTCGGGTTACAGAATTAGCCAAAGAGGTAGGAAAACTGATTAACTTACGGCATCTTTATGCAGACTATGGAGTTCTAAGTTGGCCAAAAGGAATTGGTAGATTGAGAAGCCTTCATACATTGAAGAGGATACCTCTAAGCCCCAACAGCCAAAACTTTCAGCTACGAGATTTCAGGAACATGAACAGTCTCTGTGACATACACTTGGACGACTTGGGTAGAGAAGAACAATTAGAAGAGGCTAAGGAAGCTCAACTTCATAACAAAACAGCTCTTGTCAGCTTGTCTCTATTTTTTAATGATGATGATACAAAGATGGAAATACATGAGAACATTCTTGAAGCTTTGCAACCACACGACACCTTAAAATCTTTAGTTATTTCTGGTTATTGTGGTCGGTCCATTTCCCCTAGTTGGATGGTGTCGTTGATCAATCTGAGGAAGTTACTCC
Source organism: Trema orientale (assembly GCA_002914845.1). Taxonomy (NCBI): domain Eukaryota; kingdom Viridiplantae; phylum Streptophyta; class Magnoliopsida; order Rosales; family Cannabaceae; genus Trema; species Trema orientale. The sequence goes on along the minus strand of JXTC01000016.1, from coordinate 1,428,131 downwards.
TGAGAAGAAGCAATGACTACGAGACGTTGCCACCTTTGGGAAAACTACTGCCTTGAATTGCTTGACATAGAGCTGGCGTGTGGTTTAAAGAAGATGGGGCCTGAGTTTTTGGGAGTAGAATTCGACAACGGCATTGAATCAAAGATCACATCAGGTAGTTTGTTTCCGAAATTGAAACAACTCAGAATCGAAAAGGCACCATTGTTTTGTGAATGGGTAGGGGTCCCGGGGTGGAAAGTGAATGATCCTCTAAAGATAATGCCTCATCTTGAATCCTTGCTTCTCATCAATTGCTCAAGCCTGGAATCACTGCCTGACTTCATTGAATCAACACCATTGAAGCATTTGACCATTGATGATTCCCCAGCTTTACAAGCATCTTGCCAAGAGGAGGCAGGAAAGAATTGGCCCAAGATTCGTCATATCCCAAAAATTCGTATCTAAAGGTAACAATAAATAAACAAGAAAACTTGGCAATAGTTTCTTTACTTATGTTTGTTTAATACTTTATACAACAATCTAACATCCTTACCGGTTCGTTTGGATGGTATTGGCACACACCAAACTAGCTTTAGCATTTAGATGTACCAACTGTAGTAGTGGCGATGAAGTATAAAGGGTTAGCACGAGATTCCTCTAAGTTCTGGAATTCACTTATGTCAATAATTAACATCACAATATTGTTGTATATTTCTATAACAGAGCGTTTGAATGAGACAAACTAGCTTTGTCTGGTATTTTAAAGTACGAACTCTACTAGTGGTGATGAAGAACGAAGGACAACGATTAAAGAGCATGCAGCTTTAGCAAGTATCAAAATTTTTAATGCGTTCAGTTGTCAATTCTCAACTCATTTTAAGGTATTCTGTCTCAAACGTTGAAAAATGGAATTTGCATAACCTCATAGCTATTGTCACGGATATGCCGAATTAGCCTAACCTAATATAGATCCTGATCAGCTTTTTATATTTGAGTGCAAACTATTTATGAGAGAACTCCACGGTACTGTATTTTAGGTGATACATAAGAGATATATCTCAACTTATAAATAAGAATTATTTCAGGAACTTCAACCATCTTCATGATACGTTATAGATCTGGTCGTGTCCGAATGGGCTGGCATAGTAGCGTTTGACCACTGATTTTTGCCCAAAACTGAAAGGAAGTTGTCAAAAGGAAACAGAGGAGGAGTGGCCTAATATTCGTCATGTTTCAGAGATCAGGTTTTACTGTTGTCACAAAGTTTGAAGCAAACTTAATATAACAAAGGTACGTTTTCTTTTTATTCTTTTAAAATCAAGTTTATACTCGACATTTTATTTTTAGTCTACAATCTTGGGTGTTCAATTTCTTAATTTGTTATACCTCTGCAAGCTACGCAGTGTGTTAAGGCCAAAAAGTATGAACTTTACATGGTCGAATTTTTAAGGATATGGCTTTTTTTTTTCGATAAAGATAAAGCTTGTGGTCTTGTAGATGTTCTTTTCTTGTTAATAATTCTATTTTAGAAGTAGGTTTGAATTTTATACCTTATGTAAACTGAGGTTGTCATCTACCACAAGTCTAGGTAGCACAAACATTTGTTTCTTGGGGGACTCTTCTTGATTAAATAACCAGGCCTTTCTTTACTTGGCTAAAAATGATTTCTCTAACAAATTTACAAAGTTGAAGAAAGTCATTTTGAATTTATGTCAGGCAACAAAAAAGATGAAACAAGAGGTAGGGAGATTTTAATCTTACGTGGTAGTTTTCTCTAACTTTTTACTCTAATTGCATGCAGGAATTTGTACCATCGCATTAATTTGTGGAATGTGGATACCAAACTACTATGCAACGAAAGATCTTGTGGTGAAGGAACAACTTTCACATTGTGTCATCATCAAAAAGATCTAGAGATACAAATTGGTTTGTTTGTGGATGGCACAAGGTTATTATTAGTGTTTTTTTTTTTAAAAAAGAAAAATTCATAGGAGGAAATTACTGGTTAAAGATGTTTTAACTTAGCAATGCGGTAATTCTTTCAGGATTTCATCCACGATTTGGATGAAAATTTTGTCATTCAAGACACCTGACATATAGATAGAGTGCCCGATTTTGCACTTTCACACTGAATGCATGCTCCTCTATAATAATATGTCAAGATCAGTGAAAAGTTGTTTAAAGTTCTCGCCATTGACTTTAATAGTTGCATCTAATCAGGCTCCTCAACTCTCAAATCGTAACCAAAAGAATTTCCACATTAACAACGTAATCATCCTGGGTGCTAAAATTTCCGACTTTTTGCAGAATTGATTGGATATATACACACACCTCTATATATATATAGGGTCATGTTTCAATGAAGATTTTTGTTTTTGCTCTATTGACGGGTACTTTCATTTGGACCATTGGATTTTAATCTGATGGTTATACTGATATTAGTAATTTTATCAAAAAATAAAAATCTAATTAAATATTTATGACTTAAAAAATTAGTAACTTATATGTGACCTATGAGTTAAAATTTTTTTTTTCAATCACTTTTTCATTATTTTTTCTTTTTTTCACTCTATTGTTTATTTTTATTAAAAAAATAAATAGAAAAATAACTAACTGTATATATATCTAGATTTTTTTTTCTAAAAAACTAATTATATACATATTAAATTTTTCATTAAAGAATGAGTCCTTTTATAATTTCAAAACTAACATTATATTTCCCCTCAAAAAAAAAACTAATGTTATGTATATATTCTAAAAAAAAAGACAACTAACCATTAATATAAAACTATTAAATACTAATTCTTTTATCAAAATTTTTTCTTATGAAAAACATTCTTTCTTTTTTATAATTTCAAAACTAACGCTATTCCATTTCATAATAAAAAAAAAAAAAAAGAACTAAAGTTACATCCCATAAAAAAAATTAATATTATTTATATTCTCAAAAAAATTACTTATTCATATTAGTAGCATAATATGTTCAGATTAAATTAAATTTAAAAAATTAAACTTATAAGTTAAAATCAAAAAAAGAAAAGAAATAAATAAAAAAGAAAAATAATTGAATAAAAAATTAATTGATCAGAAATAGATGAAATTACTTGCTATTGTAGGTCATGTTCAACTTGATAATCTTACCCATCTATGGAGCAAAACAAAAATCTCTACTAAAACATCATACCCATATATATATATGGAGGGCTTCTCAATGGTTACAATTTTTTTGTGACCATGAATGGATACTTAAAAAAGTAGTGATAGTATTAAATTTTTTTTATGGTAATAAATAGCATTAAATTTTTTTGGCCAACCACCAAACTAATCACCACCGTAGGATATTAGATCTAACGGCTTAAACTATTGTAACCATCCATATATATGAGGATAAAGTGATGTGAGAGAGAAAAGGGATGAGAGATAAATTAAGAATAGAAAAAGTGAGGAGAGTGAGTATTATACAATACTACGTTAAAGTTAAAATTATGTAATACAGTGTAATACAAACCTTTTATTCTGTATTAGATAATACTCTTCGTATTGTATTAAATTTTGATGTCGTATTAAATAATACAATACAAAGGTACAACCAAACACAATATTATGTTTAATTAATACAGTACAGAGTTTTTATATAGTGTGCCAAATATGACCTTAAAACACTAAGACGATGAGGTAAATAACTATCCCATCATGCTGATTATTATAACTAACAAAAAAAAAAAGAAAAAGAAAACTCTCGCATTTATATTTGATTATTGTAAGTATTTATTGCATGACATCTATGTTTAAATGTTATCATATGTTATGTGCTTGATGTATATAGAATTCTTTACGTGCATTGCATGATTTATCTAAGAGATGCTAATTGTAATTTCTATGTAATTATGGTATGTAATAGCATGTTTTATGATATTGTTTATAGTACACATAGGCCACGGACATCACATCATTGTTTTCAAAGAAAAGTAAAGTTTATTTGAAATAAAGTTTTTTCTTTTTTTCTTTTTTTTTCTTTTAAAAAAAGTGTACCCTAAAGATTTTACGAAAAGTTTATTATGTATGTTTATAGCTTGAGAGGTAACGGTAACCCATGCAGTTCAAAGCAAAATATCAACTTGACTTCCAGATAAGCCATAGCAGTTAATCATAGTTACATCTTGAAACATAGTTCACTCACTAAATCTGATGGAATAAGCATTATATAAAAGTTGAGCTCGCACGTAGTTAAAGTTTTATAGAGAGAATTTTTCAAAGGATAATAGTTTTATAATAAAGTTTATGTTTTTAAAGATGAAGGGATACACAAGTTTTTTGAAGTTGCATATGCATAGTTCATAAAGCACAACATAAAGGCACTGTATGATATTTACTTGCTGGGCATAAACTTATCTCACGTATCTAAATATCTTTCAGATAATCGATGAAAAGGCTACTGCAGGTTGACTAAAAGACGAAGGTTCCCTATGGCATAGGTAGAAGAGTAAATCTTAACTAGAATAGTACTTTTTTGTTATTTCCATAGTTTTCAAATATTTTATTAGAGATGTTTCTCATATTTTATATTTATAATTGTTTATTTTCAAAAGAGAATTAATGAAGTATTTTAAGAAGTTTACAAGATGTTTTATTACAAAGAAGAAATAAAAGTTACAATGATTTTTCGTACACAGTATTCATTATTATTTTCTAAAGGACAAAGTGAAAGAATGAACAATAACGTTTTCCAGTCTAGCCATGAAAGGTAGGTCGGAGAGCAGCCATTTTGGAGAATTGATTATTTATATGTTAATATCATGAATTCTTGAAATTTTCATTGTCATAAAGATTTTCTTTGAATTGCTCTTGAAATTACCTTATACTTGAATTTTGAACAATTCTTCAAAAGATATAAAACACTTGACATTGCAAAATATTCCCAACAGAGATAGAAAACCATGAGAAGGCATAAAAGTAACGAAAGAGAACCTAACGTATTTATAAACTCTCTGTTAGTGCAAGATTTAATTTGGCACCTTATGATCTTGTTGGGTTGTAATGAACAATATTTTACTTTGTATTTCTGTTATGAATTCAGTCTTGTGTATGTTTGGATTATTCTGTGTAATCGTGCTCTAAGACTGATTTGACAAAGCAGTCAACTGAAGTAGCTGAAATTCTGAAGTTTTTCACCAAACTGGTTTCAATGGTTTAGGTGTTGTGTCTAGTGGACTGCATGTTTATACATTAGAACATTTCATATACATATCTGTTATCATGCTTTTATGCTTTGTCTGTTACATAAGTATCTCAGCTTGTGTTATCAATATGTCACTTTTAAGTTTGACTTTTTCAAGAGAAGTTTGACTTTGTGTGTCTTAACTACTTTGTGTGTCTTAACTGTGTGACTGATTATTTAGTCAAGATAACACTTTTAGATCTAAGTTTGTTTGGTATTTGTGTGTCAAATCAGCGTGCCTGATTGTTTTGTCAAGATGCCACATTTAGATCTGAGGTTGTGTGATACATTTAAGTCACTGCATGTTTAGACATTAAGATGACAGCTGCCACTTTTAGCTGAGTCATAATGTATTTTCCTATATAAATAGGAAACTTCGTTTCAGATGGTTTTTACACCTCTAGAGCATTACTTTCAGAGATATTTTGAGAGGCTTTCTTGCTTTGAAAGCAAGTTTTATTTCCTTAGAGTTTTGTGTGGTTTAGCTCTAAGTTTCATTGTCCATAGAGTCCACCACTAATTCCAGTGATCTAGAAGTGGAAGGTAACGTGAAGTTGAGAAGAGACATGTGTTATTTTGTCGGATCTGGGAAGCTTTTCAATGGCAGCTGAAGGGAGTTCGGCAAAAGATTGAAGAAGCAACTCCACGGAAGAAATTCAGAGTCAAATCGACGACAAGATCAGAAAGGAGTTCTAGATCATATGTATAAGACCTGTATTTGTACTCTAATCATATTTCTAGTAGATTGATTACTTGCTGGACTAAGTCCCGTGGATGTAGACATAACCTGGTTGTGTTGAACTACAATAAAAATCTAGTATCTCTTTTTTATGTTTACCATCTGTTTGTTTTAATTTCTGCAAATCTAGAATTCTGGAAATTATGTCAAAACAGACGAGTAGCCTGACTTAACATTTGGTATCAGAGCGGGCATTGCTTGCTATATTCAGTAAGATTTCTGGGTTTCTAAGTCGTGTTACTCTGCTTTGTTTGGAAATCGTGCTCTGTTTTTGTGTCTTACTGCAGAAATGGATCAGCTAAGAGACAGTGGATCTATTTCTAGACCACCCTTTGCTTGATCGGTCAAATTACCCATATTGGAAAGCTAGAATGAGAGCCTTCTTGAAGTCCATTAATGAAAGAGTGTGGACCTCTATTGTGTACGGTTTGTCACCTCCTGTTGAAGCCGATGAATATGGTAAGGAAACTCTTAAACCCGAAAACAAATGGTCAATTGTTGAATATGATTATGCTAACTGGAACTCTAAAGGAATTAATGCAATCCTCTGTTAATGTTCATCAATTCAAGGTGATTTCAAATTGTACTATAGCAAAGGATGCTTGGGAAAAACTTGAAAAGAAAAATCAAGGAACTGAATCAGTGAAACAAACTAGACTTAGGATGCTTACGAGTTTATTTGAAAATCTTCATATGCTTGAAGATGAGACTATTTCAGATTATCATTCTAAGATTTGTGATATATCTAATGAGACTTCTTGTGACGTCCCCCGATCCCACACACGTACGTGAGGATATTCGTAAAATTATTTAGTGAGATCGGGAGAAGCCACTCGACTTGAAACTGACAAAATCGGATAAAATTTAAACTTTTTATGCTTTCTGGGAGAAAAAGGGAAATTCTACTCACTCATAATTATACGTAGTCTGATGTATACATATATACATACTCATATAGTGGACCTCTCAGGAAAATATACATAATGTACACACTCAAAAATAGCTTATCAGGAAACCACAGCATCAAAATGCTCATATACACAAGCCGC
>JXTC01000016.1:1377410-1415571 GCA_002914845.1 Trema orientale | reverse complement strand
GAGATTGATACTAATTGCGTGATATGAATATTATGCAATATGAGTATGTTTATTATTGGCTTATTATGCACGTGAGAATCTTGGGCTTCACACTTCTGCCTTGGGAAAGGTTTATTCTAATGCTATGTTGGTTGAGAAAGTTCTTAGATTTTTACCAAAAAGATTCAGATAAAAAGTTGCAGCTATTGAAGAGTGCAGGAAGTTGGAGGATATTGAATTTGATGAGCTCATTAGTTCCTTGATAACTTTTGATATGAACTTCAAAGTATGGGATAAAAAGAAGAAAAGCTCAGGTGTAGCATTAATGATAGCTAATGAGATGGAGGACTAACAATCAAAGAGGATAAAGATTTAGATGATGAAACCTTAGCTATGTTAACCAGAAATTACTCAAAGTTTCTTAAGAAAAATATGAAAAGAGTAGTTTCTGGTCAACAAAGTTCGAGAAGAAATGCAACTCAGCCTAGAGTCAACAGCACTAGAGCCAGATCTGACAGAGATTCTAGCAACAGGCTAAAAGGAGTACAATGTAGAGAGTATGGTGGTTTTGGTCACATTCAGGTAGAATGTGCAAATAATCTCAAGAAAAAGGCAAATACAATGAATGCTACTTGGAGTGAGAGTGAAGAAGAAACAGAGGAGCAAGAAAAAGATGCTGATATAACAAGCAATTTTGTGGCATTTGCTGCAAAATCCGAAAAGAGAGATCAATGTCTAGATAATCATCTCGATTGTTCTGACAGTGACCTATCTGATGATGAGAATGAAGTTCGATTTTCAGACCCTGATCAACAAGATACTTATCAAAATATGTATGATCAGTGGTTAAGAATGGCTAACAAAGTCCGGGTTCAGGAAGCTCTCATATGTAGCCTCAAAGAAGAAAAGGGAGCATATGAGGAAATGCTTACTGATTTAAGAACAAGACTGCCGAACTCTTAGGACCAGCTTGTCAGAACTCAAAAGGAGCTTGATAAATCCAACAAAAAGATGCTATACCTGACGAAAGGATCAGAAAAATTAAGTCAAATGCTTGGAGTTGGACAAAATCCAACAGACAAATCAGGTCTGGGGTACACAGGTGATAGTTCTATCTCTCAAAAAGGAATACTACAATATAATCCTTTTGGGTTCAAAAGGAAACTAAAGCTGGACATTGATGAGTGTTCTAAGCCTTATCCTCAGGTAAGAAAGTTTATACCCATCTGTTATTTCTATGGAAAAATATGTCACACTAAACTAAAGTGTTACACATTGTTGAATTTTTTGAGAAAAAGAACTAAGTTGTCTATGAGAAACAATGAAATATATGGAAAAAAAGGTTAAGCAAGTTTGGATTCTTAAGCAAATAAAATGTCATGTAGCACACACCTCACTAGTGGCATACAATTCAGAAAATTAGTATTTTGATAGTGGATGCTCATGACATATGACTGGAAATAGATTATTTTTATCTGATTTTCATGAGAATACTAATGGATCTGTTACTTTTGATGATGGCAAAAAGGGCCAAGTTCTTAGTGTTAGAAACTTGTGTGTGCAGGGACTTCTAAAATTTAAAAAAGTGTTGTTGGTGGAAGGACTAAAGGCAAATCTAATCAATATCAGCCAAATGTGTGATGATCACCTTTCTGTACAGTTCAATCAAAAGACTTGCCAAGTGATGAACAGCCATAATGAATGCATATTGACTGGTCATATGTCAAATGACAATTGCTACACTCTCTACAATGTCAAGACATGTCTGAGAGCAGATCTGACAGAAACTGAATTGTGGCATCAAAAGCTTGGTCATCTTAATTTCAGAGACATGATCAAAATTACCAAACACCAAGCTATAAGAGGTGTTCCAGTCCTCCAACCTCCAAAAAGTCCCATTTGTGGACCATGTCAAATGGGAAAGTAGACAAGGAGTCAACACAAGTCAATTCAATACCTTGTGACAAGTAGGTGTTTAGAACTCATGCACATAGATCTCATGGGTCCGGTTCAAACTGAGAGCATAGTTAGAAAGAGGTACATTTATGTATGTGTAGATGATTATTCTCGTTTTGCATGGGTTGATTCTGTCAGAGAAAAATCAGACATTTTTCTGGTGTTTAAAAATCTTGTCATTAGAGTGCAAAATGAGAAATAATGCAAAATTCAAAAGGTTATGAGGATTAGGAGTGTTCATGGAAAGGACTTTGAAAATGTCTTATATGCCAATTTGTGCCATTAGTTGGGTATTTCTCATGAGTTTTCAGCTCTAAAAACCCCCGAGCAAAATGACATAGTTGAGAGGAAGAACATGATCATTCAATAGATGGCCAGAGTCATGTTGAACAATGAAAAGCTTCTCAAGAAGCTTTGAGCAGAAGCTATGAGTACAGCTTATTATCTCAAACCAGATGAAGGCAATGACATAACAGGTAGTAGAAGTGATCAGTCAGCTGAAGTCTATAATATTGGACAGGGAGTCTTGATGATAGAAAAAGCACATCTGGTGGGTGCTTTTACCTTGGAAACAATCTGGTTGTATGGCACAACAAGAGGCAAATATTCCAACTCACTCTCCACAGCTAAGGCAAAGTATGTCGCTGCAGGTAACTCTAGTACTCAATCTCTTTTGATGAAATAAATGCTTAATGATTATGGAATCAAGCTTGACACTGTGACTATTTTTTATGACAACACAAGTGCTATAAACATTTCAAAAAATCTGGTTCAGCACTCTAGGACAAAGTATATAGACATGAGACATTATTTCATCTGTGATTTAGTTGAGCATAAATTGGTGAGCATAAAACATGTTGAAACAGAAAAATAATTAAGTGACTTGTTTACAAAAGCCTTGGATGCCCTTAGATTTGAATCATTACGCAAGGCTTTGTAGTTTGCTCCATTTCGTAGAGAGATTTCATCTTGTATTAAGTGATTTAGTCTTACATATTTAGTAAAAATAGGAAATACTATTGTGTGTGTTGAGTAGTTCAAGTGACTATTAACCAATGATGACTAAACTGTCATATCCCTGATCTACCACTTATGTTTTTGCTTGTTGGCTGAACTTCAACTTGTGATTCTCCTTACTTATTGTTCTCAGTCACTGTAACTAATATGTTTTAACTTGTCTAGACTTAGTAGATATTATGCTCTTTGACTAGACAGGTTTGACATAGACTAGCGACATATGTGTACCTAGATCAGAAAGGGCTACCTCTCATCAGGTGTGAAAGCTAGCCTTTGAGTAATCATTTAATTTGTAGTGACCCCTATATCTTGGATGATCTACTAAGAAAGAGGGCTACCCTCTGGGATGTGTGCAACCACTGATTTGGATTACTTTAGAGTAGTGAGATTTCCCACTTTCCAAAAAAAAAAAAGGAGGGGGTGAGGGGGAGGGAGAACAAAAAGAGTGACCTAGTGTAGGAAAGCCAATATGCATATGCCAATGAGCATAAGAAAAAATCTAACCACAAAGAGTGGTCATTAAAAAGAGACAAATTAAACCACTAAGCGTGGGCTGTAGCAAGAACCAAATCTGGTAGTTCCACATGCACACATAATGCACGTGAGTCTCTTGTCTATGTTTGATCAAGTTTAGTTAATAAGGTCAATGATATCTTCTAATTCTCTTCAAGATAATCATCAAGTCTCATGTGATTGGCCTTAATTAGAAAAGATAATCAGTTGTTCACTTCTGCCACATACTTGATCATTTTACGAACACTCATTTTTATTTTTATCCTCCATATCATGAGTTGAGTGAAAGTCCTTAAATTGCGAAAATACACACACTAAATATATTTTGATCTTACTTAGTATATCTAGCTAAATCAAATGCAAATGATCTCATTCTTGTCTTAAAATTGTGTAATTCATCTAAAAATAATTGTCACTAAATTGCTCAAAGCCATGTTTGCCTCACAATTTTGTTATATCATGCTAAGAGAATGTTTTGTCTGTTGTTTAAATGCTATGTTCGCTTTGTTTCACAAAATTTGATTGTGTCTCTTTTAAAGTTCATCCGCTTGATTTCACAATCATAACTATCATTTGTGATTGTACTTTCGCATTGAAGTTGCCATTTTAAACTTTTAGATATTTAGAAAAAAAAAAGAAAGGATTTTTAAATTCTTTTAAAAAAAATTTAATTTTTTGTTGGAGCCATTTTTCTATTTTTCTTTCTCATTCTTATCACTCATGTTCATATTTCTCTTCTACTCTATTAACTTTCGCTCAAGCTTTTCTTGTGGCAAATTCTTCTCTTTTTGCTTGTGTGCAGTACTTATGGCAGATTCGAACACACCTATACCTGAGATGTCATCCATGGCAACGCCAACTGCTCCTCCGCTTCTGACTCCAGTTGAAACTGAGATGGCATTTTTTTTTTCACTTTGCCTGAAATATCAAAGCCTGTGTCTAACAAATGTAAAGGAGGTGCCTCAAAGAAGAAATCAACCAAGAAGGTCTTAAAAAAATAGAAGGATTCCAACCCTAGTTCTGACAAAGTTGCAGAGGGTTCTGACAACCCTTTTCCACCAGATGAACAAGAGGAAGACAAAATTGTGGCAAATGCTGACATGCCAATAATAAGCTTAAACAATCATAGAGAGGAAGTTATGGAACAAGTTCAAGCTGCTGGTTATGACAAGCTGGAGACAGGAACTGACAAACCTGCCTCTGTGATTACATCTCCTTCAAAGGCCTCTAGCATTGATAAATCAGTCACCTTCTCTCGAACTCTCGCTCAAGATCTGCTTGTCACAGTCTTTTCTTCTTGTTGTCTTTGTAAATGGCAGGCATCTTCAATGTTTATATCTCTACACTTGTTGATGATTCTATCTTGACTGAGGACCCAAATACGATCCATATTTACATCTTCTATCTTCATCAAAGAAGAAGTCAGAGGACTCAGCACTTTCAAAGTCATCCAAGAAGTCTATATAATCTGCTAAGCCTTCTACAGTTACCGTAGTTAAGAAGAAATCAACCTCCATATTGAAGAAGTAGAAAGAAGTAATACTCAGTTCTGACAAGTCACCCACTGTTTTTGACAAGGCTTCTAGTTCTGACAATCTAAGTGCCCTACATGAAGATGCAGATGACACTTATAAAGGTAACAAGACAAATTTGGTTCTGATCTTGCTGATGTTCAAAAGGAAGGTGAACCTGATCCGATAATCAGGAGGAGAACTCAAGTGACGAAGCTATTGTTCCTGATATTCCTAGATCAGACAAATCAGTGACTGGATCTGACACATGGAGCTCAATGAAAGATCAAACTTAAGTTGCTAATATAGCAGTCTCATAGCCACCCAAGTTGTCAAAACCAAGATGATTGCTAAGGAGAAAGGAAAGCTGCTGTCACCTGTTCCATTTTCTCTCTTAATATTCAATCTTCTCTGAATAAGGCATTCGATTTCTCTTTTGGCATAACGAGAATTCATCTTCATTACAAGGAGCATGTCAGGCGATTTACTTCGAGAGGCCAATAAAAGTTTATAATTTTGCTAACTGCGGTCTTCTAGATCTCTTGACTGAAAGAGGGTGGATCAAGAATATTCAGAACTTTTCTCCACTATGCCCAACCTTGATCTAAGAGTTCTACTACAACATTGGGAAGCATTTCAATGAGACAAAGTCCTCCCTGTATCACAAGGTATTTTTTCGCCAAATCATTATTGATTTCTCTCATGTGGTATTTTTTTTTTAACGGAATAAATAGATGGAAGTGAAAAAATGACCAACGGTACAACACTTTCTTGAAATTTAGGATTTAAATACCAAAATTTAAAAATTAGGGACATGAATGCTAAAGATACTAAAGGCTGGGGATTTTTGCTGCAAATTACCCTTATTTTCTTTTAAGCAAAAGTAGACATATGGAAACCTTCCACTGCATTTTGAAAACTCATACCAACAGCACGCCTTCCACTGCAATTTGAAAAAGTAATACCAAATATATGGTATTACTCCATTGAATATTTTCATACATGTCCGAATAACCTCTATAATAAATATAAATTATAGAAGCGATAAAATAAGGTAAAAAAATGACAGAAATAAAACAAATAAAGTACACAAAAATCTATGTAGTTTACATAATTTAGACTATGCTCACGGAGCTATTGTATATATTCACTACAAGGAGAAATATTGTAAGTGTTTACAAACACTCAGTCCTCACAACTCAAATCTCAAATACATTCAAGAGAAAATATTTATTTTTCTATAAACTCTTATAGTAAACTCACTCTTTTTACTCTTACTTTATGTGGTGTATTTCTTACTCACTTTGGGATGAGAAACTATGAAGAATGGGTTATTATTTATTGTTTAGCCTCACTAATTAACTCCTATGAACTCTTACCATTTTTTTCTTTTTCTTTTTTTTACTATGCATTATATACATGCTTTTTCCAATTTCAGAACATAGTTGTATATGATTTTCAGTTCCAAAATTTTCTCCATCATATGGCTTTTGGTTCAAGCTTTAAATGCTTGGTAAAGAGTGAGTGGTGGAGTTGGGACCCACTTCCATTTTACATTCACATGTCAACAATCTCCTACTTGAAAACTTGATTTCAATCATGTCTTCACTCGCTTAATATAGCACTTCATTTCCCTATTTTATGCTTATATGCCAACTGAAATTGAACATAGCTTCAATTTATCGATTGTTATTGTCTTTATTAACATATCTATATGATTCTAACTCCCACAAAATTTCTCAAAAAGTATAACTCTATCTTCTGTAACTAAGCATGTGAAATGCTACTGAATCCTTATATACTTTGTTCGAGCATGGTAAACAAGATTTTTTGCCATATGAATATTATTTTGACTATCACAATGCAAAGTGCTCTTATTATAATTCTGACTCAGTTCCTCTAGAAAACTCTGCATTCGTATTAACTCTTTTTTTGCTTTTGTCACAGCAACTTACACAGCTTTAGTAGTAGAGAGAGCGACAACCTTTTATAGTTTTGAGACCCAGCTAACTGTTGTACCACCTAATGTAAACACATATCCAATAGTACTCGTTCTGTTATATATATCACCAGTCATGTCACTATCAACAAAGCCCACTAAATCCAAATCTGATTTTTTGGAGCACAAGGTCATATCTGTAGTATCTTTCAAGTACCTGAGAATCCAATTTATTGCTTCCTAGGGATGTTTACCCAGTCATGTATTATATTCGTTCTAGTATATACATCATTGCACACATAAGGCTGCCAATAGTAGACACATAAAGCACCTTTGTCATGTAGGTTTGCTTCTGCTCTTTCAAGTGTGACTGTCCCTTGGTTAGTTTGAAACGAAAACTAAAGGAGTACTTACAAGCATTGTACTATCCATGTTGAATTTCCTAAGCACATTCTTCATATAAATACTCCTCCTATGATAGCTTCAAAGTTCCGTTCATCCTATCTCTAGTAATCCTCATCCCAATGATTTGTTTTGTAGCTCCCAAGTCTATCATGCTGAATTCATTTGACAACTCTTTCTTGAGTTTATCAATCTTTTCTCTACAAGCTCCTATAATTAGCATATTTTTATATAAAAGTAGAATAATATAAGCTGTCAAACCTCTTCACGTAATAATAATGATCTGTCTAGTACCTCAAGAATCCATTATTATCTATAAAACTATCAAACTTCATATACCACTATTTGAGAGCATGTTTTAGACCTGTGAAGTTTACACATTATTCTCTTATTTCCTTGTACTTTGGAATCTTGTGGATGCTCTAGGTAAATTTCTCTATCTATTTGTCTCTCTCCTCTCATGCAATATCAGTTAGGAATGTAAATAGGGCGGGGCAGGCTGGAAAATATCTTTCTCGGCCTTGTTTCCTGCCTCTGCCCTTATTTTAGTCCCCATCCCCATTTAGGAATGTGGGCAGGGTCAATGAATACCCGGCAGGGAGTAGTTCCCCATTTATTAGAAAATATTTAGAAAATTTAAGAAAAAAAACTAATTAAACATGTTTGAATTTTTTTTAAATTGATTTCGTTTTATATGTTTCTAAATATTAATGTCATGAGATTCATGTGTAACATATTAGTATCATACTTAAAAATGCTATAAATATGTATAATGTATATTAAAAAAATTATTTACGTACATAACATAGCAGGTTCGGAGTGGATAATGCAACCTCGATGCACCTCAACCCCGACTCGGGTAGGGGTTTTTAATCCCGACGTCGCCCTATTTCTCGTTTAATAACCTCTAAACCCGGGCTGGTATTTTTGAGATCCCTGTGCCAATGCTATTTGTATCGACCACTTCTCCAACTTTCACTCCCAATGTCCTCAC
Source organism: Trema orientale (assembly GCA_002914845.1). Lineage (NCBI taxonomy): Eukaryota > Viridiplantae > Streptophyta > Magnoliopsida > Rosales > Cannabaceae > Trema > Trema orientale. The sequence continues at coordinate 1,407,260 of JXTC01000016.1, read as the reverse complement.
CTTTTTGACTGTGACGATAGTTCCAACTTGTTCGACTCTCAAGCTAACTCCATAAAGGTCAAACTGATCTCTAACAAGTACGGATTCTTTCACTTTTCTTTGTTTGGTTCCTAAGAAACGAAGAGAGAAAATTAAAGAGAAACCTTTAGTGATTTTTCTTGTTTTCTTGCTATTTCAAGTAAAAGGTCTTTTACCTTATTCATGAAAAAGGAATTGGGTGGTTTTTGACTTTCAAGGTTCTATAGCTCTTTATCAATATTGGAGATATTTAAATATAAAAAGGTTTATTTTTAAGAAATTGACGGGAAAAAAGACAAACATTCGGGATATTGACAATGTTACTTCCACTACTAATACAATTTACAACCAAGTTCACAATCACAATGAGTAACAACAACCAGTCATGGCTCCTACTTAACAAAGTAATGTGCAAGTTTGACCAATAACATGTGCAGTGACCATAGTTTGTACAACGTACATCGGTCTCCTGACTATCACTCTATGTTTTAGTTCAGCCAAAAAATTAATTTTCACCAATATAAAGAGAATGGAACAAAAAGTGTACGATGTATAGTTACCTTAACTGGACTACTGCAGAATTAAAAACATCTGCATATCTCACTTTTATGGATACCGTTGGTATTTCAAAAGATTACACTTGGAAAAAAGTTGTGCCAAAAAAAATTGGAACCAACGCAAAAGTTTTTGAAATGACTGTTTTTTTTTTTTTTTTTAAATGAGAGAAAGGGGAGGAAAGGGCAATAGGAGTGGTATCTCTCTCTAAGCATTATTAGCACAGTATACTAGACTTTGTACTAAATATTAATTTGTAAAAAATGCAATATATTCTGTCAAAATCCTTTGAATATGCCAACCATCTTCTATCATGTCTTTGTCCATTTGATAGCCTTTTCATGTAATACAAAGTAGAAAAATGCCTAAAAAGTTCATCTTTTGGAAAATTTATGTTACTTTCTCTAATTAGACCTTTTTTCTTTAATAAATCTCTCAACTTATTGTCACTATTTGTCCATCTATCCGGATCATAAATATTATTCATAGAAATATCAAACAAATTATCACTAACATCTTTAGTGTCTAATTTGCCAATTTCATCTTCTTCTTTATTTTCTTGACCTTCTTCATCATCCTTTACACCATTAAATATTTTATCATTCTTATCCTCTAATAGGATTTCCTACTATCTCTTCAACATCTCCTAACTCATTTAAATTTGATTGTTCAATTGTTTCTATACTTGAGTTATTTATATCCCTCTTACTACTTGTGAAAAACTTTTCAAGAGCTCCTTTTTGAGATTGAATCAAACTTTCGATTTTTCATATTTTCTTGAGTTTATCATACCCAGATGCATATTTTCTATTAGACATAATTCTTAAATCTTAACTTAGGTATTCGTGAAAACAAAATTGACATAACTAAAATATAGAATAGTAATGCAAAACTAAAAAAAAAATAGATAAAAAATGAGTAAGAAAGATATAACCTGGATATTTTATAGCCAAAAAATATGTAGTGATAATCTCTTTAAATCAAAATCTTACAATCTCTACTCTATTACTTTTGTTTACTCTTCTCATATGCTGATTGACAATACTAGCAATAAAATATGAAGAAATGGTGTGTGAAATGGCCAGAGAGAAGAATATATTCAAAACTTGCTGCACCTGCACAAGCTGTATTTTTCGTTCAAAACTAAAGTAACAAATGTAATGTCCATTAAACAAAACAAAGAAATATATATGGGAAATATATCTATTCAAAACTATAATTGAGAACTTTTTTTTTTATTTAAAAGTTGATGGGCCTTTCTTTTTTTATTTGAAAGGTGATGGGGCATTTCTTTTTTATTTGAAAGATGATGGGGCTTTTCTATAATGGAAGACCAAAGTATAAAAAAATGATATTTAATAAAAAAATTAAATATAAAATTAAAAATAGTTAAAATATTTTATATTTTTGGGGATTTTTAACAGTAGGGCCCTAAGCAATTGTTCTTTTTTTACTTAAGGGTTAGGCTGATACTGCTAGCACTTGAACCCGTGACTATTACCTTATTCAAACCAAGCCTTAATACTAGATCACCCTACTTGGTGATATGATCACTAATTAATTGCTTCCATTATTGTAGAGTCTAAAATTATTCTTGATGCTTACACTTTGCACGTGACCAAGTTTGGTCAAGAAAGGTGAACAAAAGATAACACTTAGGGGCTGTTTAGTATAGGGAGTTCTAAGTTTTCAGATTAATGGGAAAGCCGAAGAGGGTAATGTGATTGTTTGGAAACCTGAATAACTATGTTTGATAGTAAACTAGAATCTTTTTCATAATTCCTAGGAATACCAGATAACTGTGTTTTGTTGGACATGGGAATGTATTGATTTTTTTTGTATTTTGTCCAAAATAATTGAAATAATCATTTTTGGCACTTTTTTTAATAATGAATAAAATATTTTTAAAATTAGTAATATTAATTTCTCACAAAATAAAAAATATTTTTGTTTAACATAATTATAAAATTCTTAAATACGATTTGATGTATTATTTTCTAGAATCATGTACTTCTTTAGGTCGTATACAGTTTGATGTGTTATTTTTTGAAATTGTGTACTTCTTTAGGTCGTATATGGTTTGATTTGTTATTTTCTGAAATCATGTTCTTCTTTAGGTCGTATATGATTTAATGTAGTATTTTCTGGAATCATGTACTTCTTTAGGTCGTATATGATTTCATATATTATTTCCTGGAATTGCACACTTCTTTAGGTCGTATATGGTTTGATGTGTTATTTTCTGGAATCACGTACTTTTGTAGGTTATATACGGTTTGATGTATTATTTTCGGAAATCGGGTACTTCTTTAGGTCGTATATGATTTGATATGTTATTTTCTGGAATTCTGTACTTCTTCAGGTTCTTTAGGTCGTATACGGTTTGATATGTTATTTTCTGAAATCGTGTACTTCTTTAAGTTGTATACGATTTGATATGATTGAAATCATGTACTTCTTTAGGTCGTATAAAGTTCGATGTTTTATTTTCTGGAATCTTGTACTGTTATTTTCTAGAATCATATTTTATTTAGGTCATATAGGATTTGATATGTTATTTTTTAGAATCGTGTTCTTCTTTAGGTCGTATACAGTTTGATGTAGTATTTTCTAAAATCGTGGTCTTCCTAAGGTCGTATATGGTTTGATATATTATTTTCTGGAATTGCGTACTTTTTTAGGTCGTATACGATTTGATGTGTTATTTTCTCGAATCGCATACTTCTTTAGATCGTATACGGTTTGACGTGTTATTCTCTGAAATCGTGTACATAAGATAGTTTTATGTGTTATTTTTTAGAGTCGTGTACTTCTTTAGGTCTTTACGGTTTGGTATATTATTTTCTGAAATCGTGTATTTATTTAGGTCGTATACAGTTTGATGTGTTATTTTTTGCAATTGTGCACTTCTTTAGGTCGTATATGATTTTATGTATTATTTTCTGGAAATCGTGTACTTCTTTAAATCTTTTACGGTTTGATGTGTTGTTTTCTTGAGTCGTCTACTTTTTTAGGTCATATACAGTTTGATATAAGTTTGACTTACTCCTAGTATATTTTTTCAAGTAATAATTTTTCTGAAAATATTCAATCTTTAGTTGACTTACTCCCAAAAAAAAAAAAATAAGTTATAGTAATAATTATTCTATTTTATAGTTTGCTAGCTTAGACCAAATAAGTAGAGATAAATGTAAAGAAAATTATTGTTGAGCCTTATAAATTTTCATAAGCAAAAAGTTTACATATGTAAGCAAAAGTTACATCATACGATTAGGATACCAAATTCCTTGTTACCAAAATTTTAATATATGATATAATCCTACATCATATTAAAAGTACATCAGATTTCTTAAAAGTTATAACTAAAGTTTGTAAGCATCATATAATGCTATAACTTCAAAAGTTACATAGTTGTCACCAAAATTTGTAAACATGATACAATGCTACAACTTCAAAAGTTACGTACTTACGACCAAAGTTTGTGAGCATCATATAATGCTACACCTTCAAAAGTTACCTAATTGTCGCCAAAATTAGTAAGTATGATATAATGCTATAACTTCAAGAGTTAAATAGTTGTTACCAAAGTTTGTAAGCATAGTATAAAGCTACAACTTTATAAGTTACATCTTAAGTCATGAAAGATGTCAAAATTCCAACAGTCATAAAAAGTCATTCAATAAGTTACAGAAGAAATCCAAGTTTGAATTCATCATCCAAGGTAAAGAAGTAGTCAGTGTTAGCTTGATTTTGGACAAGAAGATGTCACGTCGAACTCGCTGGTCATTTATCAAGCCATCAATCTTTTTAATTTCATCAAAAACCTTTATCCTCCTAACTGCACCATCAGCCTCAAATTGAAAGGATCGAAGTCATTAACTCGATCATTCTCCATCTCTCTATCAAGCTCTTCAACAGTTTCGGAGAATCCCATTGCACCTTGTCCACTAGCACGATCCTTTCTAGAAACAATTCCTAACTCCTCATAATAAGGAAAAGGCTTGTTTCATAATCCTTTTGCAGTTGGATGACTCTGTAATTATTAGATAACATGAAATTACTATAAAAGTTTGAATAAGTTAAATAAATTAACAATAGATAAATAAAAGTTCTAAAGATAGATAAACTATTAAACAAGTTTCATGAATTTATGATAGATAAATCGGAGTTCTAAAAATAAAGAAACTAACCTTAACCCAATCATCAGACATATTTTTCTCAACTACAATATACTTAAGTTTCTCATTCCAACCAAATCCACTAGCAGAATACCCCAATATTTCAGAAATGGCATGGTAATGTTTCTTTAGTATCTTGATGCAAGAATCTATATGTAGTTGTGCTCTAAGTTTATAACTTGGAATCTTCTCATTCATCATTTTCTCAGTCTGTTGTAAATAGCCAGGCTTGAAAGTAAGTCTACTTTCCACTTTCCACTATTGGTCAAATCCAATAAATAATCTACCAACTTCGAATCCTCGATTGAAGCCTATTGGTGTTTTTTTCCACCAATTGATGATGATTGAGCATTAGCATCCATTATATTTCCTAGAGAAACAGAGGAAATTTTCAAACATAATAATTAAGCTAAGTCAATATTATATGTGGGCTATTGAATGTGAACCCTCCTAACGAGGGGAGATTGTAACGTCCTAAGTCCTATATCAGGTATACTCTGGGAGGATCATGGGTATTTAAGTGGTGGTCTATGAATCCAAAAGTACCTTCAAGCTAGCACTTTTAGATGAGACCTACTGGTATTATATTTGGTATTCAGAGCTGACCCAGTCCAACTTGTGTAGGCCTTGGAAGGCAACCACGGGCCGAAATCATGGTGACTGTAGACCCCACTCATAGGGGTTATATGTGGGCCATTGAATGTAGACCTCATAGCGAGGACTCTAGGCCCTTAATGTGGGGGATTTGTAACGCCTCAAGTCCCATACCGGGTATGTTATAGGAAGATCATAGGTATTTAATTGATGGTCTATGAGCCTCAAAGTACCTTCAAGCTAGCATTTTGGGTGAGGCCCAGTGGTGTTATTAAAATATAATCATAAAGAAGAAAAAAGTTCCTCTAAAAAAAAGAGAGAAAAGTTCAAAATTAACGATAAGAGAGGTTGAACATAATCATGAAACTCTAGAGAAATATGATTTATATATATCGATTTCACCTCCATTGTTCAAATATTTCTTTAGTCAAGTTATCTCTCTAACTTGTCCAAGCATTTGATGTTTCAATATGCCTATAACAGTCGCTATCCATATCATCACTGTTATTATCATTATCTATATCATTTTCATTTTCATTTTCATCAAGTGAAGCATGTTCTAAAGGGTCCACACTCATTTCTCTTCATATCAAGTTGTGAAGAAGGCTATATACTAAAATAATCCAATATTGTATTTTGATAGGATAGTATGATCGACCTCTAAAAATTGCCCAATGTCCTTTCAATAATCCAAGTGCTCTTTCTATTACATTCCTAGCATATGAGTGTTTCATATTAAAAAATTTTTCAGGAGTATTAGGTGGGACTGCCCAATCATTTAAATGATAGTGTTGTCCTCTATATGGTGTTAAGAAGCCTTCACCATTAAGATATCCAGTGTCACATAAGTAATAATAACCTATGAATCATTTGTCAAGATCGTGAATAAACTAATATTGTACGAGTATAGTTGAGTGACAAATATTATGAGAATAAAACTTTATCTTGTGGAACTTTAATCCATTCGTCCTAGATATAGCATCTCGTAAGACTCTTGAGTCAGCAGCTGAACCTTCCCATCCAGCTAAGACATAAATAAACTGCATTTCTTGTAAAACTACCTCTAACACATTTGTGGCAATTTCATTCTTTCCGGTCCGGTACCTAGGCCTATCTAAATGCTACCTTGATATATGTACCATCTAGTACTCATTTTTGAACTATTTCTACCTTTCATCAATTGAATTATCAAGAATTGGCTCTAGGTTTTTTTAGCAATATCTCATGAAGATGTAACAAAGCACATAAGACTACATTAAATTATGTGCTAACTGTTTCACTTGAACATGAAAATTGACGTCTCATTCTATTTTTAACATCATGAGATATAATATATAAAAGGGGATGGCTACGGTAGGGGCGTCCCTACGTAGGGTCATGCCTTAATTATCGTTGGATGGGAATCTGTGGAGAATAACGAGAATCTGTGGAGAATCTATTTATATACAGATTCCCATCCAACGGTGAATAGACAGGGCCCTACGTAGGGGCGCCCCTACTGTAGACGCGCCCTATATAAAAATATGGTTATCATTTCTTCAACATCCATATTTTTTGATCCCTTTAAATTCCCAATAGTTCTAAAGAGATGGCATAGAATGGCAAATATTCTCCTATCTATTCGAGTAATCTCTATGTATACTAAGTCATTATCATGTATCATCTGATGATAATTCAACTGACGTATTTGATGCTTACGAAAAGAAGTTTCACCCCATATTCTTTTTCTACTTAAATGCCTTCCACTGGTGATGATAAACATTAAAAAAAATAACAAAAATATCATCTCATCTAGCATCTCCATATACTGAATCATATTTGCTATGATTCTTTTCTTTGTAAGCAATAGAGGACGAGTCATATCTGCACTTATAGCCAATGAACATGTTTTAAGTCTCATAGTCTCCTAGTCTATGCTAAAATTTATTATTACTCCTACATATTATTTGGACTTTACAAAAGGAAGAAAAAAACATCACGAGTACAAGTTATAGTCTAAAAGAATGAAAAGGGGCCCAAGTCTTTAATCACTCCAAAAGTATACTAAAAAGTGAGCTATTTTTCTATTTGTAAATGGTGGTTGATATTTAAACGTAAAACAAAAAGTTTGGTGTGCCTTTTCTTTTTTTTTTTTTCCTGATAAAAGGTTAATTCATTAAAGTGGCATGGCCCAATAAAAGTATAAACAACAAAAAAAAAAAACATGACCTAGAAATCACAAAAGCTGAAACTGCAACAAAACAATACCGACAACCAAAATAAATAGCTTTCGTGTGCTTTTGTTTGGAAAACCATTTTTCTATCTACGGAAAAGTCTAATCCGAAAAGCACCTTCAAAATCTATAAAAAAAAAATTCTTAGATTCTTTTACTTATGGACTATGTTCCATGATAAATAGGAAAAAATAAATTCATAAATTAAGATTTAGTCTGAAAAATGCTTACCTGGAGATTCTCAAGTTGTCAAAATCACCCAAGAGCTTTTGAGTCACAAACTGAGGTCTACTACATAGAAAGAGATGAAAAACAAATCAGAAAAAGAAAATAAGAGGAGAAAAGATAGAAGACCAAATCAAAGAAGAGAAAATAGAAGGAGAAAATACCAAAGACAAAATCAGATATGAGAAGCAGGGATCTTTTGTTCAGAAAAAAAAAAATGAAGAAAACTCAAGCTTACTTGGTTGAAGTCAAGAAAGAGCAAGCGGCTACTGAAAAAATGAGCAATATACTAGGGTTCAGATGCCCTATCAAATAAAAACTACCCTCTTAGGTGGGTTTCACTTGCACCCCTTTCGAAGCTAATTGAACCCCATGCTATTTACTTTACTGAGTATTAAAAAACACAAACCTAGAAATAAACGGGACAATATTTAAGATTTCCATTCCCACCCACTTCTACCCCTACACCAAACAGCCCCTTAGTATTTGGTGATGGTGCCAATGATGTTAGCAAGTTTGAAGCTGCTTATGCTGGCATTGGAATTAGCAGGAAAGAGAGCATGCAAATAATAATAGCAGAGAGGCTAAAGTGTTCCTTTTATTGTCTTGATCATATAGTAAGGATTTAAGTACCGTATAGTTTCATAGTTATTACTTGACAAATTTGAAAAAATGTTTATTAATTTTCCTGATTATGTTTCAAGGAGGAATGTTGGTTTGAACTCGGCTTCAATTTTTTTCGTATGGTGATAATTATAGTTACTGGTAACTAATAGATATTCTTGTAATTGGTAATGAGTACCAGTCTAGAACTAGCCACTAATTTAGAACTAATAACAAATGAAACTGGGGACCAACAAAAAAATGAAGTCCAGTAATGCTTCTAGTTCTTGACATTCTTCAAATATCAGGCGCTCAAGAATAGGCATTATTCTAACACTACTACCAGTCACCTTATTACTCCCTAGAAAGCCAACCCATTCACGCCATGACCACATACAAAGAAATTCGAGTGGTTTAGTTTTGGGAATAAAGAAACTTCTTCTTCTTCTTCCAATGCCTCTACTTCTAACATTCCCAAAAATTCAGGTCCCATGACTCCCATCTTCTTTATCCTTTCCATAGGAAAAAATTTGGAGTATTTTAAGTGACTCGTGTTTCCCCAAAAGAGAGGAAGAGCTTCACAATTTGTGAAATAATCCATAATTAATATCTTCACATGATTTAACTAGACATGTATCATCTGATTTTCAAATATTACAAGTTGGGAGGCGGCTATAAGGCTTCAAGGGAGCCTTGTGGATTTCATAATCCCTTGTATGATCTCTACCAAACTTCATATATGAAGTGTCAACTGTTCTCTTTTATTGAGTTGAGCTTGCTTGGCCTTATCCACATGCCCGAGGTCAATACTCAAATTCTCGAGCCTAAGGTGACGAAGACTAATTAAGTTAACCACATCCCTTAGCCAGTGTCGGCCTAACCCTTAAGTGAAAAAAGCAATTGCTTAGAGCCTCATTGTAAAAAAAATCCCCAAAAATATAAAATATTTTAACTATTATTATTTTTATATTTAATTTTTTTATTAAATATCATTTTTTATACTTTGGTCTCCTATTATAGAAAAGCCCCATCATTTTTCAAATAAAAAAAGAAATGCCCCATCACCTTTCAAATAAAAAAAGAAAGGCTTATCACCTTTTAAATAAAAAGAAGTTCTCAATCATAGTTTTGAACGAATATATTTTCCATATACATTTCTTTGTTTTTTTTAATGGACATTACACTTGTTACTTTAGTTTTGAACGAAAAATATAGCTTGTGCAGGTGCAGCAAGTTTTGAATATTTTCTTCTCCCCGGCCATTTTATACACCATTTCTTCATATCTTATTGTTAGTATTGTCAATTAGCGTACGGGAAGAGTAGAAAAAAGTATTAGAGTAAAGATTGGAAGACTTTGATTTGAAGAGATTATGACTACATATTTCTTGGCCATAAAATATCCAGGTTATATCTTTCTTACTCATTTTTTATCTATTTTTTTTTTAATTTTGCATTGCTATTCTATTTTTTTAATTGTGTCAGATTTGTTTTCATGAATACCTGAGTTAAGATTTAAGAATTATGTCTAATAGAAAATATGCATCTAAGTATGACAAACTCAAGAAAAAAAAAAGGAAAATAGAAAGTTTGATTCAATCCCAAAAAAGAGCTCTTGAAAAATTTTTCACAAGTAGTAAAAGGAATATAAACAACTCAAGTGTAGAAACAATTAAATAATCAAATTTAAATGAGTTAGGAGATGTGGAAGTGATAGTAGAAAATCCTATAGAGGATAAGAATGATGAAATATGTAATGGTATAAAGGATGATGAAGAAAGTCAAGAAAATAAAGAAGAAGATGAAATTGGAATTAAACACTAAAGATGTTAATGACAATTTACGTGATGTTTCTATGAATAATATTTATGATCTGGGAAGATGGGAAAATATTGATAATAAGTTGAGAGATTTATTGGCGGAAAAAGGTCCAATTAGAGAAAGTAGCATAAATTTTTCAAAAGATGAACTTTCTAGGCATTTCTCCACTTTGTGTTACATGAAAAGACTATCAAATGAAGAAAGACATGATAGAAGATAGTTGATATATTCAAAGGATTTTGACATAGTATATTGCTTTTATTACAAATTGTTTAGTACAAAGTCTAGCATGAATCATTTATTAATTATTAGGCAATGAAGGAATTAACGATTAGAGAAATCTTGGAGTCAAACTTAAAAGTTATGAAACAAGTAATGAACACATAATTAACATGAATGTTTGGGCTGATTTAGAGTTGAGATTAGTAAAGAATAGAACTATTGATAGAAATGTCCAAGAAAGAATCAACAAAGAGAAAAAGCATTGGAAAAATGTTTTAGTAAGAATAATTGTTGTTATTAAAAATCTAGCTAAGAACAATTTGGCATTTGTGGAAATAACGAGAAGATTTATCAAGAGAATAATGGAAATTTTTTGAGTCTAATTGAGATGATTGCTGAATGGTGAGATTAAAAAATATTACTTAGGACATAATATGCAAAATGAGTTGATTCAAATGTTCGCACTTGAAGTCAAAAGTACAATTTTGAAAAAAATCAAAGAAGCAAAATATTTTCCATTATACTTGATTGTACTCTAGATTCAAGTCATCAAGAGAAAATGTCTATTGTATTGAGGTGTGTAGATATGTCAGCAAGTCCAATAAGGGTAGTAAAATATTTTATGGGATTTTTAAAAGTGGATGATACTTCTAGAAAAGGTCTCTTTAGTGAACTTATAGGAGAAATTAAAAACATAAAACTTGACATCAATGATGTAAAAGGACAAGGGTATAATAACGGTTCTAATATGAATGCAAAACATCAAGATATATAGAAACGATTACCGGAGATAAATCCTAGAGCATTGTATACACCTTGTGGTTGCCATAATCTAAATTTAGTACTTTGTAATGTCGCCACCTCTTGTGTTAGAGCTGTATTATTTTTTGAAGTTTTACAATGCATATATTCATTATTCTCTTCTTTAGGATGGAAAATATTAAAAAATCACATATCAAACTTTACTGTCAAAACATTGTCACAAACTCATTGGAAAAATCGTGTTGAGAGTGTTAAGGGAATTAGATTTCAAGCACCAAAAATAATAGATGCTTTGTATGAACTAGAAGAAACTAGTCAAGATCTTAAAATAAAGAATGAAGCTAAATGTCTAGCAACATATGAATTAGAGAATTTTGAACTTTTATTAAGCATGACTATCTAGTTTGATATCTTGTTTGCTGTTAATTCAGTTAGTAAAAGCTTGCAAAGTAAATATATGCATATTGATGTTGCTATTGATCAGTTAAAAGGTCTTCTTTCTTATTTTGAAAATTACAGAAAAAATGGATTTGTGTCTATAATGATTTCTGCTAAAGAGATTGCAAATGATATGAACGTAGAACCCAAATTTCATGAAAAACGTTTGATTCATAGAAAAAAAATAATTTGATGAAAATATTGATTATGATAAAATAGAATCTACTCAAGAATCATTTCGAATTGAATATTTTATTTACATGGTTGATCAACTTATTTCTTTACTCAGAATCAGATTTGAGCAGTTTCAAGTATATGAAAATACTTTTGGGTTTTTATTCAATTTTAAGAAACTAAAGTCATTGGATGAAAATATTTTGAAAATGAATTCTTTGAATCTTGAAGATGTTTTAAAATATGATGGACTTTCTGACATTGATGGTTTAGATTTATTTTTAGAATTAAAAGTGTTAAGAGAACTTTTACGAAAGAAAAATAGTAGTCCTGTTAAAATTTTTGATTATATTAAAAGGGTGTTAATGTAGAACAAGAGTGAAGATTTAGAAAAGATGAGAGAAAGAAGAGAAAGAGAGGAATTTAGGAAGAATTTAGAGAAAAAGAGGAAGAACTTTAGAGAGAGAATAAGAATATTAGAGAGAGAATTTCTGAATAGTTGTATTTCATTAATCAAGTCTGAAAAATAATGAACATATAAGAGCTTATTTATAGAGAAGCACTTAGACAAAACTAGGAAACTGTCATATTCTAGAACAGAACATAAAAGGAAAATAATAAGCTAGTTACTCAAAATTTAAATAACACCCTAATAAAATAATTAAATAGCTAAATATCTACTTTCTATATTTACGCCTAACATAAGTACGAAAAGTAGACGTATGATCTCCATCCGGTTGTGAATAGTACCGATTGTGAATAGTGCCGGTTTTTTTTTTTACGAAAATAAACACAAAAAAGGGGACTAAACTAGGACAAAAAAAAGAAAATTTTGGAGAGATTTCGGCGGAGAAAATCAATTCAGGCAAAGGAAATTGAACGAGACTCTGATACCAATTGATGTAGAACAAGAAGATTTAGAAAAGATGAGAGAAAGAAGAGAAAGAGCGGAATTTGGGAAGAATTTAGAGAAACAAAGGAAGAACTTTAGAGAGAGAAGAAGAATATTAGAGAGAGAATTTCTGAATAGTTGTATTTCATTAATCAATTCTGAAAAATAATGAACATAGAAGAGCTTATTTATAGAGAAGCTCTTAGACAAAACTAGGAAACTGATATATTCTAAAACCAAACATAAAAGGAAAATAATAAGCTAGTTACTCAAAATTTAAATAACACTCTAATAAAATAATTAAATAGCTAAATATCTACTTTCTATATTTACGCCTAACATAAGTACAGAAAGTAGACGTATGGTCTCCATCATATTCTTTTCCAAATACAAGTATTGCTTATAGAATATTATTAACAATTCCAGTGCTGGTTACTTCTGCAGAAAGAAGTTTTTCAAAGCTAAAATTGATAAAATCTTACTTAAGATCAACTATGTCACAAGAACAATTAAGTGGATTAGCTATGTTGTCTATTGAAACAGATTTATTAGATAAACTTGAATACAAAGATTTGATTAATTCTTTTGCATCTAAAAAAGTAAGAAAAATTAATTTTCAATAAATCGTTCTTTTTTACTTTCTTTTTTTGAAAAAGGCCCCTATTTTAAAATTTCACTTAGGGCTCAAATTATGTTGAGATAGCCCTGTCCTTAGCTCAAACCTTTCGTTGAAATTCTTCCCCTTTGAGGAACATAATCCTGTACCTATCCTTTGCAAAGTTGAGACTGCTTACTCCTTTTGGCAAACTTATAAATATAAATTTATGATAAGTTCCTTTTAGACTCAGGAAACCAAAAACTAACTTCTAAAATCCAGGCCAACTGAGCATTTGTGTAGCTTCAACATATATTAGACTAATGGATTTTCCTACCTTTTTGGGTAAACAAAAACCTTCAAGTGTACAGGTTTGTAGATTACACAAGTTGCCCAAGTGCCTGGTAAAGCACTCAATTCCTTGTTTGAACTAAGTAAACAAAGATATATCAAATGTATCAGGTCACAACAAACGTCCTAAGACTTTTTAAACTTATCCGATTAATTAAGAGCGTGTCGGTCATTTTACACACCCAGGTACATGAAGCTGTGCAAATTCTTTCGATTAGAAACATAGAGTTGAGGAGCTTGATCAGATGCAACTCCAGTACTTTGGTCAACTTTTTGCCATTCACTAATTATTCCTAAAGCGCTTGGTTTGGTATGCAAGAATATGATAAGTTAGGATTGGATTATTTTAAATGATAGAATTGAATTAATAGGATAGCATACGATAGGATTATAATCCAATCTTATCTTATGTTTGGTGTGCAACTTTTTGTTACGATAAGATTAATAAATGTGTTTCATAATTTTAAATAAAAACAATTTTGAGGTTTGATTCATTATAAAAATACTACTTTTAAAAGTTAATTTAGAACAATATCATTTCCAAAAACTTATTTACAAAAATATCACTTTGGAAAACATATTTTGAAAATTTTGGAAAAAATATCATTTTCCATAAAATTATTTTCAAAAATACCACTTCTAAAAAAATAATTCAAAAAATATCATTTCTAATTTTACTACTTTCAAAAGTTAATTTTGAAATACCACTTTAAAAGTTTAATTTCAAAAAATATTATTTTTTACTACTTCAAAAATATTATATTATTTTTAATCACATTCCTAATCCCTCACAATCTCAAATTCTCAAGAGGATAAGATTATCCCCTTCTAATAGTATTATTTTTGGAATTGATTATTTTAATCCAATCTAATCTCTCTCGTATGCATGCACCAAATATGAGATTAATTTAATCTAATTTAATCTCATCATTATCCTGCATTTCAAACATGACCAAAGAGGAGTATTCATTTAATGTGAGAAACTGTGCAAAATAATGTACCATTATCATGTAGCATGATACAATTTCTGCCCATCGACCTTAAACAAAATCTTGAGCAAATGATCGTATAAATTTGTTTGTGTTACTTAAACAGTTTTTTTTGTTGTTTATTTTGGCCAAAAAAAAGTGGAAATATTTATCAAAAAAAATATTTGGTAAATCTACTTTTAATTTTTGTTTTTTTAGTTTGAAAACAAAATGTTTAAAATTTTGACTTTCAAAATTCTTTTAAACAATTTTTAAGAAAGTCTAGTATCAAAATTCAAACATATTTAAACTCTCATATCATCACTATCTCTCTCAACATTTTCTCTCATCACTATCTCTCTTGTCCTTGCCCATCGTAAAAATGGTATTTTTCCAAATATTTTTCACCAGTAATTTTAAAACTAAATTTTTTTAAAATGGTATTTTTCCAAATAGAACTTTAAAAAATGGTAAATGATTTCTCAAAACTTCATATTTTATTTAAAATAATATCACTTTTTAAAATTTTTATTTTACAAATACGATCTTTTAGATATATTTAGAAAAATACCACTTTTCTCTCACTCATTCACTCCAATTCCTCTCTCTCTCTCTCTCTCTCTCTATTTTTTTACATCATTTTTACAATGTCATATGATTTTTTGTAATTAGATCTTCTAACCTTATTTTTTATTTTTTGTAAAAGTTTTGAAACATGTTTTTATTTTTTATTTTAAAAAAAAAAATATTACTTACCAAACACACTTTTGTTTTGAAAATAAAAAAAAAATAAGAAAAAGTACTTTTGTTTTTATGTATAAAAGGGTACAAGCTTTACCAAATGAAACCGGCTTGTTTAGTAACACTTACTTAAACAATTGTTTTCTCTTTTTTCAGTAAAAAAAAAAAGTAGAAATATTGTTCAAAAGCATGTTTTGTAAAAATACTATTGCTTTTTTTTATTAATTTGAAAACAAAATTTTAAAAATTTTAAAAACAAAAATTTCTTACTTTCAACATCATTTTTAATTTTTTTTAGAAATGTTGGTATCAAAATACAAACATACTTAGACTCACATCACAATTTCTCTTAAACGTTTCTCTTTCATCGATATCTCTATTGTCACTATCTCTAAAGTCTCTTGTAAAAATGGTATTTTTCTAAATATTTTTAAAAGTGAAATTTAGAAAACACTTTAGAAGTAGTATTTTTAAAATAAAATATTTTAAAAGTGGTAAAATTGTTTATGAAAACTTCCCATTTATTTAGGAAAAAAGTCACATTTAAAGTTTTATTTTGGAAAATACCACTTTTGAAATGCATCTAGATGAATACCACTTTTCTCTCTCCTCATTCTCTCTTCCCTTTTTCCCTTATTGCTCTGCTCTCCCATTTGATTTTCACTTTTATATGTAAAAAGTACTAGTTACCAAACATGTTTTATTTTTTATTTTAAAAAACAAAAAGCAAATATTTTAGTTACCAAACACATTTTTGTTTTTTTAGCCAAAAAAAAAAAAAAAGAACCCCACATTTTTGTTTTTGAAAACCAAAAAACAAAAGGGTTACTAAACGATACTAGTTCTGAAGACATCTTTTACCTGTAATTTCATTTTTCTAAGAACCAAAATAACCTTGTGCAATCCTTATGTAAACGAATTTGTATTTGCCAATCTCTTGATATTATGGAAAGATGGCACAATGTGAAAAACAACGTTTCTCTACAGGAGACACATCAAAGTAACCTAGCATAAGGGATAGAAATTGTCATCTTTAATATTTTCTATTCTTCCTATTTCACTTTGCTACACATGTAGCCATTCCTCTTTGGTTCTTTTAGTTCGTAAGACACTCCCTAAGGTCTTTACTGCAAGAGGCATCCCATTGCACTTTCTAGCTTTATGCTTACCAATTTGTTCCATATCCTCAAAGTTTTATTCTCTCGTTCCAGAAAAACTTTTTCACTAAATACAACAATCGATTTCAGACAGCTCTTTTATGCGAATCATAGAGTGCTCATTTACTCCCATCATTCAAATAATTTCAACCTTTCTTTTTGTCACCACAATTCTCCTACTATAGAGCCACATAGAAGGGATTGTTCAAGTATTTCCCACTTTTGATAGTCATCAGTCCAAACATCATCTAAATTCTAAAACAAGCAGATATCAAATCTTCCAACACAAGAAAATGGTTGGGACTTGCCCAGTGAGATGTTTAATGATTCCATTATATTGCGATCTTATCAAAGTTAAATGGGTATGAAACGCATACCCATATTCTCTTATCAAAATGGTTTTTATTCTCATCACTGTAAATCAATTGGGCAAGAGCCGTATTTCCGATCACTTTCATGCCTACATTCCATTTGTTTTTCCTATTTTTCAAACAGATTTTTTCAGTTTCGTGGCCAAATGCCTTCCAATCAGCATTTCGAGCAGGCAAACATGTAAGACACGGTGATGCCCATCCTAGACGGAAAAAAAAGGTACCGTTTGCTTAAGTAGTAGTAAGAACTAGCGCAGATGAGCAACGCATAAGGCAAAGATAAAATCTCTCTTTGTGACTCAAAACCAATTATTGCAATTGTATAAGATATCCAGTCATATAAGCACAACCATCATACTATGAAATTTATATATCAAATACTAACAGAGAAAATAAAATCGAATATTTCATCAACTAGTTGAAGTTCAATGGGATGACCAAAAGAACAATTGTCTCAGATGCCTCTGTTACCAGTAGACGAAACCTAATAACAAGCCTGTAGAAAAAAGATTCCATAGTACTCCAGGTACTTAATTTCCAGGAATAGCTTAGCCACATACAAATTAAAAAACCCACTCATACCAATTAAGCTTCAGAGGAGATTTTGTGCCACACTAACTAAGACAGAGAAAATGTGAAAAACTTTGCAATACTTTGCATAGTTGATTAAACCAATAATTCCCAACTATTTACATGAACTTCGAAAGCCTTCTTTAGTTCATCTAAGAACCACCGTAGCAGAATAGATGCCATTTCAATTTGTATATCAAAGCGTCCAGGAAATTAGTTTGAGATAATACTTATCCTTCTTATGACAGAGAGAAAGAGACAGAGAGACACTGGACAGCTATGGACAATGTGGTTATGGCGAAGTGAACACGCCAGAAATTCAGATAATCTGACAGAATTCAGCTTCTTTAAATTGTCTTGTACATGGCTATGATCCGAAATGGAGAGCTGCAATCGAACAAATGTTATTTTAGTCCTGACCATGGCAAATAAGCTTATAGCTACACCCAAGAGAAGAGAAAGACATACTTGTACAAAAGAAGAAAATACAGATTTGATTTTTAATACCGAGCTGCTTCACTCCCCAAATACTGCCTCATTGCAGTGAGCTGCATAATTGCACAACTACACCCTTTAATGAAAATTCTTCTAAAAGATCTAAATAGAAAAGTCTATTATTGCATACTTTTGCAACATCAGAATCTACAAACAAAAGCCACAATATTTACAATGAACTGGAAGGAACTAATTATTAAACTATGTTTAAATCTATAATGCCTACTAATTTGTATGGCCTGTTCAGAATTGACAAAAGGTGATGTATTTTCAAAAACACGCACTCAAAAAACTAAAGTGATAAAAACCAATACCTTAATCATCAGATCAAAAACAAAGTCCTCATGTAAGCCACATGCCAAGCAAATCAGCAACTGAAATTGAATCTTTTAGAAAAAAAAACTCTGCTTCACTCCCACTAGTTCAATATGCCATGTAAGTTTGTCACAAAAACACATTGATGAGAGACTGAAATCACTATTAGTAACATAAGTGAAACTTTTTTAGAAAACAACAAGAAAAAAGAAGGAAGATCAAAGTGAAACGCAATTTACCTAATTATATGATTTGAATGTTTGGGACATGACTAATCTTAGGCCAATCCGTCCCTATCTCCTTTTCACAAGATCTTTCCAAAGCTGGAGAATCTAGGATTACCAACTTCTTCAACGGTGTTGCCTCGAGGAAGTCAGGTAGAGCTTCCAGGCATGGGCACTCTCGAAGAAGCAAGTATTCAAGATGAGGCATTATTTTCAAAGTAGAATTTTGCTTCCACCCTGCAATGCCAACCCATTCACACAAGGATTCCACTCTTTCAATGACAAGTTCTTTCATTTTCGGGAACAAAGTAACAGCTACATGATTCGGTTGGTTGTCCCACATCATTTCGCCATTGCCTCTGTTACTATTGTTGTCATTCTCTATGCCCAGCAATTCAGGCCCCATCTTCTTTAAACTATTCAACCGAGAAATACAAAGTGATTCAAGGGATGGCAGTTTTCCAAAAGAAGGCAATATCTCACAATTATTGCATCTTGTCAAGACCAACTTTTCCAAATTGAGTAATGATGTCATCCAACTGGTGGAAATGAGGCGACCAAAGAAGTGAGAAATAACTAGATATTTTAGGTTTTGATGTGGTCGTATTGCTTCAAGTAGACTCATATGGTTTTCTATATCTGCATCATCATCCTCAAAACTCAGAACCAAGTTGACGAGATTTTTTTTGTTGCCAAGTTGTGCTTTCATAGCTTCTTCGACATGTTTCTCTTCTGCACCTAATCCTTCTATGCAAACATCACGAAGATTGTTCAAGTCTCTGAAATCTGGTAATTGAAAATTTACAGTGTTACGGCTAATAAATATCCTCTTCAATGTCTCAAGATTTCTCAGTCTACCAATTACTTTTGGCCAACTTAGATCTTGGAAGTCTGCATAAAGATGTCTCAGATTAATCAGTTTTCCCACCTCTTCAGGCAACGCCAGAATCCGACAACCTAGGAGTCTCAAAGTTTGTAGATTAAACAAATTACCTATCGTGGGAGGCAACTTCATTAACTTAGGATCAGATAAACTAAGATATCGTAAATGAATTAGTTCACCAATGTTTTTTGGGAGCTCCATCCTGATTCCACTCAAACTTAATGTTCTCAGACATGTCAAATTTAAAATCTGACTAGTGCCAATGTAAGTAGTGGGAGAACTATGAAAAACTACGAGGGTGTGCAATTCTTTTTTGTTTGAAATTGGAAATTTGACCTCTGATGTAATATTCACAATAGTCAAATGACGAGTGTTCAAATCCACACTTTTGTCCTCATTAATTGTCGATATAATGGAGTACTCATTCAATGTGAGAAATTGGGCAAAATCATGTACTATATCATGTATCTTGCAGGCTTTTATACTTCCATTCCATTTATCATATTCAAAGTCCTGAAAAAATGACCTCATTGCTAAGTTATTAAAACATTGTTGACCTATTAATTCTGCCTCATTATTTTTCAACTTAAAATAACCTTGTGCAGCCCATTGTTGAATCAAATCCTCCCTATTAATCTTATGATCCTTTGGGAAGATGGCACAATATGAAAAACAACATTTTTCTACGCTAGGCAGATCGTAATAACTCAGTAATAATGGATAGAAAAGATTCTCCTTGACATTTTCCAAATCCCATAGATCACTTTGAAAGACACTTGGCCATTCTTTAGTCGTTTTAACACGCAAAAGACTCCCCAAAGTCTTTGCAGCAAGAGGCAAGCCATTACACTTTTGCGCGATTTTCCTACCAATTGGTTCGAAATCTTCACGCTCACTTTCTGTCTTTCCGAAAAAAGCTATCTCCCTTAATAACGACCAACAATCTTCTTCAGACAATTTCTTCATACGAATCGCGTTCAAGTCTCCAATCATTTTAGCAACTTCCTCTTTCCGTGTGGTGATCAGAACTTTACTTCCAACAGAACCAGACCTCAAAACTTGCTCTAATGGTGCCCATTTCAGATAGTCACTAGTCCACACATCGTCTAGAACTAGAAGAAACTTGTTCCCCTTAATAGCCTGATGAAATCTTTGCATTAACACCTCCGACCCAGCTACATTCGGGGTCTGACCAGTAAGTTGTTCAGTGATTTCAGTGGCAATATTGAGAATCTCAAATGGGTCTGAAACACAAACCCACAATCTTTGATTCCCAAAATGGGCCACCACTTCATCATCATTATAAACAAGTTTGGCCAATGTGGTCTTTCCAATTCCTCCCATTCCCACAATGGGAATGATTTCAATTTCCTTGTTAAGTTCTTGGTTACTCCCACTCAACACTAATCGATCAATTAGAATTTTCTTATAGTTACATTGACCATATACCACAGGTACATCAAGAAAGGAGGTACTATTGGGTCGTTTAGGCTCATCAATACAAGTTGTTGTAGTTACCTTGAAATTGAACCTATCCTTCCTAATTGAGAAGTTACCTATTCTTCCATTCAGATTTTGAATTCTATGAGCTATGTCAAGACTCCGTTGACTTGTTCGGCCAAAACCACAACAGGGAAAGAGGACAGAGAAGCATACCTTCTTTCTAGAAGCCCCATTATTTTCGATCTCTGATTTGCGAATGGCGGTCCTCCAATCATCGAGTACGGAATCCATGTCGTACGACACGTCTTTGAGCTCCTCTAACCAGAGTCTCACGGCTGCATCGTCGTTTAGCTTTCTCCTTTCGGCATCCATAAGCACCGCTCTAATGGCTTCCAGATTTCGAACAAGGTTCTCAACTTCATCGTCGACTCCCATGACCAGTCTCAATTTTTTCTCCACCTGTTCACGAGTGATCGAAGCCAACTGGTCTAGGAGTACGGAAATCACTGCATCTGCCATTGTTGCGGAGATGAGAGCTTTTCGTGAACAGTATGAGAATTCAGAAGATTAGAACAAAATTGGATTTTATTTTTTTCTTACCAATTTTTGTCAATTAAAATATGTATCGTTATGATTATTTTTACCTTAAAAAAACGGGCGCGTTGTAGGGCCTGTCTATTCACCGTTGGATGGGAATCTGTATATAAATAGATTTTTCACAGATTCCCGTTATTCTCCATAGATTCCCATCCAACGATAATTAAGGCATGACCCTACGTAGGGACGTCCCTACCGTAGCCATCCCCTAAAAGAACTAAATAAATGATTAGTTATGAACTTGTTCTTATATATAAAAGTAGTTGTTATGGTTGCTAGAAATTATGTGTTAATTACTGCAGAAATGGGAAATTTTTTGAGTAGTCTACTTAATGATGAATCTCTACTTCCTGATCATATATTGGTAATTATGACATATTTGTTTTTTGGGCGCGTCTACAGTAGAGGCGCCCTTACGTAGGACCCTGTCTATTCACCGTTGGATGGGAATCTGTATATAAATAGATTCTCCACAGATTCCCGTTATTCCCCACAGATTCCCATCCAACGATAATTAAGGCATGACCCTACGTAGGGACGCCCCTACCGTAGCTATCCCCTTGTTTTTTTTATCTAAGCTTGAGAAAGAAAAAGACAATAAAAAAAAGAGAGGTGGCTTACGTAGGGACGCCCCTACGTAAGGTCCTATTTATACACCGTTTGATGGGAATCCGTGGGAATCTGTTTATACACAGATTCCCATCAAACGGTGTATAAACATGGCCTTACGTAGGGACGCCCCTACTGTAGACGCGCCCAAACTAAAAAAAAACCTGAAATCTTGAAGTAATTTATACAGCATACTTGTCTATATGAAAAATAGATTACAGTATCAACATATATAATCAAGACATTGTTAATAACCGAAAAACAAAAACAATAGAATTTTAGAATCATTCCTTCTTAAAATTTCAAATATAAATTAGAATATGAAGTGGTAAAGTTAAAAGATATATTAAATCTAATTTATAGTTAGATTATGTGTATTACAACATTTCAGAATGTATTTATCTCCAAATTTGAAAACAAATGTATTAAAATATAGATAATAATCAATTTATTTTGATGAGATGAATATTATTTATTCGATAAACCAAATTTAATATAAGATGATAATACTAAATTAAATATAATATTATATAATACATGTATATATTATAACCAATTATAGCATTAAAAAAAATAATAAAAGTAATCATAATATGAAAAAAAAAAAAAAAGAGGATGGCTACGGTAGACGCGCCAAAAAAAAAAAAAGAGTTAAATTAGAAATTTTTCAAAAAATTCTAAAAATAGACTACCCAAATTAGCAACATAAAATTCAGCCAAAATTTTTTTAAAAAAAAAAAAAACATAAAACAAAATTACACCTAATTTTTTTTAATGTTATCATCTTTCTTTTTCTATTCAAATTATTAATATAATTTTTATGTTTAAATTTCATCCACATTAATTTAGAAAGTCATGGATAGCAAAGATATATAAAGAAAACTACTTTGCATGTGTTGGTATCAATAGAGAAATCCTAATTTATAATTAGGTACAATGTATTGCACTATTATATAGAAAAATAAATGTGTTTGATCTAATGAATGTAAAATTATTATTTATTCAAGAAACTAAATTTAATATAAACTATAGTTAATATTAAATTATATTTCATAATCTATAAATATTAGGACCAATCATAGCACAGAAAAATAATAATAGGACCAATTATATCATGAAATAATAAGAGTTAAGTTAGGAATTTTCTGAAAATTTTAAAAATAAAATACTGATAAAAAAAAGGGCGCGTCTACGGTAGGGACGTCCCTACGTAGGGCCCTGTCTATACACCGTTGGATGGGAATCTATGTATAAATAGATTCCCCATAGATTCCCGTTATTCCCCACAGATTCCCATCCAATAGTGTATAAGGGGTGGTCCTACGTAGGGGCGCCCCTACTGTAACCCTCCCCTAAAAAAAACTATCAAATTTTATACACTTCTTTTTCTATTTTAGGCTTAATATATATACTAATCGATATCCCATGCTTTGTGCAAATTGGTATTAATATTGTAGAATTATAATTTGAGATTATGTGTTAATTATTACATAATTTTTTATTCTTTCTTATCATTTGGGTCTCACCGACTAATCTACTCACTACGAAATATTTTGGTAGAAGAAAAAGAAGAGTCATACCGTGTTACGTGTTTTCAAGAGTGCGTTTTTTATCTTCTTTTTTTTTTTCTAAGCACCTGCCTGCGTTTTAAAAAATTTCAGCATGGGACATTTCTGCTTTACATAAAACCTATACATTAGAAAATTATTGAAGATAAAAACCCTAAGTAATGAATAAAATTTTATAAGAAAACTAAGAGGAAATAAAAATTCCATGTGAGTAAACTATCTTTTTCATTTTTCTCTTCCTGAAGTTGATTCCCTTTCTTCTTCTTTTTTGCCTTTCCTAAAATTGAATCAAACTACACATATAAGAGCTTAACATTTTTCACCAAAAATTAAAAAATAAAAAATAAATGAATAAGATCACAAATTACATAAAACCATTCCATTTCTATGAATAATATGATTATTAAGTACCTTTCTTGTTATTTGTTTCTCATTTTTGAACCCACAAATATAAAACTTAACTGCAAACAGATTTATAAAAATCAAAAACCGAAAAAGAGAATAGAAAGAAATATTTTGGGAAAAGTTATCAAAAACCATATTATAGCTCTGTAGAAAAACTATAGAGAGACTTACCTTTAGCGGCTAAAATTAGAGTTGTATAGAAATCCCTCGAGCTTTGAATATATATATATATATATATAGGATTTTTGGCATGATTAGTTCCTAAATTTTTCGATGATTTGCAATGTATCCCCTGAACTTTTTTTTTTTGCAATTAGGACCCTGAATTTAGAGTTTTTGGCATGATTAGCTCCTGAATTTTTCGTTGATTTGTAATGTATTCCCTGAACTTTTTTTTGTTAATTAGGACCCTGAATTTAGAGTTTTTGGCATGATTAGTCCCTGAATTTTTCGTTGATTTGCAATATATCACCTGAACTTTTGTTTTTGATAATTAGGAGCCTGAATTTATAAAACCGTTGTAAAGTACCAATTTCCGTTAATGATTGTCAAATTTTGGATGGATTTAAACATGTTCTAGTTATGTTCAAATTTTTTAAGGACATAATGGTTATCTCATTTGGTTTGGAGACAAAAATAACAAATAGGAGTTTGGAGGGGAAAAAATAGTTTGAAATTCAAATTTTTAGACAATTAAAGAATAAACAAAATAACTCTAAATTATAATGACATACTCAATTTAATAATGCTAAACTTCAAAAATAAATCTATTAATGGAAATTGGTACTTTGCAACAGTCTTATAAATTCAGGATCCTAATTGCCAAAAACAAAAGTTCAGGGGATATATTACAAATCAACGAAAAATTCAGGGACTAATCATGCCAAAAATCCTAAATTTAAGGTCCTAATTGCCCAAAAAAAAAAGTTCAAGGGATACATTGCAAATCAACGAAAAATTCAGGAGCTAATCATGCCAAAAATCCTAAATTCAGGTAACTAATTGCCAAAAAAAAAAGTTCAGGGGATACATTGCAAATCATCGAAAAATTCAGGGGCTAATCATGCGAAAAACCCTATATATATATATGTATAATAGTTCTCAATCTAGTAGGTTTTTTTTTTTTTTACTTATCCATAGGTATTTCTTTTTAGCCATTGGATCATTGATCTAATGGCTACCATAATTTGAGTAGTTAGAAAAAAAATAAATAAATATCAATTATTTAATGATTTTCTCTCTAATTCTTTTATCCTGAAAAGGCCTGCATGATGAATTTTAATTGGTCAAAATAATACTTATAAAAAAAATGCCTACTAGATTGGTGCCCATATATAATTATCTATGAAAAGCGAAGAAGCTGTGTGGAGAGTGGTATTTGAGTTTTTGACTCTTAATTAGGATGCTCCTTGATTGATGCGTTTTTCACTCATAGTAATAAGTGGTATTTGAGTTTTTGACTCTTAATTAGGATGCCCCTTGATCGATGCGTTTTTCACTCATAGTAATAATAGTCATAGTCATAGAGAAGTGGAAATGTCAATTTGATTCGAATCAGTGGCACAATTCAAGTAATTTATTGTATATTTAATATAAATTATTATTAATATTAAATTAAATATAATATATAAGGATAATTATTTGATAATTAGAAGAAAAAAACAAATTTAAACATAACAACTTTGTAGGTTCAATGCATTATAATAAATATAAATAATAAATTTATTAAGATAATTAGGATAATTACTTGAGAATTAGGAAAAAAAAAATAAAGAAACTTAAACGTAAAATTTTACAGGTTCAATTTAAAAAATAAATTTTTGGTATAGAAAATTAGAACCTTATCTTGGTCTACGTGCACTTTTGTATTAATAATTTTAAATATTAAATAAAGAAAAGAGTTAAATTAGGACCAATCATTATTATTAAATTACATTTTATAATCTATATATATATTATGACCAATCATCGCAAGGAAAAATAATAATAGAACCAATCATATCATGAAAAAAGTGAGTTAAATTAAGAATTTTCTTAAAATTTCAAAAATAGAATGTTAATCAAAGAATCTATTAGATTTTTGCACTTTCTTTCGGACTTAATATATATATATATAGATAAATAGATAATAAATAATATTTAATTAGAAAAGAATATTTTCCTTTGTTTTGTGTTTTATGCTAAATGGCAAATATATCATCTAATTTCTCCAAAAAAAAAAATAAGGGCGCGTCTACAGTAGGGGCGTCCCTGCGTAGGACCCTGTCTATTCACCGTTTGATGGGAATCTGTATATAAATAGATTCTCCACAGATTCCCGTTATTCCCCACAGATTCCCATCAAACGGTATGTAAAGGGTGGCCCTACGTAGGGGCGCCCCTACTGTAGCCCTCCCCAAAAAATAAATATTGAAAATCAATTCGGGAAAAATTATATATTGTACGATAAGAACATCTAAATATATTTTACGTCTTAGTATTTTACTAAATTACTAATACCAAATTTTAACCTTAGAGTCATTTTTTAAAGGAAAAAAAATAAAAATTGGATGAGCTTGAAATCCTTCTTCTAACACCATCACCTTTTCATCAGCATAGAGCTACCAATCAACATTATTTATTAGAAGACCACAAGAACAATTGTTACAAGCATGCACGGGGATATTATAACAAACAGGAAATTGTACAAACAAATTCCCGCATGCATTTAAAGAGGAAAAGGGTTCAGAAGACATAATTACTGTGATGTTAATATTAGAATCTTCGTTTCTCTTTGTTTCTAGATCTTTGTAGTTGTTGTTACAGAAACCATTTTCAGTTGAGTACAGAAAGCCTGGTTATTAAAACAATGAGTTTCATAAGAAACAGATGTTTGTGCTAAGTAAGACTTAAACCATTGAAATACTTTTGAGAAATTTCTACATTATCATCCAACCCAACAACAGTGGGGATTTGCAGTTGTTTAATGATTTCATTAGCAATCATGACAACAGAAAATGGGTCTGAAACACAAATCCATATTCTTTTACCGAAATGGTCTTTGACCTCATCATTATTGTAAATTAGTTTGGCAACTGGCAAGAGTAGTCTTTCCAATCCCTCCCATCCCTACAGTCGGTGGCGGAGCCACATTGGGTCCAGTGGGTGCAATTGCCCTCCTGACTTTTTTGGAAAAAAAAAAAAAATTTGTATGTGACATTTTTATAAAAAAATTATTCTACTGGATGAGGCAATTTTTCCTTTGCCCCCTTGGACTAAATTCGGGCTCCGCCCCTGCCTACAGCTACAATAGGAATGATGAAGCTCGTTCTTGGTTATTCGTACACAACAATTGGTCCTTGAATTGGTAGAGGGGACAAAACAAAACAACCCAAAGGCAGCCCAAATTAAATGGAAAAACAAGCCAAACATCATGTAAAAACTGAATAGGCATTGCACTGAAAATAACAAAATAAAAAATAAAATAAAAAGAAGCACAAAATTACATAATAAGTGGGAAAACAAATAACAAGGCAGTGGAACAATATTGCCACTAATAATCTTGAACAACATCATGATCACCATGAGAAGCATCCTATATGCCACCTGATTCCCTTCTGTTAAGTAAGTGGACTTGACATTAGAACTCTCAAATACTTCAATACATGCTGCATGCTCTTCGATAGAAAAATCGTCGCCCTTGGTTCTTCATCACCGGTACCAGAATCTGTACTTTAAGAACCCGACAAAGCTAGCTTGTCTTGTCACATTCAAACGCCCTGTTATAAACATATACCACAATGAAATGTTAAATATAATTACCATAAAAAAGGTAAATATTACTACTTCTATCCAGTTTTACATGACTGTTAGGCCAAACCTCTATGCTTCATCGCCACTTTGAGCTAGTTAGGTGTGTCTCGTTCAAACATACTAGTAGAAAAACTATATTACAATGATAAATATCAATATAGACATTGATAATTTGTGAGAATGCTATTTGGGAAATAATTTGCCTCATTTCGAAAATACAGGTTAGAATACAATCTGTAATTTGAATAGATTTCCAAAACTGTTTAATCTCCTAAAATTAAAAACGAGAGATTGATAAATATTTTAGAAACGAATTACAAAAATCAAGATAGTAAACACAGATAATTACAGATAATGGTATATAATATTTAAGCTTTCTTATTAGGCATATATATATCGTAAATAATATTACTGCTATATATTAATTATTCTGTGTAGTTTTTCACCTTAAGACAGATGTTTGGGACATGACGAATTTTAGGCCAATCCTTTCCCGTCGTCTCTCGGCAAGATTCCAGTAAGTAGGGAGAATCATCTATGGTCAAATGCTTCAGTGGTGTTGACTGAAGGAAGTCAGGCAGTGATTGCATCCCCCAGCAGCCGATGAGAAGCAAGGTTTCGAGACACGGCATTATCTTCAATGGACCATTCACCTTCCACCCCGGGACCCCTACCCATTTCCGAAGCGAATTTGCTTGTTTGATTCTGACTAGTTTCAGTTTTGGAAACAAAACACCTGAAGTGATCTTCAATTTCCTATCCCCCTCATCAATTCCTACTCCCAAAAATTCAGGCCCCAGCTCCATCAAATCAGTCGATCCCTCTATGTCAAGTGATTCGAGGCACGGGAGTTTCCCCAAAGGAGGCAATGTCTTGTACTTACAGCATACCCCCAAGGCTAACTTTCTCAGATTGATCAACGAGATCATCCAACTAGGAGAAATGGACCGACCGCGATAGTAACGAATAACTAAAGATCTCAAATTTTCATGTGGTCGCAGAGTTTCAAGTACGATCTCATGTGTTTCCCTCCTCATATCATCATCATTAAAATTTAGAGACAAATTGACAAGAAATGTTTTATCATGAAATCGAGCTTCCTTAGCCTCTTCTGTTGAATTACAATTGTATCAATTAGAATTAATTACAAAATATTACAAATATATTTGTAATTAATTAAGAGATATTTTTTGTAATTAATTAGGAGATTTGTTTTAGTCCTATAAATTGTGTCTTTCTCAGAATTAATATATAATGAAAAAAGCCATTTTCTATATGGTATCAGAGACGAACAAGGTTCTGTAAACCTTTGCACTCCAAGCTCACAAATTCATCCCAAAATTCCAACCTACAGAACCAAATTTCAAACATATACCAGCCAAATCAATTCTAAAATCAAATCCCCAGATATCAAAATCAAATCACAACCAAAATAGCATACTAAATCTTAAAAAAAAAAAAAAAAAAAAAAATCAACCTCAAACCTCAAATTTCCAAATCAGTTCTTTGTTCTTCCTTGAAGGTCCGTCGACAAATCCACCCGCTGCCGCTCGAAGTTACCACTTGAAGTCTGTCAGCATTGTCAAAGAAATTGTTACAAATTTCTCGCCGAAACCTCTGTTGCCCATAGTACAGGCCTTCAGATTTGCTCACTGCCATTTCCGCCGAGCACCAGCTACACCGAGCACCAACTTAGTTGAACATGCTGAGCACCAGCCACACCACCAAAAAGACCGAACATTTTTCGCCGAAGTCGTGCACCGCTGCACCACAACCCAATTCCAAATGAAATTAGCTGAAATCATAAACGGATTCTCAAACCCGATTCCATGCGACAACTCCTCGTCGCAACAAACAGAGTCGTTCACACCACTCAAGCGACTCCTCAGACTCGAGCGAAATCAATCGGCGATCCTCAGCCGAACACGCCGAGTCAAGGCAAAACCCACTCCCATCGTGCACCACCAGCGCCAACCGCTCACCATCGAGCTCCTCTCTCTGCCAAGACCACCACCGACCAACACTCAGCCGAGCCTCAGCATTGAGCACCTACCGATGCCTCTCGCACCCGCA